>CM016621.1:64653577-65253577 GCA_005393395.2 Gossypium australe | reverse complement strand
CATGTCAAGAGTTTTATGTCCGTCGAATCATTGAGTTCTGATGGATGCTTAAGTAGTACACTCGAAGTGTACGATTAAATAATCCGTCAATTTCTTATTCAAGGGTACTGAATAGGGCACTTAACCAAGAAACACTCTCTCAAGCCACATATCGTATAACAGGATTACTAGTCCAGGCTAAATCCTTTGTATAACGTAAGCTCAGAGGGCTCGATTAGAATTACCAATCCAGGCTAAACCCAAATCATAACGTATGCTCGAGAGGTATTATACCGGGATTACCTGTCCGATCTAAATCCTTTATAACAAGGTCAATGGGATTACTCGTGCAAGCTAAATCTCGTTCGCAACAATTGCAGGACCTTATTAATTTTGGGTAAGCGCATATAATCATCAGAATCCAATATTCAATCGGGACTTAACCCTTTTTCACATTTCAAGCATATGTCAATTTTCCATCATATCATACAAGAAAGTACATCAACATAAATCACATTACATACAACACAACATTCAATTAACATAATTTCACGCTCGATTAAGTTACACGAACTTACCTCGACACTTGTTTGCATTAGAAATCTACTAATTCGAAACCTTTTGTTTTCCTCGATCTAACCTCGAATTAGTGTTGTTCAGATCTATATAAATTAATTTACCATCAATTTTATACATTTCATATTTAAATGGACTCAATTTACGTCCTAGGCAAAATTACCATTTTGCCCCTAAATTTTCCATAAATTCTGATTTTGTCCTTAGGCCCGGAAAATGAAACTTGTGCAAATTACTCCCTATTCCAAACCTAGCCAAACCCCCCATTACAAATTTTCCAGCACATGTATTCATAAAATTTCAAAATTTTTCATCAAATTTTACAACTTTTCACTTTAGTCCCTAAATCATGTTTTCATCAAAAATCACTTTGTAAAAGTTGTTTATCTATCAATAATCTTTCATTTTCTACCATAAATTTCTAATTTCCAACATATACATCCATGACTCATTTTCATACCTTGATAACTTTTCAAATTAATCCCTCAAATAGAGAGATTAAGCTATCCCGGCTTCAAAAATACTAAAATTATTTAAAACTAGACAAAAGAACTTACCCAATTAAGCCTTGAAAGTTTATTCTCTCTCTCCTAGGGTTTACATGTGTTTTTAGGTTGAAGATAACAATAATAAGTTGATATTTTCTTTTATCATCTTTTAATTAATTAAGTTTTTGCTATTTCCAATTTAGTCCTAAACCTTTTTCTATAATTCCTTGGATGAGTCACCATGAAAAATCTACATACTTTTCTAAATGGTTTAATTATCATATAAGGACCTTTAGTTTTGAATTCCATAGCTATTTGATTCTTATAGCTACTAGAATTCAACTTTCACATTTTATGCGATTTAGCCTTTCTTGTAATTAAGCATTAAATCGATAAAATTTTCGTATCAAAATTTTCACACGACATATCTACCTTATAACGGACCATATAATAAAATAAAAATAAATTATATCTCAAGTGGGATATGTGGTCCCGAAACCACTGTTCCATTTCACTAAAAAATGGGTTGTTACACTATAGACCATTTTCATGGTGTCGCTCCGTAGAGCTTGTAGACTTTCTTCCACAATGTCACTCCGTAAAGTCTGTAGATCATTTATCTCGCCAAACCTCCTCAAGTCCCCTCTAAACTCGTCCATTCCTTCATTATGCCAATTTTTCTATCTTCGACAAACCCGCCAAAGTAACTCCCTTCATACTCCGCATTTTGTATACATACATTGAACGCATAACATTACACTTACTATTATAACATGTAGTACGCCACATGTCAAGACATCAATACACAACCATATCTTGCATCTAAAGAACATACTTGCAAGCATTCATATATTTACTCAGCTTTATGCATGCATAACTTTTTCATTCACCATAATCAAATACGACCATCGAATTTAAACTGAACTCAGAGTAAACATACAAGCAAAACATGCAAGTAGCACAACAACCAACAAACATCAAAAGGTAGAGTAAAGAAACTCACCTGCTATCCTTCATCCTCGCCAGCTTAGCTTTTCCAAATGCCAGAGCCTCCTTCATCCTGGCAGCTAAGCATAACAACCCATACACCAATTAAATCGAAGGTTTTAAAACTTTAAAAAATCCAGAATCCAACATCATGCAAAAACTTTTCAAAGATTTAATAAATCTGTACTTCTCTTTTTTCTCAAATTCACAAATACATAGAAATTAATAAGCTTATTAGTTCACCGAGTTCTCTACTTTCCCGACTCAAACCTCACAATCATTGCCTCATGCAGGGCTTTCCACAACTTTCTTTTCTTTGGAGCAACTAAAGAAGATGATGTAGAAGAGAAGAAAATAAAACAAAAATGAAGAGAATTTTGTCTACAGAATAACCATCCTCAAACATAAATATATAACCCCTTTCACACACGATCACCAAAGCCCTAAATAACCCTCCATCGATAATCATTCTGCCTCTCACTAAGGAACCAGTCAGTTCCAACTTAACTGAACTAGAATTGAGACCCAACTATTTACCATTCAACCACTAAAATTTCTAGATTTTTTAGTAGAGTCCGTTGAACTTACTCTCTCGCTTTTAATTAACTCCCAATTCTTCATTAATTTCAGACTTTAATAGAAACTAGGTGTGACATTTAATTTTCATATTCAACAGATTCACAATGACCAATTAATTTAGTTCCATTTTCAAACTTTAATTATTAAAAAATAATATGACAAACTTAAATTAAATCTCAGGTCATTCCATACTTAGTGAAAAAACCACATTCATTTCTGAAAGTAATCTGTACAGCCCCTTTTTGGTCAAATCAGAAAAGTGGTTTTGGGACCACAAAATCGAGAACAAAATATTTATTTTATTATTATTTTAATTCTTAAAGCAAGATTGAGTGATTGTGTGAAAATTTTGTTAAGAAATTCTATCGTTTGAATGGTCAATTTGATAAAAAGGACTAAATCGTGTAAAGTGCAAAAGTGGTGTTCTAATAGCTAAAGGTGCCAAATAGCTATGAAACATTAAAGTGGAGGTCCTTATGTTGTAATTAGACCATTAATAGCATGATTGGACAATCTTGGACATCATTTAGGTGTTATTAATAATTTATAATTAAGGTTAAATAAGTAATTAAATAAATAAGTTAGTAAATAATAAAAGAAACAAAGAAAATATCTTTATTTTCTCATCTTTCCCAACCGAATATTGAGAAAGAAAACACTATTGGATAACTTTGAAGGTTCGACCAAGCATTTCTTTGCATGTGAGTTCATTTTCATCCTTTTTAAGGATTTTTACGTTTTTTTATCGTTGCAACTAGTACTAGCTAGCCTAGGGACTACTTTGCAAAACTGTTAAAGATTGTGAATGTTACCACTGATGAATATGTATGATTTTTGATGATTTATGATAGATTTTGAATATTTGTTGATAGTTAAACATGTTTTGTAAAGTGATTTTTAGTGAAAATGCAAAATAGGATTAAATTAAGAAATGTGTAAACTTCGTGGTTAAAATGTGAAATAAATGAAAAATATGGGCTTCTAGGGGCATTATAGTAATTCGGCCATCATGGGTATAATTGGAATTTCATTAATTTGTGATTTTATGCAATAAGGACTAAATTGTGAAAAATGTGAAAAATGTGGGGTAAAAGTGTAAATGTACCTTAAAGAGTGTTTTGGACTAAATTGAATGAATAGATGATTAAATAAGTTAATTTTGAATATATTTAGATCAAGAAAAGTGAAATACAGACTTGGATCGGGGAAAAGATAAAGTTATCGACAAATCGACTTGATTCGTCGTTTTAACATCCGAGGTAAGTTTGTATGTTATAAATTCATTTCAGATGTATTTTATATGCTTCGATATAGCATGAATTGTGTTTATGTGATTACGTACAAGTTTGAAAATGATTCGATGAAGATTCGACAGTTAGAAACCCAATTGAACCTTAGGAATAGTTTAGGATGCTAGTGACATGTCATTAGGTATACTTGAGTTGGCTTCGGGCCATGGTTTAGCACTATGTGTGCTAGATAAACCTATTTGGCTTTGGGCCATACATATCGGCTGATTTGGCTTCGGGCCATGATATTAGAATTTCGGATAAGTTACCTTGATTTGGCTTCAGACCATGGTATAGGTACTTATTGTGTGAGACCTTGAGTATCCGACTTCTATTCCAAATGGTTCAATGGGTAAAAGAAGGAAGTGGTGAATATGAGATTGGTACGAGATAGTACAGGTACGTACGGAAATGAATTGAGTATCGAAAACTATGAAATTGATGAGCTTCTTGGTAAGTTATATGAATGATCATTTGATAGTTTGAGATTTAATAGAATTGTTGTACATTGTTTTCCATTATATGAATGTTTAATGAATGATGATAGTTGCTCATTGTTAACATACGAGCTTACTAAGCTATATAGCTTACTTTGTTGCTTTTCCGTGTTTTATAATGATTTCAAAGCTAGCTCGAATTCGGGAATCGTCGGGGACTTCAACACACTATCCACTGACTCTTTGGTACTTTTGAAACTATGTGTTAAGTATATGGCATGTATAGGTATTTTAGTCATGTTGATTATGTTTTGGTAATGATGTTGGCCAAACGAATTGGCATTGTAAATGTATATGTTTTGGTTTGTAAATATAGCCATGAGATTTGGCTTAATTTGGTGAATTTTGGTTATGTGCATATATGGTTGATATTAGATGTGAATTATGTTTGTGAATTGGTTCAAAATAATGTATGTTTAGTAAATGTATAATTAATTGGATTGGTATGCTTTGATGGAGTAAGGTTTGAGGTTATAAGTATGTTGAATTTTGGTATTGAAAATGGTATGGATTAGTCTTGGTTATGGCTTAATTGAATGTTATTTATGCTATAGATTGGTACCATTTGAGTTGGTTTAGGTATGTGCAAAATGGGTGGCAAAATGGCTTGGTAAATAGCCTATTTTTGTCCACACGGGTAGAGACACGGGCGTGTGTCTCAGCCGTGTGTGACACACGGTCAAATTACACGGCCCTATGTCCCTGGTATGGAAATTGAAATGAAGTCAGTATGCTCCACACGGCCCCAAACACGGGCGTGTGACTTGGCCGTGTAGCACAAGTCAGTATACCCTACATATTTGGTACGACCTAACACACGGCCTGGCACATGGGCGTGTGTGTTCACTTCGAAGGGCACATAGGCCAGACACACGGGTGTGTGGTTGGCCGTGTGACCCAAGTCAATATGTACCCCCTGTTTCCACACGGCCTGTGACACGGGCGTGTCTGTGGCCGTGTGAGACATACGGCCTAGCCACACAGGCGTGTGTCCCCTGTTTGAAGCAAAATTTTTTAAGTTCAACAAAAATTTCCCAAGTTATCGGTTTAGTCTTGAGCCATTTCTAATGTATGTTTAAGGCCTCGTAGGCTCGTTTAAGAGACACTATCATTGGTTGTGATTGAATTGTATTTGAAATGATAAATTGTATATGAAATGTGTGTTTTAAAGTGTTGTAAGTTCGATAATGCTCTGTAACCTTATTCTGGTGTTGAATACGAGTGAGGGGTATTACATTTATTGGTATCAGAGCTACGATTTAGTCGATTCTAGGACTAATGTCGCGCGTGTGAGAGTCTAACTATACATGCCATATATATAAACTGTGATAGTGTGATGACTCATGACATTTAAAAATGTGTTTTTATATAGAAAATGGATCCCAATTGAGCAATAGCTGATGAGGTTGAAAGTAATGCGCCTGCTCTCACTCAATGGACAGTGCCGTCTGATTCTAGACCCGTGACGGACAACCAGGGAGGAGAGGCTAAAGAAGCCTTCTTGCAAATGATGAACAAGTGATTCACTCAGTACATTCGTACAAAATTGGCTGCTCAACAGCCTCCACCCCTCCTAATCCTCAATTGTTTCCCGTAGCTCCTCAAGGAGTTGAGCTTTTAGGATTGAATAAGCCTCCAGTCGACAAGATCTGTAAACATAGGGTTTAAGAGTTCAAGACTAATGTTGATGATGATCCTGAGAGAGCCGAGTTTTGGCTTGAAAATACGATTCAAGTGTTTGATGAGCTATCTTGCACACCGACTGAATGTTTAAAATGTGCCATATCACTTTTGAGGGACAGTGCATATCAATGGTGGATTACGTTAGTATCAGTGGTGCCGAGAAAGAGAGTCACCTCGGAGTTCTTTTAGACCGAATTCCGTACGAAATATATCAGCCAACGGTTCCTTGTTCAAAAGTATAAATAATTTCTAGAACTGAAACAAGGCTGTATGATTGTAACTGAGTATGAAAGAGAATTCGTACGGTTAAGTAAATATGCTCGAGAGTATGTTTCTACTAAAGAGATAATGTGCAAGCGGTTTGTTGATGGGCTGAACGAAGACATTAAACTTCTAGTTGGGATTTTAGATTTAAAATAATTTGTTGTGTTTGTTGACCGGGCTTGCGAAGTCGAAGACTTTAGCCGAGAAAAGAATAAAGCTAATTAAGAGGCTAGAGATTTGAGGAAAAGACCGATGAATAAACCTTTACATTCTTCATCAAAGAAATTCCAAGATTCATACAGTAGATCTAATGCATCAATGGGATATCAAAATAGAGATTGTAGAAATCAACCTATGAATTCTAAAGCTTAAGCTGCATCTGTCTCAAGTGTTGGCAGTGTGAGAAATAACAAACCTGAGTGTCAACAGTGCGGGAGAAGACATTTTGGTGAATACTGGAATAAGAGTACTAAAGCTTGCTTCAAATGTGGTTCACCAAATCACTTTATCCAAGATTGCCCAGAGTTATCTGAGAAAGAAAAAGTTTAGAATGTAAGATCGAGCAATACGACTGTGAGAGCGAGACCACCTAGAAATACGGGAAATGTATCCAATGTTAGAGGTATAACTAGGGACTCAGCTGTGAGATCCAAGGCCAAAGCACCTGCTAGAGCCTCCGAAATCCGCGCTTGCGAAAAAGCGTCGTCCCCAGATGTTATTACCGGTATATTCTCTCTTTATGATACTAATGTGATTGCTTTAATTGACCCTGGATCGACACACTCATATATGTGTATGAATTTGGTGTTTAATAAGAGTTTGCCTATCGAGTCTACTGAGTTTATTAAAGTATCAAACCCCTTAGGCAAATATGTTTTAGTTGATAAAGTTTGCAAGAATTATCCTTTAATGACTCAGAGTTACTATTTTCCGGCTAACTTGATGTAACAGTCCAACTTAGGGCCTAGTCGGAATAGTAGTGTGAGACCACAAATCCAAAGTAGAAATATATGTTTTAATGATTTTTATGAGGTTTATGAGGTACTTGCATGATTATGTGAAAATCTCATGAAGGAATTTTATTAATTAGTGAATAAATTGTCCAATAAGACTCAATTACAAAGATTAGAAAATATGAGATTTTAGAAGATTTAAGTATGAAATAGCATCATAAAAATTATTAGAGGTCCTTATTTAGCAATTAGACCATTAATTATTATGATGGACAAAAATGGACATGGGAAGGAAAAATCTCAAGAAAGGGTCATTAAGGGCATTTTTGTCATTTAATTAATTAAAGAATTAAAAGGGAAAAATAAGCAAAAAATCATGTCCATCTTCTTCCTACCTTAGCCGAAATTTGCAAGGAGCCATAGCTAGGGTTTCTTCAACTTCCAAGCTTGATAGTAAATGCATCATAGCCCCTTTTTTAATGTTCTTCGTATTTTTTAAACCCTCGTAGCTCGGTTTAGCTATTTCTAGCTATATTAAGTTAGGGTTCATGTTCAAAAATTTACCCATGTATCACATGCATGTATTTTGATGAGATTATGAAAGTTTGATATAGGATAAACATCCTTTTCTAAGTGGTTTTCATGAGAAATGCATATAAGGACCAAATTGTAGAAGTTATGAAAATGGTCATACATTAGTGAAATAGTAAAAATTGAAGGTTGCTATAGTTAAGAATATGATTCGGCTAGGTCTGGAATATAAGAAAGTTGAATGAAAATCATTTTACGAGCCTAAAGGCAAAAGTGTAATTATGATAAAGTTTAGGGGCAAAAATGTAATTTTTTCAAAGTATAAATTATAAGTCAATTTAGTCAATGTAAGTATTAAACAAGTTAAATTGTCATTATAGATCAAGAAACACGAAGCCCAGACTGAAACCAAGGCAAGAAGAAAGTTGTGGACTAAATTGCACATCTACACATATTTTGGAGTACCGAGGTAAGTTTGTGTGAAATTATAGATACATATGCTTTTATGATCAAATTACTTGCTATGTTGTATAATGTACATTATTTTCATGAAGTTGATTGATAATGTCTAATAAGGAAATCAATGAGAATAAGTAAGTGAAAGCCCCAATTGAAGATTTGGAATAACGAGGATACATATGTCACAACATGAGATAAGGAAAGCCCGTGTAAGACCATGTCTAGGACATGGCATCGGCATCAAGGAATGTAGGTCCCATGTAAGACCATGTCTGGGACATGGCATCAGCATCGAATAAGGTAGGTCTCGTACAAGACTATGTCTGGGACATGGCATCGACACCATATAAGGAAGGTCTCATTTAAGACCATGTCTGGGACATGGCATCAACACCATACGAGGAAGGTCCCATGTAAGACCATGTCTAGGACATGGCAACTATCTCAAGCTAAGGAATCCCGTGTAAGACCATATCTGGGATATGGCATCGGTATCATGAGGTGATCCCATGTAAGACCATATCTGGGATATGGCATTGGTATCAAGATACATGTTTGATGAGATTGAGTATCCTCTGGTATTCCGAGAAATTCAACGGGCAAAAGAGTGAGTATGAAAAAGTGACTAAGAACAAAGTAAGTAAGGTTGATGATGAGATAAGTTGTATAAGAATGATAAAGAATTTTATTCAAGTTAAAGAAGATAGAGTTTTAAGTTACTGTCTATGATAGTTTAAGTGCTAAACTATGTAATGAGTGATACAGGTACCATGAGTAAATACAAGTTAAGGTAACCCTAATGTGTTGGGTAAGTATGAGTAAGAGTAAGTATGAGTAAGTAAGTTTAAGCACTTGAGATTTACATGTTTTTGATTCATAATGAATGGGTTTATTTTGAGAAATTATGTTGCTACATAAGATTTCATGCAAACTTACTAAGCTATATGCTTACTTCTCTCTTTTCCTTCTTCATGTAGCATCGTTAAGCTAGTTCGAGGATCGAAGAACGTCGGAGCTCGGATCACACTATCAACCACTATTTTGGTATAGCAAAGTTGATTATTTTGAGTATGGCATGTATAGGAGTTTGATCATTTTCGAATTATGTCATAATGAGGGGAAAATGAATAGTTATCAAGCTTATGCATACTTTTTGTATATAGCCAAAGAAATTGGCTAATATTTGCTAAGTTCCATATCATATTGATGATGAATTGGGTATTATTCATAGTGTACAAATGTTACATTATGTATTGCTTGAGTTGGTATAAGTGTGTTTATGTTTCAGGGTGACAATTGGCTTGGAAAATAGCCTCTAAGTGTCCACAAGGCGTGTGACTAGGCCGTGTATGACACACGGTCCACCCCATGGGTGTGTCAATAGGCCGTGTGTCCCCTGCATTTTAATTGTGAGAATTCGAATCGTCACATGGGCCAGCACACGGGCGTGTGCCTAGGCCATGTTCTTCATAAGGGTTGCTGACGTCATAAACAGAAAACCCCTAGTTTTCACACACGGGTGAGGACACGAGCATGTCTAGGCCGTGTAAAGGACATGGGTTATAGACACGGATGTGTGCCCAGCCGTGTGAAAACCCCGGTAGGTTTGAAATAAAAATAAATTCTACACGGGCTAGGGACGTGGGCTTGTGAGACCACACGGGCGTGTCCCAAGTCACACGGGCGTATGACCCCTGTTTAGGCAAAAAATTTTAAAGAGTGTAAAATTTTTCGGTTGAACTCCGATAACTTTCGAATGTATGTTTAAGGCCTCGTAGGCCCACGATATGAACACTATGATCAAAAAGAAAAAGTTTCAAGTTGGAACAAAATTTTATAGCCCGAAAATGCATGTTCAATTAAAGTTAAGTACGGTAACGCCTCGTACCCTATTCCGGCGTTGAATACGGGTAAGGGGTGTTACACTTGATGCTTTTACGATTTGATGAGTTCGATGTGATTCTGGGAATGGATTAGTTAACTCTACATGATGCTGTTGTGAACTGTAGACGAAAGATTATAGAATTAATGTAATAGCCCGATTTTGGGGCTAGTCGAAACATTGGTTTCGGGACCGCTAATCCAAGGTTGAGGAAAATTATTTTGATGTTATTTTATGTGTTATGGCATTAATATATGGCTATGTGAAAATTTTGGTGCTTTAATTTTAATGATTGCATGCTTAATTGTGAAAAAGGACTAAATCGTATAAAGTGCAAAAGTTCTATTTTTCAAGGTAGAGTTGTCAAATAGCCATAGAATATTAAATTGGAGGTCCTTAAAGTGCAATTAGGCCAATTAAAGTGTGTTGGCCGGCCATGTGCATAGGGGGGACAAGAGCATTTAATTTTTGGTCAAAATTGGGTGAAATTAGGTGAGAAAAGATGAATAAAATATGGCAAAAAAGGAAAACTATCATCTTTCACTATTCACTCATCTCTTTCTATCAAAATTTGAATAGAAAATAAAGCTCTTGGGGGTTCAAACTTTCAGCCACTCAATTCTCATTCAAGTAAGTGATTTAGGTTGTTTTAATTGGTGATTTTTGTGTTTTTAGAGTCCCCAAAGCTTAAGCTAGCTAATAAGGGGACTAATTTAAGATATGGTTGAAAGTATAGGGACTTTCCATGAGAGTAGTTATGTTGTTAGCTGAATTTTTATGGAAGAAAATGAATGTGAGGGAGGTGAGAAACAACTTTTGTGAAAGGTATTAGCATGAAAACACCTAAATAGGACTTGAATGCAAAGATTAAGATAATGACATAAATGCATGAAATAGTTAGATTTGTGGGTTGTTGTAAAAGGAAAAAATGTTCAACTAGGCTTGTCTAATGAGAAAATGTGTTGAAAAATGATTTACGAGTCTAGGGGCAAAATCGTAATTTTGCCATAGTACAAGGGCAAAATGGTCATTTTTGCCTAAGTGTAAATTTTGATGCATTATGATCATAGAATGATCTGAATGAATGAATTTTATTGTTATAGATCAAGAAGAGCGCGAAATTAACCTTGACCGAGGAAAAGGCAAGGTTGCGGATTAAACCGTTAGTTGACTCGTTTTGCACCGAGGTAAGTTTATGTGTAAACGATGCATTTTATATATACATTGTTGTTGCTAAATAGTGCATGGCACAATTGAGAACATGTATGATTCAAGTGGATAGAATGTGGTAGTTATTGAATAACTCTAGTATGAATGATAGAATGGATATGTAAGTGTGTTATATCAATACTCGATGGTGGGCTAAGTGTGATACCACCTTAATACTTAATTATGATGGGCTATGTGCGATACCATCGTCTATTTATCATTTGGTGGGCTATGTGCGATACCACCGTAACTAACCTCTTTGGTGGGCTATGTGCGATACCACCCTAATAAAGACTGATGGTGCGCTAAGTGCGAAACCATCGAGTAATTTGATTATGAGTAGTTGATTAAGAGATTGTGATATGTTGTATTATGTGACATTGTGGTGCTAAGTGCAGGGTGTCATGTTAATGAATGTATACATTAAGCTTGTGATATGGTTGGAATTGTGGAAATGGAAGAAATGAATAAGCATGATTATGAATGTGGATTGTTTCTTGTTTAATATGTAATGTTATATAATTGTTTAGCACATACTATAATGTTATATTGTTTACATCTAAACTTACTAAGCTTAAAGCTTACTCCCTCTTTCTTTTCCCTTGTTTTATAGAGTTTAAGAGCCGAACCAGGATACGTGGATAACCAGAAGATCGCCCACATTATCAGCTCACCTCGGTATATTTAGACTTAGTGATTTTGTGTATGGCATGTATAGAGGCTAGACTAAGTTTATTGTTTTGTTATTTTGGTCAAATGTGTGTTGGCCCTTTAATGAGAAACTCTTGTGTATACAACCATAGTTGTTGGCTCTTTTTGTGATATATGAAAAGATGGAGTTATTCATGGAATTTATATTGCAAAATATGAATTATTTGGTGATATGTTGAATGGATCTATATTCTGTGAGTTAGAAGGATAAAAAGAACGTGGCAAATAGCCTTGTTCTTGTCTACACGAGTAGGCACACGGGCGTCTGTCTAGGCCGTGTGTGACACACGGTCAGCCCCATGGGTGTCTGACTTGGCCATGTGTCCCCTGTATGTTGGTGTTGTAAGTCAGTGTCGACCATTGGCTAGCCACACGGGCCTGTGCCTAGGCCGTGTGACCCTTATAAGGTTGATGATATCACAAACAGAATACCCAAGTTTTTACACACAGGCAAGGACACGGGCGTGTCTAGGCCGTGTGGAGCACACAGGCCAAGAACACGGGCGTGTGTCCGGCCCTGTGAAAACCCCTGTAGATTCAAAATGAAAATAAATCCCACACAGGGTAGGGACATGGGCGTGTGTGACCACACGGCCTGCTCACACAAGCGTTTCCTGTTTCACACGGGTATGTGGCCCCTGTTTAGGTGTAAAATTTTAAGATCACAAAAGTTTCTGGTCGGGTTTTGAAACCCCTCGCAAGTATGTTTAAGGCCTCGTAGGTCCTTAATGGGATTGTTGTGATGACGATAGGATATATCAAGTTGGGACTGAAGTTGTATGATTAAGTAGATTAAGTCCAGTAATGCCTCGTGCCCGGTTCTGGCATAGAATACGGGTAAAGGGTGTTACAATTGAAATGTCAGAATAATGAAATTCTTCGGATTGAATCAAATGAATCGAATGAATTGCCAGTTGTGATTTCGTCTATGTCAGCTCAGAAATGTGTGAGAAAATGTTGCGAAGCTTATCTTGCTTATGTTTTGGATACAAAAGTGTCTGAATCAAAGATTAAATCAGTGTTAGTTGTCTGTGAATATCCGGATGTGTTTCCTGAAGAATTATTGAAGTTGCCACCTATTAGAGAGGTTGAATTTGCTATTGAATTAGTACCGGGAACTTCACCGATATCTATAGCTCTGTATGGAATGGCTTCAACAGAGTTGAAAGAGTTGAAAGCTCAGTTGCAAGAGTTAACAGATAGAAGTTTTGCACGACCGAGTTTTTCACCCTGGGGTGCACCTGTATTGTTTGTTAAAAAGAAAGACGGGCAAATGAGAATGTGTATTGATTATCGTCAACTCAACAAGGTCACGATAAAGAATAAATATCCGTTGCCAAGAATAGACGATTTGTTTGATCAGTTGAAAGGTGCAAAAGTGTTTTCAAAGATTGACTTAAGATCTGGCTATTATCAGTTGCGAGTTAAAGACTCAGATGTGCCAGAAATTGCGTTCAGAACAAGGTATGGACACTATGAATTTCTTGTTATGCCTTTTGGACTAACTAATGCTCCTGCCATTTTTATGGATTTGATGAATCGAATTTTTAGACCGTATTTAGATAGATTTGTTGTTGTGTTCATTGACGACATTCTAATCTATTTACAAGATGAGTCTGAGCATGTCGAGCATTTGAGGATTGTGTTGCAAACCTTGAGAGATAAGTAATTGTATGCTAAATTCAGCAAATATGAGTTCTGACTTCAAGAAGTTGGATTTTTGGGACATATAGTTTCAGCAGATGGTATTCGAGTTGATCTGAGCAAAATATCTGCAATTATTGACTGGAAACAACCTAGAAATGTATCTGAGGTCAGAAGTTTTCTAGGATTGGCCGGTTACTATCGACGCTTTGTTAAAGGATTTTCGATGATTGCTACACCGGTGACCAGACTGCTACAGAAAGATGTAAAGTTTGAATGGTCCGAGAAATGTCAACAAAGCTTTGATCAATTAAAAGTATTGTTAACTAAGGCACCAGTGTTGGTTCAACCTGAGTCGGGTAAAGAATTTGTGATTTACACCGACGCGTCACTGAACGGTTTGGGTTGCATATTGATGCAAGAGGGAAAAGTTGTAGCTTATGCCTCTAGACAATTGAAACCTCATGAAAAGAACTATCCGGCGCATGATTTAGAGTTGGCTGCTATAGTTTTTGCATTAAAAATCTAGCATCATTATTTGTACAGTGAAAAATGTCACATCTTTACTAATCATAAGAGTTTAAAGTATATTATGACTCAGAAAGATTTAAATTTGTAACAACAGAGATGGCTCGAGCTACTAAAATATTATGAGTTGGTGATTGATTATCATCCGGGGAAAGTGAGTAGAAAGTCGTTGTTTGCCCCGAGGGTAATGAATACACAGTTGACATTGTCTAATGATGGTTCGATTTTAGCTGAGTTAAAAGCTAAACCAGTATTTCTTCAGCAAATATGCGAAGCTTAGAAATGTCATAGTGAATTGAAAGCTAAACGAGTTCAGTGTGAGTCGACTAATGATTCAGAGTACCAAATTGGATTCAATGATTGTTTGATGTTCTGAGATAGAATCTGTGTACCGAAAAATCCAGAGTTGATTCAGAAAATTTTACACGAGGCACATAGTGGTTGTTTATCCGTTCATCCTGGAAGTACTAAAATGTACAATGATTTGAAACAATTGTATTGGTGGTCGGATATGAAATGAGACATTTCTAAATTTGTAGCGAGATGTTTAGTGTGTCAGCAAGTGAAAGCTGAACATCAAGTGCCTTCAGGTTTGCTTCAGCCTGTGATGATACCGGAGTGGAAATGGGATAGAGTGACTATGGATTTTCTATCGAGATTACCCCAATCTCCAAAAAATAAAGATGAAAATTTGATTGTTGTTGATCGATTGACGAAATCAACACATTTTATTCCGATACATACTGACTATTCACTCGATAGATTAGTTGAATTGTATATTGCTGAGATTGTTAGACTGCACGGGGTGCCAGTTTCGATTATTTCAGATAGAGATCCGAGATTAACATCGCGATTTTGGAAGAAATTGCAAGAAGCTCTAGGTATGAATTTGAATTTTAGTACAGCTTTTCATCCTCAAACTGATGGTCAATCTGAGCGAGTAATTCAAATTCTCAAAGATATGCTCCGATATTGTGTTTTAGAATTTGAAGGCAATTGGGAGAAATATTTGTCGTTGGTTGAATTACCGTATAATAACAGCTTTCAATCGAGTATTAAGATGGCACCGTATAAAGCTTTGTATGGTCGTAAATGCCCAACTCCATTGTACTGGACCGAACTTAGTGAGAAACAGATTCACGACGTTGATTTGATTAGAGAAACCGAAGAGAAAGTAAAAGTAATTCGTGATTGTTTGAAAGCAGCTTCAGATAGTTAGAAATCATATGCGGATTTGAAACGAATAGATATTAAACATCAGATCGGTGATAAAGTGTTTTTGAAAGTATCTTTATGGAAGAAAATCCTTAGATTTGGTCGGAAAGGCAAGTTGAGTCCGTGTTTCATCAGGTCGTACAAGATCGTTGAAAGAATAGGACCAGTGGCATATTGACTAGCTTTACCATCAGAGTTAAAAAAAATCCATAATGTGTTTTACGTGTCGGTGTTGCGACGTTATTGATCGGATCCCTCACATGTGATTTCTCCATCAGAGATTGAGATTCAGCCTAATATGACGTATAACGAAGAACCGATCAGAATTTTGGCTCGAGAAATCAAAGAATTGAGAAATAAATGCATAACTTTAGTGAAAGTCTTGTAGCAACGTCACGGAGTTGAAGAGGCTACGTGGGAGCCCGAGGAAGCTATGAGAAAACAGTACCGTAACCTATTCACTGGTAAGATTTTCAGGGACGAAAATCCCTAAGGGAGGAGTTGTAACAGCCCATTTTTGGTCAAATCAAAACAATGGTTTCGGGACCACAAATCTGAGATCAAAATATTTATTTTATTATTTTAATGTTTACAGCAAGATTGAGTGATTGTGTGAAAATTTCGTTAAGAAATTTTATCGTTTGAATGGTCAATTTGATAAAAAAGACTAAATGGCGTAAAGTGCACAAGTAGTGTTCTAACAGCTAAAGGTGTCAAATAGCTATGAAACATTAAAGTGGAGGTCCTTATGTTGTAATTAGACCATTAATAGCATGAGTGGACAATCTTGGACATCATTTACGTGTTATTAATAGTTTATAATTAAGGTTAAATAAGTAATTAAATAAATAAGTTAGTAAATAATAAAAGAAACAAAGAAAATATCTTTATTTTCCCATCTTTCCCAACCGAATATTAAGAAAGAAACAACCATTGGAGAACTTTGAAGGTTCGGCCAAGCATTTCTTTGCATGTGAGTTCATTTTCGTCCCGTTTTTAATGATTTCTATGTTTTTGTGATCGTTACAACTAGTACTAGCTAGCCCAAGGGCTAATTTGCAAAAATGTTAAAGATTTTGAATTTTACCATTGATGAATATGTATGAGTTTTGATGATTGATGATAGATTTTGAATATTTGTTGATAGTTAAAAAGGTTTTGTAAAGTGATTTTTAGTGAAAATGCAAAATAGGGATTAAATTGAGAAATGTGTAAAATTAGTGGTTAAAATGTGAAATAAATGAAAAATATGGGCTGCTAGGGGCATTATAATAATTCAGCCGGCATGGGTATAATTGGAATTTCATTAATTTGTGATTTTATGTAATAAGAACTAAATTGTGAAAAATATGAAATATGTAGGGTAAAAGTCCAAATGTGCCTTAAAGAGTGTTTTGGACTAAATTGAATGAATAGATGATTAAATAAGTTAATTTTGAATATATTTAGATCAAAAAAAGCGAAATACGAATTTGGATCGGGGAAAAGATAAAGATTATCGACTAATCGACTCGATTCGTTGTTTTAACATCCGAGGTAAGTTTGTATGTTATAAATTCATTTCAAATGTATTTTATATGCTTTGATATAGCATGAATTGTGTTTATGTGATTACGTACAAGTTCGAAAATGATTCGATGAAGATTTGACAGTTAGAAACCCAATTGAACCTTATGAATAGTTTAGGATGCTAGTGACATGTCATTAGGTATACTTGAGTTGGCTTCGGGCCATGGTTTAGCACTATGTGTGCGAGATAAACCTATTTGGCTTTGGGCCATACATATCGGCTGATTTGGCTTCGGGCCATGATATTAGAATTTCGGATAAGTTACCTTGATTTGGCTTCGGGCCATGGTATAGGTACTTATCGTGTGAGACCTTGAGTATCCGACTTCTATTCCGAATGGTTCAATGGGTAAAAGAAGGAAGTGGCGAATATGAGATTGGTACGAGATAGTACAGGTACATACGGAAATGAATTGAGTATCGAAAACTATGAAATTGATGAGCTTCTTGGTAAGTTATATGAATGATCATTTGATAGTTTGAGATTTAATAGAATTGTTGTACATTGTTTTCCATTATATGAATGTTTAATGAATGATGATAGTTGCTCATTATTAACATACAAGCTTACTAAGCTATATAGCTTACTTTGTTGCTTTTCCGTGTTTTGTAATGATTTCAAAGCTAGCTCGGATTCGGGAATCGTCGGAGACTTCAACACACTATCCACTGACTCTATGGTACTTTTGAAACTATGTGTTAAGTATATGGCATGTATAGGTATTTGAGTCATGTTGACTATGTTTTGGTAATGATGTTGGCCAAATGAATTGGCATTGTAAATGTATATGTTTTGGTTTGTAAATATAGCCATGAGATTTGGCTTAATTTGGTGAATTTTGGTTATGTGCATATATGGTTGATATTAGATGTGAATTATGTTTGTGAATTGGTTCAAAATAATGTATGTTTAGTAAAGGTATAATTAATTGAATTGGTATGCTTTGATGGAGTAAGGTTTGAGGTTATAAGTATGTTGAATGTTGGTATTGAAAATGGTATGGATTAGTCTTGATTATGGCTGAATTGAATGTTATTTATGCTATGGATTGGTACCATTTGAGTTGGTTTAGGTATGTGCAAAATGGGTGGCAAAATGGCTTGGTAAATAGCCTATTTTTGTCCACACCGGTAGTGACACGGGCGTGTGTCTCAGCCGTGTGTGACACATGGTCAAATTACACGGCTGTGTGTCCCCTGGTGTGAAAATTGAAATGAAGTTAGTATGCTCCACATGGCCTCGAACACGAGCATGTGACTTGGCCGTGTAGCACAAGTCAGTATACCCTACATGTTTGGCTGACCTAACACACAGCTTGGCACACGGGCATGTGAGGCCACTTCGAAGGGCACACGGGCGTGTGGTTGGTCGTGTGACCCAAGTTAGTATGTACCCCCTGTTTTCACACGGCCTGTGACACGGGCGTGTCTGTGGCCGTGTGAGACACACGGCCTAGCCACTCAAGCGTGTGTCCCCTATTTGAAACAAAATTTTCTAAGTTTAACTAAAATTTCTCGAGTTATCGGTTTAGTCCTGTACCATTTCTAATGTATGTTTAAGGCCTCGTATGCTCGTTTAAGGGACACTATCATTGGTTTTGATTGAATTGTATTTGAAATGATAAATTGTATATGAAATGTGTGTTTTCAAGTGTTGTAAGTTCGGTAATGCTCTGTAACCCTATTCCTGCGTTGAATACGGGTGAGGGGTGTTACATAATCTTTCTCTAACTTTATCATTTCTATCCATTTCTGTTAATTTGATTCTAAATGTGATTCGTTTCTGGTTTCAACGAGCTAGCGGATTCAGGATCTATTCTACTTGGTCATATCCGATGTATTGTCAATCTAGTTAGTCACATATATGTCTCTATTTTCTAAGAGTCCCAATTGGATCGATAAACAACATATTAGTTTTTCAATTAGTTTGCTCATTTTTTATTAGACTAAGGACATGTTTAGATTCATTAACTAATCAAAGTTTACTATGGTTATTATTTAAACTCTTGAAGAGATCAAAATATATTTCCCCAAAATTTTTTCTCACTTGTAACTTTCAAAAGAATGGCAATATAAATGCTTAACAAATGTGTTTAAGTGATCATTTGAAAATTGCATTACCAATTTGTTGATCTAACATCACAAAAAAATAGATTAAAGTTTTGTATATAATACTGTATTAGTTATATTTATATAACGTATAAGCCATGTGTATTAGTTTTAAGAAAATAAATTTAAAGCTAAAGCTAAATCTCTGTATCAAATTATTAAACAATAAAATGAAGTGAATACAATATTAATACATTTGTTAATATCTATATAAATGAATTATTAATATGTAGAATATATAAAAATTTATAATACTCTGAACAAATAAAAAATAATATTATGAATTGACATTATGAATAAAATTGTAATGAATTCAACACATCACTTTAAACAAAATTTTATTCAAAATAAACCATAATAACAAATAATGCAAACTATAAATACAACTATCAACATGTAAATATTTTCTAAAAAAAAAGAAACTAAAACATAAAAGAAAAACATTTGTTACATTATCAATAAAATTTTTAAACTCTATAATTAAAAAAATTATAAAATTAGTGTAGTTTTTTATCTTATGTTGTTAGTTAAAAGAGGAAGCAATTCGACATTATCTAGGAACAAGTTGCAAGCTTATTTGTGAGTCTATATATACACATATCTCATATCCCAAATTGTTTAAGAAAATAAGGAAAATGTGACTTTAAATCTATATAAAAACTTGTTTTATAAGTTTTATTTCCATATTAATATATGTTGCACTAAAAAATAAAAAAAATTGGTATTGCCACTTTTAATACTGACGTGGTGAAAAGTGTTTTTAGCTAAAAACATTTTTTATCAATATACTTTTATCAAATTTGATTTATTTCCATAAATTTTCAAAAATTCCGCCTATCTTTTTAATTTAAAAAAGAAAAGAGTTTTATTTGGTAATTTAGTCCGGGAAAACGTTAGACACGTGGCAATAGTTAGGTAGAAAAAGTGAAAATTGGAAGGAGAAATAAAGGGTAGAGGGGAGAGACAAATTCAATGGTGACAGTGATTTGAAGTTTCTGTTTTTTATTTTTTGAATTGGTCGTTGGTACAGTGCGAAATTACATGTGAAATTTGTTTGGCCCCCACACCAAACAGCAAATCCCAAAACTACCCACTCTGTCAGAACTTATACGTCCTTTAGCGGACGTGTTATGTCCAAAACAAAAACTCCTCCTAAATGCTTTGATTTTCGGTTGGATTTTTACTAAGGGTGCGCCGCGTCAACCCCCAGTCCCCCCATTCTTCGGCTCCCTAATTTTAACTAATTTAACCCACTTTCCACTTACCCACTCCTTTATATATGCTTCCCCCACCCTCTCCTCCTTTTCCCCACTTCTTCTTGTTGACACAGACTTCTCTACTTTTTCTTGGTTCCCCACTGTTCCGGCGCCAGGTTTATTTCTTTTTCTTTTCCTTATTATGTCCTCGTTTGAGAATTAGGATCCGTTTGTGATTTGATCATGTGTATACGTGATGGGCTAGTTCTTTAAATCTTTGATCTTCAGCTGGGTTTGGTCGTTTTATAATTTCCTTCCCATGCATGACTACATTTTTAGAGTAGGATTTTGACCCCCCCCCCCAAAAAAAAAATAGTAGTTAGCTAGCATCAGAAGAGAACCCAGCCAAAATATATCAAAATTTTGACTCAATTTTTGATATTATGTTGGGTTCTGCAGAAGAACGTTTGAGTTCTACACGGTTTAAAGCTTTTGGAATTTCACCGTAGATAAAAAAACTTTTTTGGTCTCAAAGGCAATGGACGTATACGGCAAAACCATGGCTGCTACCCCTACAAATGTTATTTATTTGTCTACTATTCTAGGCCGTGACGGGCCTTTTCCTGTTCACAAATGCGATTGGAAATGCCAAAATGAACATGTTTGTGGAAACATGTATCGCTGCAAACTAACAGGAATCACACATATCTGTGACAAGAACTGTAACCAGAGAATTTTGTATGATAACCATAGTTCCCTTTGCCGGGCAAGCGGCCATGTCTTTCCGCTTTCTCAAGCTGAGGAACAGGTGATCAGAGGCGTCAGGAGGAAGCTTGATGCTGACAATTCCCCACCCTCTGATAGCTGTGGTTTTAAGCGCAGACGTGATGCGCAGATTCGTCCTTCTCCTTTTGAGAGATCTTTCTCTGCAGTTAGTCCCATCTGCAGCCAAGTTGGAGATGGCATGGACTTGAGCTAGATTAGTTTCGAATTTAGATAATATATACCGCATCCTATTCTTAACCTTAAGGACTTTTTATCTTGTTTCACTTATCTAGTTCCCATTGGAACTTATTTCATGGGACAAATATGGATAAATGGATAATAGACCTGATGATGGTAGATAGTTCTACCTGCCTGTAGGAAGAACATTTTTATTTCTTACCTTCTCTTATGCTATGTAGCCCTTTCCTAGCTTAATTTTCAGAAATCAAATTTACTTCACCTTCTCTCCAACTGATCTACCTTGATTTATCAAACTATGGTGCTTCTAGGTCTGTAATAAGAGTTTTATTCTAAAGATTTTCATCTATCTACTCCTTGGTTATTTATGTTTATTCTAATTGTTAATGTTGTGGCATCTTTAATTTATTTTTTTCCAACATCAATAATTTTTGATGGATGGTGCCATATTCATTTTTAATCTAGCTCTAAATCCACAGATTCAATTCTATTGTTTTGTGTTTGTAATACCCATAATTTGCCCGGCCTGCTTAAGCCCAAAAATAAACCATCCAATGTCCATTTACAAAACAGACCCGGGCTAACAAGC
Organism: Gossypium australe; assembly: GCA_005393395.2. NCBI lineage: Eukaryota > Viridiplantae > Streptophyta > Magnoliopsida > Malvales > Malvaceae > Gossypium > Gossypium australe. The sequence goes on along the minus strand of CM016621.1, from coordinate 65,231,677 downwards.
CCAATTACCAAGACCCAAATAGAACAACACTGAAGCCCACCTATCCTAGCCCAAAATCCTACCCTAACCCAAAACCCAAAACTAAACCCAAGACTCAGCCAAAACCCTAGGTTCCCGAGTGCACCGCCGACCCCTCGTCTGCCACTAACCTTTGGCCCCCTTCCACGCGCTGCGTCTCTGCAGCACGTCACGCGCCACACGCCCTCCCATGCCTCGATCGTAGACTCCACGGGCGCACTACGTCCTGGATGCCTCGTCTGTCGCTCCCCGCACGTCTCTGCATCACCAGCGACGCCCATAACCTGCAAGGAACCAAAGAACGAGAGCAATAGAAAACGAGAATGGCAGAGAACAACAGACAAAACAGAAAAACAAAAGGACAAAATCGAATCTTTATGAATCGATTATAAAAACAAAAAAACCAATCTCTTGTAATGGTCCTTCCTCTCTTACGCATTCTAGAAAAAAATAAAAAGCAAAAAAATTGAAGGTTAAGTTTAGATCTTTTCGTTTTCAGTCTTAGCATTCGTTACTGTTGTTTGATTTCTATTTTGATTTTTTTATTTTTGATGTTTCAAATCTTTACAAACAAATCAATAACAAAAAACAAAGAGAAAAGAACTTACCGGAATCCCCACGGTCGTGGCGTCGGGGCGCTCTCCCTTCATCGCCGACGTTCGGCTTGGAGAGAGGGGTCAAAAGCCTCCTTTCTTTCGTTCTCAAAGAACCAAAAGCCAGATCTTCGGGGAGGGGAAGTTTTCAATCGGGACCCGAGGGTCGTTCGCGTGCCTCGTCGACGGCCAGATTCAACGGTGGCGCGGCGTTTGGGTGTCCCTGCAGAGTAGAGAGAAAATGAGAGGAGAGGGGATAAACCCTAAAATCTATTTTAAAAATTGATATTGAAACAGAGAAAGGGGGTATTAAAACTGAGAGTAGAACGGCGCCGTTTAATTAGAAGAGGTTACTGCGCATATTCCCTCAAAGGGATATTTACGCGAGTACTCCCTGCCGTTCATAATTCCTCGAATTAGGCCCCGTTACCTGGTTTATCTGTTCTTTTAAATTTGACCCTCAGGTTTCAATTCGCTTTCGAACTAGTCCATAGAGTTGCCAAACCGGATGCGCGCAAGGGATTTTCGGAATATTGTTCATTTAGTCCTCCATTTTGTTTGCGCGTTTCATTTTAATCCTTAATATGCTTTCCTTATTTCAAAATTATACTTTGAATGTCAGTCTGTTTATAATTTGGTCTTCGACATGTTTAAATGAGTTTATTTAGTTGTTTATTTTCTTTCTAAAGATCGTATTATTAATATTATTATTATCACTATTATTATTATATTTATATCTACTATTATTACTATTATTATTATAGTCATATTAGCATGTTGTACATATATATATATATATATATATATTTCGTATTACTGTTTTGTTATCACTATGTTATTATCGTTATTATTATTATTATTATTGTTGTTATTATTATTATTTTTATCGTTGTTGTTATTATTATTGTTATTTTTGCTACTTTTATTATGATATATATATATATATGTACATTATTACTTATTTTTCATTCATATATTCGTACTTATATTATTTCATATACTTCCACTTGCATCCATATCATCACATTTTATATATATTCATATTTATATTTACGCCTCAAATATCATTTCGTCACCATTATTATCATCATTATTATTGTTATCATCTTTATTTTTCTGTCTGCTTGTAAAGCTGTTATGTCTCTCATTATTCTTTCGTTTTCTGTTTATTATCTTTTTAGCATACTGGTTTTACTCATGTTATCTCCGTCTTCATTTTATTATTATCGTTTGTACTTAACGTGTGTTCTATGTTCTTGCTAGCGTTGTACTTCATTTTCTGCATTTTGTCACAAATTCTTGCTACATTTACCCAATACAAAATTGACTTCTTTCATTTTCGTGCTTCGAAATTCGGAAAATCGTGTTTTAACTCATTGGGCTTCGATTTTTCTCGTTCGACCTAAATGGTGAAATATCTTTTAAAATAAAAAGTTTTGAATAAAAGAATAAAAGCTTATTTTCGAGAATTCGATATGTTGTGTCCTAACTTACTGGATGTGATATTTCGTTGTTTCGAGATAAGATTTTTCAAAATAAAGCAATATTCTATGTTTGGAAACCCGAGGAATCGTGCCCTACGTGTTGGGTTTCGGTTTCCCGCTCGACCAAATAATCGAATATCCTCTCGACATTTCTAACGCATGAGTCTCGAAGATTAAAAGATGACTTTGGATTCGAGGATTAAAATCATCATGCCCTATGTATTGGATGTGATGTTTTATTCCTTCGGAACAAGAAAATCTTGCTATTCAATTCGAGAAAACTCAAATGTTTCCAGAAAGTGATCGGTTCTTCTTTAAAATCTTTTTATAATTTCCAACTTTCGACATAAGGACATTAATTAATCAATTTGGTACCAACTTTGGGCGTGACGAGGGTGCTAACCCTTCCTCGCACGTAACCGACTCCCGAGCCCGTTTTCTCGAAACTCGTAGACCAAAATATTTTATAGGTGACCCGACCACACCTAATAAAAGGCTGGTGGCGACTCCCGTTTTTATTTTCAAAACCCAAGTTCGATTCCCGCCTTTTCAAAACGGATGGTTTCGACAGCTTGGCGACTCCACTGGGGACCAATAAGAGAGTCAGGCCATAAAATTGATTACTTTTTGTCCTTTTGTCAAAATTTGGAAAATCATTTTCAAAAATCATTTTTCTCTTGATTTAAAATAAAAAGCTTATCCTCGAGAGTACAAAGTGTTGTGCCCTAACTTACTGGGTGTGACATCTCGTTACTTCGAGATAAGAATTTTCAAAATGACAATGATCTGAATTGCGTCCTATCTTACTCTCGAGAATTCGGGGTGCTGTGTCCTAACTTACTGGATATGGCATTTCACTTCGAGATGAGATGGCCTTTGATGATTATTCCAATTCATTCATATTGCATGTCCGTTGGGTCACACCCTTCTAACTGGGAGTGAGAAGCTACTCTTTCGTGAGGTTTTTACCTCCGTGCAAGATAGTGGATCGCTTTCGGGATACATCCGTACCTATGTCTTTGTAAGATTTTTATCTCCGTGCAGCCATAGGGAAATGTACCCCCTGAACTGAACTCGGTCTATATGAGCCTATAATGGATGAAGATCGAGGAATCTGCTGGTTCGGGTACCTTTCTTTAGAACTGAACCTCATATAGCAAGCTTTAAGAGCCTACCTTAGGTAGAGCCACGCCAAACCTTAGTGGTCACCCGAGTAGGGGTTTTATTTCTTGCTTGTGTGAAGTATTGACTTATTTTGTTGAATGGTTTTTTTACCACACTTAGTTCACTATTGTGCATCATATTGCATGACCGTCGCGGTCACACCTTTAAGTGGGAGTAAGAAACTAAGCTTTCGTGAGGTTTTCACCTCCGCATGGGCTAGTGGACTGCTTCCGGGACACATCCGTACCTATGTGCTTCGTGAGGTTTTCACCTCTGCATGGCCATAGGGAAATGTGTTCCCCTGAACCGAACTTGGTCCATATGAGCCTATAATGGGTGAGGATCGAGGAATCTGCTGGTTCGGGTACCCTTATTTAGAACCAACCACACGTAGAGAGACCTAAGAGCCCACCATAGGTAGAGCCACGTCGAACCCTAGTGACTACCCGGATAAATGCTTTATTTCGATTATTACCCTTGCGCTAACGTGTTTTCCTCTGTCTTGATTGCATTACATTGCATCATCATAGAAAGGAGGTGCTGATTAACATTCAATTGCTAAATAGAGGAGTTTTTCATAAGGAAATGAATTTCTTGATAAAGTGGATTGTAATACTGTTGCCCAAATATAGTCCAAGTAAACAATGAGAGAAGACTGGTAGTCCACAGAAGAATACAAGACCTGGCCCGATGATTCAAGCCAACAATGATTATTCACGAGTCGTCATGAAGCTTATGAACAATCATAGAGGATGAACAAGTAAAGAGGGACGGCCCGAACCAAGCTACAAGGAGCTAGAAAAAGCGTCTACGAAGAAAGTTCACAAAACATGGCCATGATATCCGGTCTCGAAGGAAGGGATTGGCGTTCCGCTTGGACTATGAGGACAAAATCGTATATTTAATCCATTTTATGTAAAGAGCTTTATTTTCTAGAAAAGTTCTTCTAATGGAATTGAATTCATAGTCAGCGTCTCTCTTTCTTCTTGCATTCATTCCATACATTTGCATTGCATTGCATCATCTTAGAAAGGAGGTGTTGATTCGCATTTGATTGCTAAGTAGAAGAATTTGTCATAAGAAAATGTGTTACTTGATAAAACGGATTTTAATGCGGTTGTCTGAACATGGCCAAGGTAAAAAACGAGACAAGACATTGTATGAAGATCCAAGTCGACAAGGATTGTTCGGGATGCCCTCTGAAGATTATGAGCACCACGGAGGATACGTGAGTGATGAGGTACAACCTAGATCAGGCAACGAAGAGTTAGAAGAGACATCTACTAAGAAAGTTCACGGGACATGACCCTAACATCTGGATAAGAAGAAGAGGATTTGTCTGAAGATTCAAGCCGACAAGGATTGTTCGAGAGTCATCAGGAGATCATGAGTATCGCAAAAGGTAGGTGAATGATGAGGTACGACCTAGATCAAGCAATGAAGAGCTAGAAGAGACGGGACGCCACCATAATATTCGGGTACGAAGAAGAGGATTAGTGTTTTCACCTAGACTATGAGGAATAGGCTGTATATGCGGTCCATTTTATTGGAGGAACGTACTTTCTAGACAAGTCCTTCTAGTAGGAATTGAATTCATAATCAACGCCCCTCTTTCTTTTTGCATTGCATTACATGCATTTGCATTGCGTTCCATGCATTTTGCATTGCATTGCATGCATTTGCATTACATCGTATCATGTGCATTAAAATTTGTAGAAAGACCCTAATTAAGTTAAGTTATTTCAGTTAGCTAGGAGACATGGAACAAAGGTTGGAAAGAATTGAGAAAATGCAGATACGGATGCAAGAGCAATTGACCAAAATTCAACAAGAGATGCGGGAACAAATGCAAGAATTGCAAAGGAACATGATAGGTCAGCTAGCCCAGTTAATAGCCGGAGGATTTGGGAAAAGGAGTGACCAAGGGGTCAATAGTGCGAATGACGGGGAACAAATCGTTTACATTTTGATGAATATCCCGATTCAACCAAATACACAGTCGCAAGGGGCACCCATCATTATCGGACCCCAATGCCAGACCAATACCTCAACCTTGTCAAACTTCCCAACGGGCTCATGTTTTAACCCTAAGGATGATCGAGTCAAACCGATTGCTTGGGCAAAGGTGAAAGAAAAGAGGGAGCGGACATCGAAGACCCCGAAAAAGAAAGAAAAGGAAGTGGGTAGTACGAGTAAACATGACGAGAGCTATCCAAAGTTAATGGTAATAAGACAGCCAAGGACAATGCCTACCAGTCATCAAGGTCCCATTAGACAAGATTCCAATCCAAAGCCTAACACGGAAAGGCTCCAGTTCACACCCATCCCGATGACATACAAGGAGCTCTATCAAAATTTATTTGATGCGCATGTGGTGTCTCCTCACTTTTGAAACCATTCCAACCCCCGTACCCCAAATGGTATGACCCGAACGCTCAATACGACTACCATGCCAGAAGAGCAGGTCACTGGATAGAAGACTGCACCGCTTTCAAGAAATTAGTCGAAAAACTCATCAAATAGGAGCTATAAGATTTGATGACCCTTCTGGTGTAGAAAATTCATTGCTCAACCATGCTATTAAAAAGGTAACTATTTAGAGTACCGTGATAAATGGGGGTGTGAGATCAGGAGTACATCCAATTTAGGGCTCTGGTGCAAAACCTGATACTGAGGAATTGGAATGCCAATGACACATCTAAAAGAATGAACCGAAGAATCAGACTTTCCAAACCCCTACATACTTGGAGTGTTTTGAACAATGGGACTGTGGATGGGATCCCTGTATTTTAGCTAATCTGGAGTAATATTCAAAACATGCTTGTTGCTTTAAGCCTAAAGGCAACAAGAGTCCTTTTGTGAAATAGGCTTGTTTCCAGAATTGTTATTTCAATAAAATGCATCTTTATTTTCACTCTTCACATTTCACACTCTACATCGTTTCATGCTCATATCATACTTTTAATTTTCCACCTTCATACCCACAATAGGTCCCCTAGATATCAATGACATGAGCGACGCTGTTACCAACTCTCCTTTTAACGAAATATGTGTCTAAAAGGATTGGAGGACTGTGGAGGGCAAAGGCCACAACTTATTTCCTAAATTGTTAAGAATGCTGGATCCTATCCTACGAAGTGTCAAACACTACAAGGGAGATGAAAATGGAAGCTTAGCTGGCTGCAGGAACAAGGCAAGGAATTTTCGTATGATCACGCCGGGACTACTGAGGCATGAGTATGCTATCCAAGCTAAGGAAGTCACGGAAGAAGCCCATAAGGATATTTGAAGATCACATGCTGATGGTTCTACCCGGACTAAGCCAATCAAGAGGCCCGAGCTACTGGTCCACCCAGAAAGGAAAATTGCATCGAACGCCAAACCAAGGAGGACAGAACTTATGTGCCTTTTCCATTTTTTCTACACGTGGGGCACGAACATTATCAAGCCAATCTCCTCGGAAGCTTTTGGTTCGTATCAATTCATCTTCGTGGATGTTGATCTCTTCACTAAGAGGGCGAGGGTCGCTTCGTATGCCAATATTACAAAGTCGATAGCCGTTAGACCCCAAAAAAAATGAGGGGAGAGGGGCGAAAAGATCATATTTAACCGCACAATGTCAAAGTTTGCGGTCTTTTCAAAGAGCAAGTGCCAAGTCATAGTGCAAAAAAAAAAAAAAGGGCAACAAAACAAGGGTCGATGCCTGAACTTGTGAATATTGGCATATAGAAGTTATATTTATCCTTTATGCTCATTAAACATTGGCCAGGACCTCTGCTGGGGCAACCCCTTTCTCGTTAGGTTTCGCCTAGTGAAGTCAAAATTCTTTATTCCCTAGGCACGGGCCGAGCCAAAATTGGATGAGGTAGGATGGATCCAATTCCAATGTGATCAGGTGAATTTGAAGAGAAATTGTTGAGAGCTATCTGTCAAGATCAGATAATGCGAATCACCTTAGAAAATTTCATGATAGGGCTTTGAAAGAAAAATTCTCTCATGCAAAAGAGACTTTAGAAGGAAGTGAATACCAAACTAGGAAGGACCTTATACGGCGAAGAAGGCCTGTGCTGGGAAAACATGAATATCGACCGAAATGGATGGTAAGGATTTGTCCAAAAAAAAAAAAAGAGGAGAAAGAAAGAAAGAAAGAAAGAAAGAAGAAAAAATCAAAAAATCAAAAAACGAGCAAAAAGGAAATTTTCAGCAAGAAAGGAAAGAAAAGGAGAGGCCAAAGGCGAAAACCCGCAAAGGGCGCCTTGGGACCAAAGGTGGGTTTGAGTTGAAAATCCGAAAAAGCCGGCTCAAATTTTGATGAAAATGGGGCAAACAGTAGTCTCGCTATGCTTGAAGCAACAATGAGGAGGTATGTTACGCCTTGGGGCATCGACAGAGTACTCCAGATCCCCTAGACACATATTGAGTTTAAAATGATCCTCAAGAAGTTTGAACAGGGAAGCTCAAGCTGCGATATCTGGGGCACCTAGCTTCTATTCTACCCATTTTGAGTTTGCTATCTTTGTCTCTTCAAAATACACTCTAAATAAATTTCTTGGCATTTGTTAGCTTTGATTAACTTGTCTGTTTCGAGCTATGCTCCCAATAAATTTCTATTTCGTCCATCACTCTGATCCTTTTCAAGCATTTTGCATTGAAATAATGATTATTGGACTAATAACACTTTCATGAAAGAGGTTTTGCATATTACTCTGGAATGTCTAAACAATACAGGAGTCTGAAACAGGATTATTGTTTAGGATTCACCAAGCTTATGGGTTGGGAACATCATGAGTCCAAATTAAGTCTATCTTTGTCAAAAATGGCGATTGGACAAAATGACAATGTATTGCGCCAATAATACAATCCTGACGAAAATGGGAATTATGGCCCCAAGTATTGCCAAAGGAAAATGAAGTTTTGCATTTACGCGAGCATCATGCATATACGTCTGGTTGGGACACCTGGAGGGTGATTAATAGATGGAAGAATACAGATCTCGTACCCACAAATAGAAATGAGATGGGTTGAAGAAGAAACAAATCCTACGGTTTGAAATTACTTCAGATCCTATACCCCTAAGTCACAACGAGGTGAACCCTGAAGTTACAGGGGGCAAATTTGTTGAGCAAGATATTTGTTCTCCTGGATTTTCCGTCACGAATACCAGCCGAACAAAATCGTGGCATAAGACATCAGAGATGACCACCTTAAACTGTTAGAAAAGGATCATTCTCATGAAATTCTACATTCATGCAAGACACACCTATTTAGGGGCATTCGATTCATTCTGATCATTGCATCCTAATCATTGAAAAATCATCATTCTCATGAGATTCTGCATTCATGCAAATATCGACCATAATCAGCAGTATTTGAGTCGTTCCGGTCATGGCATCCTCATCATTTGTTTAGGTATAAGCACATTCTGCAGGATAGGTTCCTCAAGGAATAACGTAGCAAGTTCAGATTTTGCTCCATAAAGATGATAGTGGAGCAGGTTGAAGATAGAAGTCTTCTTGAAGATTGAAGGAAGCAAATTAAAAAGTCTATAGGATATTTTCCCTAGTGGACGATGTAAGCAACGCTAGCAAGATTGTCCTGTTGCCACTAAACAGCGGTGGAACGGGTTGAAGATTATCCTATTACCGTCGAACAGCGGTGGAATGGGTTGAAGATTATCCTATTACCATCGAACAGCGGTGGAATAGGTTGAAGATTATCCTATTACCGTCGAACAGCGGTGGAACGGGTTGAAGATTATCCTATTGCCATTGAATAGCAGTGGAATAGGTTGAAGATTGTCTTGTTGCCACTAAACAGCGGTGGAACGGGTTGAAGATTATCCTATTGCCATTGAATAGCAATGGAATGGGTTGAAGATTTCCCTGTTGCCACCAAACAGCGGTGGAACGGGTTGAAGATTATCCTATTGCCATTGAATAGCAGTGGAATGGGTTGAAAATGGTCCTGTTGCCGCTAAACAGCGGTGGAACGGGTTGAAGATTATCCTATTGCCATTGAATAGCAGTGGAATGGGTTGAAAATGGTCCTGTTGCCACTAAACAGCTGTGGAACGGGTTGAAGATTATCCTATTGCCATTGAATAGCAGTGGAATGGGTTGAAAATGGTCCTGTTGCCACTAAACAGCTGTGGAACGGGTTGAAGATTATCATATTGCCGTCAAACAGCAGTGGAATGGGTTGAAGATCGTTATATTGCCACTAACCAACGGTGGAAGAGATTGAAGATTGTAGATTTTGTCACCATAAACAGTGGTGAGACGAGATCGAAGGCGAACATTGTCCCTAAACGATAGTGGAATGTGATTTAAACCACAGTCATGTTGCCTTAACCAACAATGGAATAGGCCAAAGATCGCAAAATTGACGAAACAATAACGCAGATTGGAGCTACAAGCCCTCTCTCACAGAAGTAGCGGAAGAGTGGAGCGAAGCAACAAGTTACAGTGGAGTTTGGAGCTACCTGACAAAGAAGAGTACCCAAAGGAATCAAGGCTCGACAAGACCGGGCAAATTTGGGTCTTTTAAAGTCTTTACTCTGTTCTGTTTCACGACAACGAGCAAAGAGGGGCAGCTGTAATACCCATAATTTGCCCGGCCCGCTTAAGCCCAAAAATAAACCATCCAATGTCCATTTACAAAATAGACCCGGGCTAACAAGCCTAATTACCAAGACCCAAATAGAACAACACTGAAGCCCACCTATCCTAGCCCAAAATCCTACCCTAACCCAAAACCCAAAACTAAACCCAAGACTCAGCCAAAACCCTAGGTTCCCGAGTGCGCCGCCGACCCCTCGTCTGCCACTAACCTTTGGCCCCCTTCCACGCGCTGCGTCTCTGCAGCACGTCACGCGCCACACGCCCTCCCATGCCTCGATCATAGACTCCACGGGCGCACTACGTCCTGGATGCCTCGTCTGTCGCTCCCCGCACGTCTCTGCATCACCAGCGACGCCCAAAACCTGCAAGGAACCAAAGAACGAGAGCAATAGAAAATGAGAATGGCAGAGAACAACAGACAAAACAGAAAAACAAAAGGACAAAATCGAATCTTTATGAATCGATTATAAAAACAAAAAACCAATCTCTTGTAATGGTCCTTCTCTCTTACGCATTCTAGAAAAAAATAAAAAGCAAAAAAATTAAAGGTTAAGTTTAGATCTTTTCGTTTTCAGTCTTAGCATTCATTACTGTCGTTTGATTTCTATTTTGATTCTTTTATTTTTGATGTTTCAAATCTTTACAAACAAATGAATAACAAAAAACAAAGAGAAAAGAACTTACCGGAATCCCCACGGTCGCGGCGTCGGGGCGCTCTCCCTTCATCGCCGACGTTCGGCTTGGAGAGGGGGGTCAAAAGCCTCCTTTCTTTCGTTCTCAAAGAACCAAAAGCCAGATCTTCGGGGAGGGGAAGTTTTCAATCGGGACCCGAGGGTCATTCGCGTGCCTCGTCGACGGCCAGATTCAACAGTGGCGCGGCGTTTGGGTGTCCCTGCAGAGTAGAGAGAAAATGAGAGGAGAGGGGATAAACCCTAAAATCTATTTTAAAAATTGATATTGAAACAGAGAAAGGGGGTATTAAAACTGAGAGTAGAACGGCGCCGTTTAATTAGAAGAGGTTACTGCGCATATTCCCTCAAAGGGATATTTACGCGAGTACTCCCTGCCGTTCGTAATTCCTCGAATTAGGCCCTGTTACCTGGTTTATCTGTTCTTTTAAATTTGACCCTCAGGTTTCAATTCGCTTTCGAACTAGTCCATAGAGTTGCCAAACCGGATGCGCACAAGGGATTTTCGGAATATTGTTCATTCAGTCCTCCATTTTGTTTGCGCGTTTCATTTTAATCCTTAATAGGCTTTCCTTATTTCAAAATTATACTTTGAATGTCAGTCTGTTTATAATTTGGTCCTCGACATGTTTAAATGAGTTTATTTAGTTGTTTATTTTCTTTCTAAAGATCGTATTATTAATATTATTATTATCACTATTATTATTATATTTATATCTACTATTATTACTATTATTATTATAGTCATATTAGCATGTTGTATACATATATATATATATATTTCGTATTACTGTTTTGTTATCACTATGTTATTATCGTTATTATTATTATTATTATTGTTGTTGTTATTATTATTATTTTTATCGTTGTTGTTATTATTATTGTTATTTTTGCTACTTTTATTATGATATATATATATGTATACATTATTACTTATTTTTCATTCATATATTCGTACTTATATTATTTCATATACTTCCACTTGCATCCATATCATCACATTTTATATATATTCATATTTATATTTACGCCTCAAATATCATTTCGTCACCATTATTATCATCATTATTATTGTTATCATCTTTATTTTTCTGTCTGCTTGTAAAGCTGTTATGTCTCTCATTATTCTTTCGTTTTCTGTTTATTATCTTTTTAGCATACTAGTTTTACTCATGTTATCTCCGTCTTCATTTTATTATTATCGTTTGTACTTAACGTGTGTTCTATGTGCTTGCTAGCGTTGTACTTCATTTTCTGCATTTTGTCACAAATTCTTGCTACGTTTACCCAATACAAAATTGACTTCTTTCATTTTCGTGCTCCGAAATTCGGAAAATCGTGTTTTAACTCACCGGGCTTCGATTTTTCTCGTTCGACCTAAATGGTGAAATATCTTTTAAAATAAAAAGTTGAGTAAAAGCTTATTTTCGAGAATTCGATATGTTGTGTCCTAACTTACTGGATGTGATATTTCGTTGTTTCGAGATAAGATTTTTCAAAATAAAGCAATAGTCTATGTTTGGAAACCCGAGGAATCGTGCCCTACGTGTTGGGTTTCGGTTTCCCGCTCGGCCAAATAATCGAATATCCTCTCGACATTTCTAACGCATGAGTCTCGGGGATTAAAAGATGACTTTGGATTCGAGGATTAAAATCATCATGCCCTATGTATTGGATGTGATGTTTTATTCCTTCGGAACAAGAAAATCTTGCTATTCAATTCGAGAAAACTCAAATGTTTCCAAAAAGTGATCGGTTCTTCTTTAAAATCTTTTTATAATTTTCAACTTTCGACATAAGGACATTAATTAATCAATTTGGTACCAATTTTGGGCGTGACGAGGGTGCTAACCCTTCCTCGCACGTAACCGACTCCCGAGCCCGTTTTCTCGAAACTCGTAGACCAAAATATTTTATAGGTGACCCGACCGCACCTAATAAAAGGCTGGTGGCGACTCCCGTTTTTATTTTCAAAACCCAAGTTCGATTCCCGCCTTTTCAAAACGGATGGTTTCGACAGTGTTCTTTTTGCAACTATTGTATTTAATTCTGTGGTTTGGTTATATTTGGTTTGATTCCATAACCTCTATCGCTTTTTGGTTTGACCAGTGAATGCAGGTTGAAGAGGAATGGCATGGCTGTTGTCATGTGTTTATTATATGCTAAGTTTATACTTTTATATATATTTTTTTTCCTGTTAATTTGTTATATAAGATCCTGAAGTATATGTTGGTTTTGCAGGGTTGAAAGTGCTATTCAGGAGAGTTAAAATATGCTTTTGCAGTAGTGAATGAAATTTTCACTTTCTAAGTTTCGTGGATTGAAATGTTCTGACTTTGCTTATTTTAATCATTTTTGTGCAGGAATATTTGTGATTGATAGCATGCCTATTACTGATGCCTATTACCTTTGCAGCTTGATGTTGGCGTTCTGGCTTTTGGAGGGATTTCCCCCATACAGTGCATGATGGTTCAACCTTATTCATTCTCAATCATATGGGCATCTTCAGGCAGCTACAGGGTAGTGCTACATGGCCATGTATAAAGGTGTACCGTTTTGAATTTTGCACATGGAAGAACTGCTTCATGCTAGTGTTTAGTAATTGCCATGTTTTTACAGCTTTGATGGGGTGAAGAAAGCAATTGGTATCTTCTGCTCGGCTGCTCATAATAAATGTGCTGATGCTGTCTTTTTGAATTAAAATAAACATCTTTGGTTTCAAGCCTGGTTTGCTGAAACTAATGGAGAGTTTTGGGTAAGGTGAGTGATCTTACTGCCTAATTGCTTGGTTAAGCTACTTGCTATAATTTTTATACTGACCATGAAATAACATTATTGTTTGACTTCTACTACATCAGTTGCTCAAAACATTTCTTTGGTGGAACCCGCTCTCAATAAATTTCATGAATTTCTTTGGGCTTTTTTTAAGGTTAGAGAAATGAAATCTTAGGACTAAAATCGAACATAAACATCCGGAGAATAATATCCAATTATTCTAGATTCAAGTTGATTACTTAAAAGATGACACTTTAATAATTTTTCCCAATAAAAAAGTACATTTTCCCTCACCATACTTGTAACATGAAAATTGCCCAAGTAATGTAATTAAAATTTGACCATGACTACACATCATAATATTAATATTGTGTTGTGTCTAAATTATTATTAATGACTTACCTATGGATTGGATCTAGATTTCATATAAAACTTTTAATCATAATGTAATTCACTTCAGCTACAAAAAATTTCAGGCGGCGTTAGAACTTTCAAGATATTTCCTATAACAGTAGTAGCATGTACGACAACTAAACAAGGTTGTAGGTAAAGGCATTTGGGCTGTTGGGACAACTGCTGAAGTGAAGAATTTGCCTCTAGCATCATTTATATTTACAAATTCTTTCAAGTTTTCTAAGTAATCGTGGATTTGATACATTATTATATTTAGAATCAGATTATATTTAGTTTTTTATTTAAAAATGGATAAATAAATTTTTATACTTTAGATTAAAGATCATATTGGTCTTTTCTATTAAATCTTTTATCTATTTGTACTATTAAAAACTAATATACCTAATAGTATAATAATATAGTGACACGTGATATGCTACATATATCACATATTGATGGACATAGATTAAGTTTTAATAGTAAAAATAAATCAAATTTTTAATAAAAGTGTTAGTTTGCTTTTAGATTCAAAGTACATAAATTAATTTATTTTTTTAATAAAAAGAACAAAATATAATTTAACTCCTAATATAAAAATACGCATAATATTTTTGTCAGGATTTGTCCATTCACCTACATTTTGACCTTACCTGCCAATATAACAATTATATTTACCGCAAGGATAGGATAGGATGTGCTTAACAAACAAAAATAATATGAACTCTCCTTCAAAATAATAATAATAATATTTTATTATTATGAACTCACTATATTTAAATATTTAAACACAATTAAAATAAATAAAAATATATATTTTATGATTTTTGGCATTTATTAGTTTAATTTATATTTATATTTACTTATTAATAAAAAAAATTTAGGAAACGCATTAGATATTCTTGAAGCTAAAAACAGCCATTAGATGATTCGGCAGCAAATAAAAGAAAAAATACTATATATATATATATATATATATATAAATTTATCATTTAATGGGGTTTTTATTAAAATAATATAAAAATTTAATTAAAAAATTGAGATAATTGTAGATTAATTACAAAAATCGAGTAATTTTTACATTAAAATTAAAATTTTGTCAATGTGTAAGGGGCATAGTTATAAAAAATAATATTTTAATAATAATAATAATAATAAAATTTATAAAATTATATTTTAATGTAAAAAGGGATGAAGTCAAATTATCGGTGACACCCTTTTTTTTCCTTCGTGACTTTTAATTTTAATTTTTATTTTTTTTTAAGTGGTTGTAGTATAATTTTGAATTTCATACCTCTATTTTATAAAAATTAAAAGTTAGCTTTTTTATTTTAATTTATCATAATTTGATATTTGTATGTTATCGAATTTAAAAAGTTAGTCAAATTATTTAATACTATTAAACTCAATCATCAAATTACTTACTTCAAGATCAATCGTTTATCAAATTCATATGCAAAGAATTAATAAAATAATCAATTCAACAATTTATATGTGACAAATTAGAAAATTATGATAATTTTATGTTTTTATGTTTTCTCATGTTTTAATTATTTTTTCTATATTATATATATTTTCTATAATTATACAATGTCTAGTATTACTAAGTTTGTTTTAAAAGGTCTAACAATGAAATTCTCTCTCTTTACTTTATAAAAAACTAAAAAATTAATCCCTTTACTTTAATTTGTTAAAATTTAATTCTCATACATTGTTAAAATTAATCTAATTGTTGATAAAAACATATAAACTTGAAGCATTGATTCTTTTCTAATTTCCCACATATAAATTGTTAAATTGATGATTTTATTAATTATAATAATAAAAAGACTAACTACTATTTTTCATATATTAGATGTACCAAATTCAAAGTTATACTACAATCACTCCAAATTAAAAAAAAAAAAAAACGCTCTCACAATTTACTTTCACCATTTTTAACATTAAAATAATATTTTTTATAGCTAATGCCACCTTACACATTGACAATACTCAATTTTACTGTAAAAAAACGAATTCTCTATTTTCATAATTAATCTACAACGTATTCAATTTATATAATTAATTTTTTATATTATTTTGATGAAAAAAATATAATGTTTTACCGGTATTCATCTAGCGCTGCCAAGAGTATAGTAGCAGATGTTATGTTTTACAATTTGATGGCAATTTATATTCTGGAATTGTGAAAGATGCTTACTTAGAAGTTGAAGAAGCCAAATGCATTAAATTAAAGAAACCACTTAAACGTAATCATTTTTCTTTCTTAGATGAGAACACTGTTCTTTTATTTGAATATAGTATATTCTTTTATCATTTATCACAATAGGTATAATTCTTAAAATATATATTCTTTTAGCATTATTTTAATATTTATAGATGTCGAGTTTAATAAAATATATTATATCATTAAAATTTTCACACCTTATGAAAATTAAGATAATCATTATAGAATGATTAAAGTATTTGGACACTGATGAGTGTCAAATTTCGTGTAAAACAATTAAATTTTAAACTATAACAATATAATTTTAATTTATAATGGTTGTGATAATATTTAAATGGAACTCAAGATCGATGGGTGTCGAGTTCTTTTTAAAAGTTAAAAAGAAAAATTGATTGTATTCTTATGTAACATCTCAAATTCGGCCTAGACGTTACGACCGAATCTGACGTGTCACATCGAAGTGGTTTCCGAAATTTGGACTTGTTGATAACAAAATCTGTATTTAAGTTAAAACCCATTTAGTTTTTATTGCTTGAGAAAATTCGGCAGATTAAGTTATACAATCTGAAAACAGCTTCGCGGAAGCTTCTCTAATTAAAAACCTTGAAGTTTAATATGTGTGTTTTTCTTGAAAACAGTTGTTTTTTTGAAAACTCATTTGTATCCATTTGGCAGTTTAAAACAAGAAATCAAAACCCATTTAAAAAGTAAATCCACCAATGGCCTTATTACATAATCAATAGCCCAATATGAAATTAAGATAAATAAGTCTAAAGCAGAACATCAGCGATCGTGTGGCCACCTTCGAGTCCCTCGCGGCTCCAAATCGTCTAAGGTTGGGGATTACCTGTACAGTTAAAAGAAAGTGTGAGTTTACGGAAACTCAGTGTGTAATCCCCTATCAGTCAGTCAGTATGTAACATACAGTAACAGTCTAGGCCTGAGCCCTATTCAGTAACAGTACAGTGTGGGCCTTAGCCCATTCAGTAACAGTGTGGGCCTAAGCCCAATACATTATCAGTACGGTGCATATATGCAACCCACCCCAATCCAGCCAACACACCACCCATACCAACCAACACACCATGTGGGGATAAAATCGACCCACCCAGCCAGCACACTAATATCGCAGCATAGCTACCAGTAATAACAACGCAACAGAGCTGCCAGTAACAGTATATGTGGCAACGCCACCAGTAACAGTGAATGTGGCAGAGCCACCAGTACAGTACTTCCTCCATATCGGAACCCACCCCATACAGTATGTTATGTCATGAATAGTTCGTGTATGCAAAGTGTCCTACTCAGTACAGTCTTACAAATAACATACACTCATCAGTCAACCTACCTCTAGAGGTAAAATGGTCATTTCCATCTATTAGGGGTAAAATAGCAATTTTACCCTTTAAGGGTATTTTGGTCATTTTACCTACTTTGGGGTCTCTATGCAGATATCGACCTCTCGGAAGGTCCGCAGTCGCCTCAAGCGGCTTCGGTAACCTAAATGGTCATAACAGTGTAAAAGGGCCCAAGGCCCATTATTCGACCCAAGTGGGCCCACACGCTCGTGTGGCCCATTTAGCCCAAATTCAGCCACGGCTATGCGAATTACATAGCCCAGTCCAGTATTTGTCACTTATCGTGGATTTTATCCGTGTGGAGCCCACGAGCCCATTGGGTCCACACGGCCCATTTCAGCTAAACGAGGCCCATATCGGCCCAAGAACACGAGAACGCTCGTGATGGCCTCTACAGTCTATCGCCCATGATTTGTGGGCTCGGTTTACCACATGAGTGATTGCACGCTCGTGAGCTTTCAAATGCCGAAGTTTCGACTTTTGCTGAGTCACAAAAGAGAGGGGTGTGACTACACACCTGTTTGCGCAACGAACAGATTACCCCACGCGCGATCAACCTACAATCATCCCAAAACAATCAATCTTTCATCCTTTCATGATCATTAACACTAAAGCTCCAAACCGATATCACCACCTACCTTGACCAACAATTATGCACCTATTACTCTTAGATCGCTGGTTGAAAATGATCGCACCCTTCTTCTCGATTTACTACGTATATAGCGGATTTCATTACCAATAATCGTTTACTACAAGTCTTGAATTGATACCCATAGTCCAAAGAATTAGAGTTAGAGCAGATTGAGTATTCGGCCAATACTACAAAACAAACCTACTTACCCCACAATATTCGGCCAAAGAAGTATTCGAAGAAGAAAGCAGAGATGTCTAGAGAAGCAAGGCAGTCAACGCTCCACCGATTGTCAGAGACTATTATCCAAATGGTTTCGAAATAACAAGACAATATTTATGATATTCAATCAATATTGAAAAAAACAGAGAAACAAAAGAGAGGGGAGAAGAGAAGATGTAGTATTTGGCTTACCAAAGTGTTATGAACAGAAGAAGAAATTGTCGCCCACTACCAAAATCGATTAGCACAATAGAGAAAGAAAAAGAGAGAATCGGCTACTCAGCCAAAGAGGAAAAGAGAAATGTTGAGAAGAAAAACAAGAAAGGTTTGGTTATTTCTTTAAGAAAAGAGAAAGAGAAGCGAAAGCAGTAATGATCCAAAGATAGTATATTCAACCAAAGTGATTTACGATGCCAAGACACAAAAAAAACCAATTCGGCCGAGGAGAAACAAAAAAAAAAGAAAAAAATGCCAAAAGAAAGAAAACCGAACAAGGACTATACCAAAAGAAGTCTCTGCCGAATTTCTGAGTAGCTAGACACCAAATTCGACACTACTCTCCCCACAAGCAAACTACTTAATTTCCTCCTAAAATCTCTCCCCAATCCTCTCCACGATTTGCACCACAACCCACTCCTCAAATCTCTCCAATCTCTCATCTATCAGAATTTTACTGCAACTCAACTACTAGCCAAACCATCAGCAAAATAAATACCCCCTCATGCTATGCCAGCACTCAAACCTCAGAACCCTTGCCACACTTGTAACGCCACAACCACTGAACCAATAGGCTTTGTGTGACTTAAAAACAAGCACAATAATTAATAAGACCTATGTACCAGTGTCTAGATTCTTTTAAGAGAAAATTTTAAAAATTCTGCAAAAGCCAAGACTTGAACCCAGGCTTCTCAAACATTCCCATACACACCCAAATCACTTAGCCATTAAAGCAAACAAGCAATTTGTGTCAGGTTATGCAAAATTAAAGACCCTATATTTTTGGGGCGTTACAACTTTACCCCTCTAAAAGAAATTTCGGCCTCGAAATTTACCTGGTCAGAATAGGTGTGGGTATTGTTGTTGCATCGTATTCTCAGGTTCCCACGTGACTTTCTCTGTACCGTGATTATGCTAAAGCACTTTAACCAGTGGAATAGATTTCTTCCTTAGTACCTTAACCTCACGGTCCAATATTTGTACTGGTTCTTCCTTGAAGGTTAGATCTAGCCTAACCTCGATCTCCTCAACAAACACTACATGTGTAGGATCAGAGCGGTAACGTCTCAACATGGAGACGTAGAACACATCATGAATCCTATCTAATTCTGGAGGTAACTCAAACTGATAGGCAACTGGCCCCACACACTTCAGTATTGGGTAAGGCCCAATAAATCTAGGGCTCAGCTGCTCTTCCGTCCAAATCTCAGAATTTTCTTCCACGGTGAGACCTTAAGGATAACATAATCCCCCACAGAGTACTCAACCTCCTTACGCTTGAAGTTTGCATATGACTTCTGTCTATCAGACGCTTCTTTTAACCGATGTCGAATCAACATTACCTTTTCCTCGGTATCAGAAACTAACTCTGGCCCCAGAACTCACCGCTTGCCCAACTCAGTGCAACAGGTAGGAGTGCGACACCTACGACCATATAACGCCTCGTACGTTGCCATTTGAATACTATACTGATAGCTATTATTATATGCGAACTCTGCTAGCGGCAAATAGTCTTCCCAGCTGCCTTGAAAATCAATTACACAACTTCTTAACATGTCCTCCAGAATCTGAATTACCCTCTCTGACTGACCATCTGTCTTAGGATGGAACGCAGTACTGAAGTCCAACCTAGTACCCAAAGCCTCGTGTAATTTTTTCCAAAATCGAGATGTGAATCGAGGGTCTTTGTCGGATATGATGGAAACTGATACCCCATGCAGTCTCACAATCTCAGCCACATACAATTTTGCTAGCTTCTACAACGAGTAATCAGTATGGACTGGTATAAAATAGGCAGATTTAGTCAATTGGTCTATAATAACCCATACCGAATCCTTCTTAGTAGGCGTTAAGGGCAGCCCACTCACAAAATCCATGGTTACCCTCTCCCACTTCCAAAGTGGAATGTTAATTGGCTGTAGTAACCCTGAAGGCAGCTGATGCTCAGCTTTAACTTGTTGGCATGTCAGACACTTACCCACAAACTCCGTAACTTCGCGCTTCAATCCTGACCACCAGTAAAACTCACGAAGATCTCGATATAACTTGTTTCCGCCAGGATGCATAACATATGGACTACTATGTGCCTCTTGCAGTATAGACTACCTCAGCTTAGAATCCCTCAGCACACAGACTCTCCCACGAAAACACAGTACTCCCTCACCATTCAACCCAAAATATGCAGTCTCTCCATTCTCAACTTGTCAGAAATGACAAACCAGTGACTCATCCAACAACTGTTTCCTCTTAATTTGCTCAGTCCACGTCGATCTCACTTGAAGCTCAGCCAACAAGCTACCATCATCATACAAGCTAAGACGAACAAACATTGCTCCCAAATCAGATACAGCCCTGCGACTCAGTGCGTCAGCTACCACGTTAGCCTTACCAGGGTGATACTCAATCGAGCAGTCATAATTCTTAAACAGCTCTATCCATCTTCGCTGCCTAAGATTCAGCTCCTTCTGAGTGAGGAGGTACTTGAGGCTCTTGTGATCTGTGTAGATAATACACTTCTCACCGTATAAATAGTGCCTCTAAATTTTCAGTGCGAATACCACTGCGGCTAACTTCAAGTCATGAGTAGGGTAATTCTCCTCATGAGGCTTAAGCTGATGAGACGCATAAGCAACCATCTTACCCTCCTACATCAGCACACAACCCAAACCAACGTGTGATGCATCACTATAGACGGTGAATTCCTTCCCAGACTCTGGCTGTATCAAGACAGGGGCCTTAGTCAAAACCTTCTTCAGTTTTTCAAAACTTTCTTGCTGCTTATCAGTCCAGTTAAACAGTACCCCTTTTCGCAGCAACTTAGTCAGAGGTGCAGCAATCAAGGAAAACCCTTTAACAAAACGTCTATAATACCCTACCAGACCCAGAAAGCTTCGAATCTTAGATACGGTCTTAAGTGGTTTCCAATCCAGTACGGCTTCAATTTTTCGAGGATCAACCCTAATCCCCTCGGCAGACACCACGTGACCCAGAAATATCACCTCTCACAGCCAGAACTCACACTTGCTGAACTTCGCGAATAGCTGCTTCTCCCTTAAAATCTACAGAACAATTCAGACTATACCAAAAGAAGTCTCTGCCGAATTTCTGAGTAGCTAGACACCAAATTCTGCACTACTCTCCCCACAAGCAAACTTCTTGATTTCCTCCCAAAATCTCTCCCCAATCCTCTCCACGATTTGCACCACAATCCACTCCTCAAATCTCTTCAATCTCTCATCTATCAAAATTTTACTGCAACTCAACTACTAGCTGAACCATCAGCAAAATAAATACCCCCTCATGCTATGCCAGCACTCGAACCTCAGTCCCCTTGACACACTTGTAACGCAACAACCACTGCACCAATAGGCTTTTTGTGACTTAAAAACAAGCACAATAATTAATAAGACCTATGTGCCAGTGTCCAGATTCTTTTAAGAGCAAATTTTAAAAATTCTGCAAAAGCCAAGACTTGAACCCAGGCTTCTCAAACACTCCCATACACACCCAAATCACTTAGCCATTAAAGTAAACAAGCAATTTGTGTCAGGTCATGCAAAATTAAAGACCCTATATTTTTGGGGTGTTACATCTTAACCATTATTTGAAAGGGAAAATTTAAATTGATCTAGCCACTCATAGGTGTTGAAGTGCTCTAAAAATCTTCCCGAAAAAATCCTAATTTTAGAACTTATAAATAGGCCATCCAAATTGTTAGTAGTCAATCACATTCTATACTATCCTAAATACTTAATATTTTAAAATTTTAAAATTTCAATCATACCATAATGGCTGCCCTCTTATCTAGATTAGAGGAACATGTTGCTCAAAATTCAATAATATTGTAATATTCTCTAGTGGTTCGATGTCGTAGTAATATGAGTGACGATTTGCCTAAAGACAAAATAATTCCTCACATAACAATTTCTAATTTCTTCCGCGCTAGTCAAATTGGGAAAGTTATTTTAATGATTTGACATAAAAAGTCTCAATGCTACTTCTTAAATGACTTAATTCACGACCCTTTAAGTAAACTTATTTTCCCACATTGGTACTTCAATTTTTTTTATCTCAATTTGATACCTAAAATATTATTCAGATATAGATTTTTTGTCCAAAATTTAACTGACGTTTAAAAATATTGCCTAATCAAATCATGCGATTTGCCTTTGTCGACTATTCAATTCATAAAAGAATTATTAAAATTCTTTTTTATTAAAATAAAAACATATTTTGGAAAAATATATTAGTAATAATAATAATAACCTAACCTAAACTATCTCTAACCCATCTCTCAACCTCCTCACACCATCTCTCATCTAATCCCATATCATTGAAAAAAGAACAATAACAATATCTACAAGATGAACAAAATTGATAGATTTTTCAAAAAGAAAACCAAGAAACAGTGAGGAGATAAGTCTTTTTTTTTTTTTACTTTTTCTCGGGTTATCTGGTTTTGCAAAGAAAAATCCCACCTTACTTTTGCTTTGGCTCTTTGATTTTTTGTAGACAAGTCTCTTTCTTCTTCTTGATCTCATTATTATGAGTTGAATCAAAAAGGAAAAGAAAAAAAAGGAATAAGAGAGAAACAATAGAAAACTCAAAAGGAGCAGTAGTTCATTCTTGAAATTTCACAACTACTTCTTGAGTTCCCTCATTGCAAAAAAGGCAAGGCAATTACAGGCGGGGGAAAATTGGTTACTCAGCTATTATGAGACAGTTGTTAACCATCAGATCAATGCGCATCGTTTCATTAAAATTGAATTTCAATAAACTGACGCACAACCCTAAGTGCACCGTATTGACTCCTAATGTTAAACTCACTATTTCACTAAAGTTTTAAACATTAAACGTTGCGTTGCAGAACTAACATAAGCAGCAACAACTGTCATGGTGATTTTTATTCCTGCATTAAAACAACCAATAACAAATATTCCTCGGGTGATAGGATCCTTGTCCTCAAGGATCAAAAGCAAGGAATCATTGTTGCAAATCGTGGAGAACCTCTCATGTGGCATCCTCAGGGAATGTGTTAATGTCATGAGTCAAGGTGCAAAGCCAATGACGTCAAAAATATATCCTATGGATGTTTTTCAGTTAGATATGGACCATTTTACCTACGAGAATTGACTTGATTCAAAGAATTGATGGAGAAGCCTAACTATTTGAAGCTTGGGTGGCCCAATGAAGGAAATATGGAAAATCAGACTACCTTAGTAAGTGGGCATACTAATCTTGGAAGATTGAAGAGAATAATATCTAATAAGATTTGATTTGATTTAATTGTATAAATATTGTAAATCCCTTAATTGTAGGGATAGGCTTTATCTTGCCAGTCGATGTAAATTTAGCCAGACCGTTGGATTTGGGGGAGCTCAACTATAAATAGAGAGCCTCCCCCTCAATTGTAAATCATCCATTGTATCCATAATTTTGTATTCTTTGAGATCGAATACTAAATTGAAAGCACTAACTTAAACACCTCTCGTGCATTATTTTTTATGGCTATTCTATTCTTGTGAGCATTCTTTTGGTTTGTGTTGCTTTTGCTATATAAATTAGTGACTTGGAGGAATTCGAGAATCCTCATCTTATAGGAGTAAGGATGATTTAGGCGTATTTGAAATGATAGAATCGCCTAAAGTCACACAGATTGTGAGACTAAAGTTCTAGCCTTGTGACAATTGGTATCAAAGCTTAAGTTGTGAAGGCATTGCTCAAGATGTTAAAAGAAGTTGTTGATTAGAGTAAGCCAATGGAGACCCGTGAAAGGGCCAGAAAAGTAAGTCATTCAAGGGACATACTTTCGACTCTGGAAAATTGGGTGGTTAATTTTAAGAAGTCCATGGCGACGTAAGGAAGACACTCAAGAAAGTTGAAGGAGGACTCACTGAAGGGTTGCAGTCAATGAATGAGTAACTCAGGGACTATGTGTGGGAGTCTCTTAGTTTTATGGAGAATAAGCTGACAGGAAGGGATGATGCTATCGAGTCTATGGTGTCAGCCTTAAAGGAAGAGATCGCTGAGCTTAAGGGGGAGCTCAAGATTTACAAGGTTACCTTAGGTAATGGGGTGTTAGCTTTGAGGCCAAAGTAATAAGTAATGGATGTTCCCAAACCTAAAGAGTTTAAGAGGGCAAGGTCCATGAGAGAAGTGGACAACTTTGTTTTGGCAATGTAGCAATACTTCCAAGCGATAAGCATCGAGGATGATGCTACTAAGGTAAACAATTTTGCTTTGTATTTCACTGATGTTGCTTTGTTATGGTGGCATGGTAGATCCACAAATGTGAGACATGGTGGGACTGAAATTGGGACTTGGGTGGAGTTCTAAAAGGAATTCAAGGCACAATTTTACCCGGAATATGCCGAGGATAAAGCTCGAGCAAAATTGTGATGGCTTATACAATGAGGCACAGTTAGGAAGTATGTGCGGGAGTTCAATGAACTCATGCTCCAGATTTTTAATTTGAGTGAGAAGGAGACATTTTTCTCCTTTATGGATGGGTTGAAGACATGGGTGAAGCAAGAGTTGCAACGTTGAGGAGTTTAGGAACTTACCAAAACCATGATGGTAGTGGAGTCTTTAGTTGAACTTATTCCGAGGAAAGACAGGTTCGAGTCTTCCAAGCCAATACGAAGGGAAATGGTGGGGGAGACCATAAGAGAGATGAAGAGGGACCTAGCGATAATAGAAACGGTAGTAGTAGCGACAGTGGTAATGGGAATCCATGAAATAGGAAGTAAATACTCAACAACCTGAGAGAGAAAGGGAGCAAGATAAGATGCTACCTTTGCAAAGGACCGTATATAAACTGTCTAAAGATATCTATGTTTTTTACTATCAAAAGGAAAGATGAGTTGAAGGAATATCCCATGAATCTTGGTGCGATCGTGAGTAGAAGTGATACCAATAGGGCTAAACCGAGTAACAAGAAGCTAATGAAGTGCTACTTTTATAATGGTCCACATAGGATGTAGAACTGTCTAGAGTGAGATAAGCCATCTGCAACCAGTAAAGGGGAAGAAGCGGAGCCTGATGAGAGGAAGACATCGAAGCCTAATCTAATGGTACTCACTCATGCGAAGAGGAATAGTTGGGAGGTAGGGTTGATGTTTGTGGACATCAACATATGGGAGCATCAAACTTATTTATATCAGAAAAAACTGTATTGAATAGGAAGACCAATACGGTAAATTTAAAGGAGGTCCCAATTGTAGGAGTAGCTCGAGGCATGGAGCTGCAAATCAGCGAATGGAAGGGCAAAGAATATTTTGAGGTAATCCAGTTAGATGATTACGATTTTGTGCTTGGCTTAAACTTCCTTGACAGGATTAAAACGATTCTTTTTCCTTGGGTCGATCAAATTTATATCGTTGATGGTCCATTATCACAAATTGTTGTGTGGGTGAATCTAGATATGAAGGTTTGGACCAAGGTGTTGTTGGAAATCCAGCTAGCAGTGGATGTTTTGTATGGGAGAAACATTGACTCTATAAATTAGACTGCTAAGGAAGCTCTTTTCGAAATGCTAATGGGGCATGAAACCAATATAAGGCCTGTAGAGTCATCAGTGGAGCTACCACCTATGAGAAAGGTGCGTTATGTATCGGACTTCGAGGGAAAATTAATGATGTAATCTGGACAGTTGAGATGAGTAAATGCTGTGAGCTAGGTATATCTTAAACACTTTGGTAGTGTTTTTCATTCTAACTTGTTAGCTTTGCAAAGACACAAGAGCCCTTTCAGAGTTCAGAAGAGGGTAAGCTGAGAGGCTTACAAGCCTGAGTTAGCAAGAATACTCAAGGTTAACCTAGTGTTCAAAGTGATGGTGCCGAAACTTGTTTGTGTGGATCAAAAGGATCCGGATTGAGGTAAGTTAGAATGAGGGTAAGTAAGAGTGGTAGACTCTTGCAAATGATATGTGCCGAAAACGAGTGGAACAGATAGAGCTAAGAGGCAATAGAAGCCGAGGCAAAATTTCTAAAGGGCGGGGCGACCCAATAGTGAGGCTAGTTGGAAAAGAGCTAAGGCGTCGAGTAACTTCTGAGGCAAATCAAGTCAGTGCCATTTTGAGAACGTAACGATAGCGTTGTGAGAATGGATGGGGGAGAGTGTCACGGGCCAAGGTGCAAAGCCCGTGACCATTACACAAAATGCATCCCATGGAGGTCTATCAGTTAGATGAGGATCATTTAACCCACAAGAACTGGCTCGATTCAAATAACTGATTGAGAAGCTTATCTATTTGAAGCCTGGGTCGCTTACTGAAGCAGATATGAAAAATTAAGCTACCTTGGTAAATAAGGAAACTAATCTTGGAAGATTGAGGAGAATAATATTTGATAAGATTATATTTGATTTGATTGTATAAATCTTGTAAATCCCTTAATTGTAGGGATAGGCTTCATCTCGTCCGTCGATATAAATTTAGCTAGACTGTTGGATTTGGGGGAGCTTAACTATAAATAGAGAGCCTCTCCCTCTATTGTAAACCATCCATTGTTTTGTATTCTTTAAGAGTGAATACTAAATTGAGAGCATTTACTCAAACACCTCTCGTGCATTATTTTTCTGTGGCTATTTTGTTCTTGTGAGCACTTTTTTGGCTTATGTTGCTTCCACTATATAAAATTGGTGCCTTAGAGAAATTTTGCGAGAATCATGATCTTGTGGGAGTTAGGCTGACTTAGGTGTATTTGAAACGATAGAATCGCCTAAAGCTGCATTGATTGAGAGACTAAAGTTCTAGCCCTATTACATTAGCCCATTCAATCAACACTTTCATAATAGCTTGGTTGCCCCTTCGAACCATGCATTTATCAAGTATACGACTTGGTTCCTTAAGTACAGCTCCATCAGGACCTATTGGAGGAAGAGTCAATTGAGCTAGCTACTTCTCAACATGGAGTTTAAGCTGAGACACATGGAAGGTAGGATGGATTTGAGTGCCTGGTGGCAACTGGAGCTTATATGCTACCTTTCCAACTTTAGCCTCCACAACAAAAGGACCAAAAAACTTGAGACAGAGTTCTTGGTTCATGATCCTCCTAATTGAATGTTGTCGATAGGGTTGAAGCTTAAGGTAAACAATGTCACCAACTTGGAAAGTTCTATCACTCCTTTTACGGTCAGCAAACTGCTTCATCCTATCTTAGGTCCTCTTGAGGTGAAAATGAAGAAGTTTCCTTGCTGTTTCACTCTGTTATATCCTTCTATCAACACACTGAACAGTGGAGGATCCTGCTAGATAAGGTAAGTGTTAAGGTGGTGGCTGACCATAAAGGGCCTCATACAAGGTCGTTTGTATAGTTGAATGAAAGGTAGAATTGTACCAATATTTAGCTAAAGGTAGCCAGCAACACCAGTCCCTAGGGCATTCACCAGTCATACATAGTAGGTAGCTCTCCAAGCATCGGTTGAACTATAGACTCAGTCATAGTTGAATGAAACATAAAATTGACAGATGTAGGCATGTGCCTAACTTCTTGAAGAGTTCCTACCAAAACAAGCTGATGAAAATAAAAGCTATAAACTCATAAGCCATGAAGCTTATAGATATTGTCAAGATATGCTTGGGCAATAGAAAAGGATGGGACAGGGCCATAAAGTGGCCATACTTAGTAAATATGTCTACCACCATAAGAATAGTGTCCTTTCCTCTTGAAGAAAGCAATCCCTCAATGAAATCCATGTTGACAGCAGACCATGCTTTTCTAGGTATTGACAAGGCTTGAAGGAGGCCTAGAGAAGCCATGGTGTCATACTGACTGCCTATAAACGTGGTATGATTTATAGTATAAATATCACACCAAAAATATATAAAATTTAGTTTTGCGGTGTCTGTAAGTTTATAGGCCGAATTGGAATATAGTATTTATTTATAACGAAACACATGAAGTACTCTGAGGATAGTACCTAAGAGAGGATAGATTAAATCTATAGAAAATATTAAATCTATAGAAAATATCTTTTCAGTAATAAGTCTAAATAGTAGTAATTAAATCCTATATTACTACATATCATAAAAGGGTTGAATATGAGAAATTAAATAACTAATATAAATAACCAATAAAATTAACAAAAAATTAAAGCAATTAAACTAATTAGGAAGATTAACTTGTTTTAGGGGTTGTAGTTAAGTTCGGATTAGGGTTTTAGGGTGGATTAGCTATCAATTAACCAATTATTACCTCCTGACCTCAAACTGATTAATCAATTGGTTGATACTCGCTTATCTTCCGAACTCACTTTCTCAACCAGGATAAATTACAATTTACTTGGTGAAACTTATCTTCCGACCTCGTTTAACCTATGATTACTTCCTAGGGTTGTCAAGCCTAGGGTTTAGGAACCCATAATATTAACCAACTAATCCTATTGGGAAACTGTATATCCTCTGTTAATCACGTCCTCATCCACTCGTTAATCTCTCCTAAGAGATTTAGCCACTCATGTTATTCATAATTTTAATCTCAATTGAAATCAACATGTAAAATAATACAAATGAATCAAAAGAGAAAAGAGATTAGAATAATCCTGAGTTGATGTCGATGGAAGCATGGAGTAGAAAATCTCTCAATTAGAATAATGAACATTGTTGCTTGCGAAGAAGAAATAACTGAAATACTTCAATTAAATTAAAGAACTTTTCGATCAAAACTGTTGCCTAGAGGAAAGAACAAAGAGTTTATGAAAAGTAGAAGAAAACTTAATCTAATCCTACTCCTAAACTATGATGGTTTTTGGATGCGTCTAAGATGAATTAGTTACATCAAACCCCTAAGGTTTTATTTATAAGAGTGTTGGCAACCCGAATCAAGTCTTCAGCACGTCCTAGGTCTTCGTATAAAGTTGATTATGCGAATGAAAATAGCCCCGGAATACTTGGGCACCATGTCAAAGCTATGTCGTGCCATGCAAGGTCTATGACGTGACACAACATACAAATTGTGCTTCCTTTGGTTTGTTTCATGCTTTCACGGCTCAAGAAGCTTGCGCATCACTCGTTCATTGCTCTTACGCCAATTGGGCCTATAAATCATCATCCTACACACTCAATTACACAAGTTATCACTACCTAAGGCCCGTGTCGGCCTAATAGGTCACTACACTCGCAAAATGTGTTAAAACATAATAATAAATACTAAATTAACTTTTTCTACTAAATACCGAAAATGTAATAATAAATACTAAATTGGCTAGAAAACAAGCTCCTTAAGTCTGAAAATAGACCAAAATTACTACTACATTTGACGTCAGGTCAAATACCCCCACGCTTAAGTCTTTGCTTGCCCTCAAACAAATTAAACGAAAGCAAAATAAAAACCAAAAACAAACTAAACAGAAAAAAAATACAAGAAAAGAAAATGTACTTGAACTAGCTTGATATAGGAAATTGGATAGAATTATATCAACAAGATAGTGTAAATAAACATATAGCTCTAGCATGATATACAATTGACCCACAATTTCTAAAATTAGACGGGTTAGTTCATTAAATTTCAAAGCAAACAAGTAAAAGAATATTGAGTATAAGTTTCCATCAAAACATATATATATATATATACAATTATGTTCAACTGAAAATAAGTTGTAAAAATATCAATCCTTGGCACAATTTCATCCACATAAGGTACTACCTAAGTCGCATAGGACTTTTCGACTTGTAATGTTCTGTGACTTAGGTTGGTTTGAAATTCAACGAATAGGCTTGACAAAACAATTAAGCACAAAACTAATTTGGCACATTGTATTGTTCCCGATACTCCTCTGAGTATACATGAAGCTCACCACCTTATATCCACTTCTCTCACCTTCCTTATTTCTCCATTTACTAATGCCAACTATAGTATTCATGAGTACAATAATTTGAGCTCATATATTTTTTTTTTCAAAAAATGTGAGCATATTTTTTTTTCCATCTCACTTTACTTTTATTATTATTTATCATTGAGATTTTCTCAATTGGAAATTTGCCTTATTTTTTTACATGCTCAAGAAATCTTATATTCACTATACAATACAATTCCTTAATCCACTCATTTTTTTCTCTTTTCAAACCTCCGTGATGTATCTACCTAACCCATCAATATCAATGGTCGAATGTCTAAATCCATAAAGGACCAAGAAATAAAGGATCAAATAGAATATCGAATAGGCTTAAGGTTTCATTTACGGTTCATCAAGAAAATGGATTAAGGCTCAAAATTGGTACTATGGAAAATATTTATGGGATAGCTTTTTGGCTTGAAAAATTGTCTACCAAACAATGTCTTAGATTGTCCTTAGGTAATTCAATACATGGATTAAATCAACCAAGTCTATCAATTTCTACAACCTATAACTCAATTAAACATGCATGTTATTGATATACCTCTTTATCATGTGGTATACTCAACATCTTAAATCTATTCATAGTGTAAAAAATTGAACTAAGTAATCTAAAATTAGAAAATTTAGAATCAATTATTATCAAACTAAATTTATAGTTTATTCACAAAATCCTATTAACATGCTCCTAATCAATCACTTGTATTTCTACAAGCTCAAGCACATAGAATACATGAAAAAAAAATTTAAAACGACGAAAAACTAGAAAAAATAATAAAATAATAAAAAAAGAATTTAAAAATTTTCCTAGGTTACCCCACACTTCATTTGACACATTGTTCCTAATGTGCAATAAAAATATAAAGGAAAAAGGTTACTCGATTGGGGTGATTCATGCAACTTAATTGGTGGGACTACTTCTCTCAATTTTAGCTCAATATTATTGTGTTTTCAAAAATTTGGGGTTCCTACTAAGAAAAAACTAAACACAAACTACATATATAATATTAAAATCCTAACTAAATAAAAACCAAAAAATAAAAATATTCGAATAAAAATAAAATTACAAGGTCCAATTTAAAATAAAAAATAAAAATTAAATGAAATTATTTAAAATTAGTTGGAATCAAAGTTTGACGTTTCATCAGCTTTGTCCGGTTCGCTCTACAAATTTTTCTTCGGATCTTCCTCTGAGTCTTTTTCGGGATCTTCCTCATCTTCTGATTCTTTCACTTCCGTTATCTTGCTCGGTTCGGCCTTTACCTCGCACTTAGATGGTGGAAATTGTGGTAGCTTCAACCCATGTTTCCTCACATAGTCTTCAAAAATCGATCTCGTTTCTTGCATCCACTGAACTATCCATTTCGAATTGAATAATGTATTTGTAACAGCCCGATTTTGGGGCTAGTCGGAGTAGTGGTTTCAGAACCACTAATTCGAGGTAGGAGAAATTATTTTTAATATTATTTTATGTGTTATAGTATGATTATATGAGTGCATGAAAACTTTGATGAATTAATTTTAATGATTGTATGCTTAATTGCGAAAAATGACTAAATTGCATAAAGTGCGATAGTTTTATTTTACAAGATAGATGTGTCAAATAGCTATAGAACCTTAAATTGGAGGTCCTTAATGTGCAATTATGCCTTTCTAAAGGTGATAGCTGGCCATGGGGGGGAGACAAGAAATTTAATTGGTCAATGGTTAGGTGAGTTTTTGTGACTTAATTGAATAAAATAAAATAAAATAAGAAAGCTATCATCTTTGTCCTATCATGTTCTTCCTCAACTGAAAATTCTAGCAAGAATAGGAGTTTGGGGGCTTGAAATTTCAGCAACTTATCCTCCTTGCAAATCAAGAAGAACATGGAATCAACCTTGACCGAGGAAAAGGCAAGGTTTTAGACTAAATTGCAAATTGGCATTTTTGTATCGAGTGTCGAAGAGCCAGCTCGGGATACGGAGATAGTCGGAGGATCACCTATACTATCCACACATTTTGGTATAGTTAGATTTATCATTTTGAGTATGGCAAGTATAGGGACTTAGATTTAGTTGAATGTTATATTGCCTTGGCCAAATGTGTTGGCTCATTTGAGGATGAATTCTTTTGTATAAGGCCATAGTTGATGGCTCTTTCTTATTAATCCATGAAATGATGATGTTATTTATGAATGTGCAAGTTGCATGGTTGATCAATTGGTGTAATTATGCATGAATGAGTTGGTTGATTGATGTGATTTATGTAGTACAAGTAGGGGTGGTAGAAAGGGCTTGGTAAATAGCCTTATTCTTGTTCACATGGATAGGCACACAGGCGTATGTCTAGGCCGTGTGTCCCCCTGCATGCTAAGTTGGCAAGTCAGAATGCTCAGTAATAACCACACGGGCTGGAACACGGCCGTGTGTCTCAACCGTGTGGAAGACACGACCATAGGACATAGGCATGTGCCCAGGCCGTGTGAAGTCTGTACCTGAATTAGGAATTTAATTCGCCACACGGTCTAGGGACACGGGCGTGTGCCTTGGCCGTGTGTCATTTATGGGGTGATGACGTCATAAACAGAATGTCAAGGTTTTTGCACATGGGTTAAGACACGGGCGTGTCGTGGCCGTATGAGGGACAGGGGCGTGTGTCAAGCCGTGTGAAAATTCCTGTAGGTTCGAAATGAGAAATAAATCTATACAAGTGTGGAACATGGGCATGTGATATGCCACACGGGCGTGTCCCTTCCTCCACACGGACGTATGGACTGCTTGAGGAGGATTTTTTGAAGTCATTCTAAAGATCTTCTAAAGAGTTCGATTTGATCCCAAACCGTCCCTAAAGTGTGTTTTAGGCTTCGTAGGCTTGTGTAAGGGGTGATATGAAGGTTCATGAAATTTTTTTTAAAAAAAATTGAGTGAAAAAAATCATGTCTCGGTTTGTATAATTGCTTGCGTATGAGTCTAGTAATGCCTCGTACCCTGTTCCAGCGTTGAATACGGGTAAGGGGTGTTACATTTAGTGGTATCAGAGCTATGGTTTAGTCGGTTCTCGGGCTACCGTAGCGTGTGTGAGAGTCTAGCTATACATGCCATATATATATTATGATAGTGTGGTGACTCCTAACAATTTTAAACTGTGTTTTCATATAGTAAATGGATCCCGACTGAGCTGCTGCTAATGATGCTGCTAGTAATGTGCTGACTCCCGCACAAGAGACCGCGCCAGTAGAAAGTAAACCCGAGACTTTGGGTCAAGGAGAAGAGGCTAAGGAAGCCTTTCTCCATATGATGAGTAACTGGGACACTAAATTCGTTCGAGCAAATCCTAATGCTCAACCTCCTCCACCCCCTCCTATACCTCAACCGGTCCCCATAACTCCTCAAGGTATATATTTAGTAAGAGTGACTAAACCCCCAGTCAATAAGATCCGAAAGCAAGGGTCGAGGAATTTAGAGCTAACATAGATGATGACCCCGAGAAAGTAGAGTTTTGGCTCGAGAATTCTATGCGGGTATTCGATGAACTTTCTTGTACGCCCGAGGAAAGCTTAAAATGTGTTGTGTCATTACTTAGGGACTCGACATACCGCTGGTGGAAAACGCTGACATCTGTAGTTCCAAGGGAAAGAGTGACATGGGAATTCTTCTTAGAGGAGTTCCAAAAGAAATACATAAGTCAGCAATTCATTGATCAAAAATGGAAAGAGTTCCTCGAATTGAAGCAAGGCAAAATGTCTATGGCAGAGTATGAGTGCGAATTTGTTAGACTCAATAAGTATGCTCAAGAGTGTGTGTCTACTGAAGCTATTATGTGTAAAAGATTTGAAGACGGGCTGAACGAGGATATCAGATTGTTAGTCGGGATTTTAGAATTGAAAGAATTCGTGGTGTTGGTCGATAGAGCTTGTAAGGCTAAAGAGTTGAACAAGAAAAAGAGAAAAGCTATGATTGAGACCCGAGATGGAAGGAAGAGGCCGATGAGTAAGTCCTTCCAAACCCAATCAAAGAGGTCCAAAGAAATGAACCCTCGGACGACTGCTTCAGTTGGGTATTCACACTGTGATCGTGGCAAAACATACTCGGGCTCTAGAGTTCATGCCACCTCGATGGCAAGTGTGGACAATGCAAAGTCGAATAAACCCGAGTGTCAGAATTGTGGTAGACAACATATTGGGGAGAGTTGGAGAAATAATCGAGCTTGCTAAAAATGTGGTTCACTAGACCACTTCATTCGAAACTATCTTGAGATAGATGAGAAAGATAGAAAACAAGAAGTGAGAGCGAGAAATGCCCTTACGAGGGGTAGACCATAGAGGAACCTAGGAAGTGAGGCTAGCAGTAAAGGTGAGCCTAGAGATTCTGCTGTGAGATCAGAGGGTAGAGCGCCTACAAGGACTTATGCCATACGAGCTCGTGAGGATGCATCATCCCCCGACGTGATTATGGGTATATTCTCTCTTTACGATACTAATGTCATTGCTTTAATTGACCTCGGATCCACTCATTCTTATGTTTGTGTGGATTTGGTAAATAGTAAGAAATTACCTGTTGAATTCATTGAATTTGTGATTAAGGTGTCAAATCCTTTAAGCAAGTATGTGTTACTAGATAAGGTTTGTAGGAATTGTCCTTTGACGATTCAAGGTCACTGTTTTCTGGCTAATTTGATGTTATTGCCGTTTGACGAGTTTGAGGTTATTTTGGGCATGGATTGGTTGACATTACATGATGCTAAGGTAAATTGTAGACAGAAAACACTTGAGTTGAAATGTGAAAATGGTGAGATTCTGTGGGTTGAAACAGATAACTTTAATAAGATGTCTGTGGTGATTTCGTACATGTCTGCTCAGAAGTATATGAGAAAAGGGTGTAAAGCATACCTTGCATATGTGTTGAATATTGAGATGACTGACTCGAAGCTTGAAACTGTGCCAGTAGTTTATGAGTTTCTAGATGTATTCCTCGAAGAATTACCTAGGTTGCCTCCGGTTAGAGAAATTGAGTTTGCTATTGATTTGGTACCCAGGACGGCATCGATCTCCATTGCTCCGTACAGAATGGCTCCGACTGAATTGAAAGAGTTAAAGGCTCAACTACAAGAGTTGACGGATAAGGGATTTGTTAGACCGAGTTTTTCTTCTTAGGGTGCTCCTGTATTATTTGTAAAGAAGAAAAGCGGAACAATAAGGCTTTGTATTGATTACCGTTAGCTTAACAAAGTAACTATAAAAAATAAGTACCCATTACCGATAATTGATGACTTGTTCGACCAACTAAAGGGAGCAACTGTGTTCTCCAAGATAGATTTAAGATTCGGTTACTATCAGTTGAGAGTCAAAGAATCCGATGTGTCGAAAACTACCTATAGAACGAGGTATGGACACTAGGAATTTCTTGTGATGCCTTTCGGTCTAACTAATGCACCAGCTATATTTATGGATTTGATTAACCGAATCTTCCGGCTATATTTGGATAAATTTGTAGTTGTGTTCATAGACGACATATTGATTTTTTTCCGGAAATGAGATCGAGCATGCCAAACACTTAAAAACGGTATTGTAGATTTTACAAGAGGAGAAATTGTTTGCTAAGTTCATTAAAAGCGAATTTTGGCTTTGTGAAGTTAGATTTTTGGTACACATAGTTTCAGGTGATGGTATTCGGGTTAATCCGAGCAAAACTTCGGCGATTTTTTATTGGAGACCGCCAAAGAATATATCCGAGGTTAGAAGCTTTCTGGGCTTAGCTGGATATTATTGACGTTTTGTCAAGGGATTTTCAATGATTTCTTCCCCAATGACTAAGTTGTTGTGAAAGAATGTTAAGTTTGAATAGATTGATAGATGTCAACACGAGTAACTAAAGCACCGATTTTAGTGCAACCTGAGTCGGGAAAGGAGTTTGTGATTTATAGTGATGCGTCATTGAAGGGTCTTGGTTGTGTGCTGATGTAAGAGAGCAAAGTAGTAGCTTATGCCTCGAGACAGCTAAAACCACATGAGAAGAACTATCCGACGAACGATTTGGAATTGGTCGCCGTCGTTTTTGCTTTGAAGATTTGGCATCATTATTTGTATGGTGAAAAATGTCGAATCTTTACCAATCAAAAAATTTTGAAGTACTCGATGAACCAAAAGGACTTCAATTTGTGACAACGGAGGTGGCTCGAATTATTGAAGGATTATGAGCTAGTGATTGATTACCATCCAGGGAAAATGACCAAATCCCTGTATGCTTTGAGAGTTATGAACACAAGATTAGCTTTTTCTAACGATGGTTCAATTTTGGCCGAGTTAAGGGCTAGGCCGTTGTTTCTTCATCAGATTTGTGAGGCTCAAAGAAATGATAGTGGAATGCAAACTAAGAGAGCTCAGGGTGAATCGAGTTAGTTCGGATGATTGTTTGATGTTTCGTGACAGAGTTTGTGTACCGAAAGATGATGAATTGATTCGAAAAATTTTACATGAGGCCCACAATGGTTGTTTGTCAGTACATCTGGGCAGTACAAAAATGTATAATGATTTGAAGAAATTGTATTGGTGGCTGGGTATGAAAAGACACATCTCCGAGTTTGTTACAAGGTGTTTGATCTGTCAACAAGTGAAAGCCAAGCATCAAGTACCTTCGGGTTTACTTCAACCAGTGATAGTTCTCGAGTGGAAGTGAGACCGAATCACGATGGATTTTGTAACGAGGTTACCTACAACTCCAAAAAAGAAAGATGATGTGTGGGTCATCGTTGATAGATCAACGAAATCAGCTCACTTTATACCGGTACGTTCACTTGACAAATTGGCTAAGCTGTATATTGCCGAAGTTGTGAAATTACATGGGGTGCCTATGTCCATTATTTAGGATAGAGATCCAAGGTTCACTTCAAGGTTTTGGAAAAAGTTACAAGAAGCCTTGGGCACAAAATTAAATTTTAGTACCACGTTCGATCCGCAAACTAATGCTCAATCCGAAAGAGTGATTCAAATTCTCGAGGATATGCTCCGATGCTGTGTTTTAGAATTCGAAGGTAGTTGGGAAAAATATCTACCTTTGGTTGAATTTGCCTACAACAATAGCTACCAATCGAATATACAGATGGCACCGTACGAAGCATTATATGGTCACAAGTGTCGGACTCCTTTGTATTGGACCGAGCTTAGTGAGAAGCAAATTCACGGGGTTGATCTAGTTAAGGAAATCGAAGAGAAAGTGAAAGGGGTCCATGCTAGTCTGAAAGCTGCTTCAAATCGACAAAAATCATACGTGGATTTGAAAAGGAAAGAAATTGAGTTTCAAGTGGGCGATAAAGTATTCCTGAAAGTATCCCCATGGAAGAAAATATTGAGATTTGGTCAAAAGGGCAAATTGAGTCCGCGATTCATAGAATCGTATGAGGCTATTAAAAGGATTGGACCAGTAGCTTACCGGTTGGCTTTGCCGACGGAGTTAGAGAGAATACACAACGTGTTTCATGTGTCGATGTTGCAACGATATCGTTTCGATCCTTCGCATGTGATTCCTCCAACCGAAATTGAGATACGAACGGATATGACCTATAAAGAAGAACCGATTAAGATTTTGGCTCGAGAGGTTAAACAGTTGAGGAACAAAAGCATAGCCTTAGTGAAAGTGTTGTGGAAAAACCATGGTGTAGAAGAGGCTACGTGGGAACCGGAAGAAGCCATGAGAGAATAGTACCCAAACCTCTTTATCGGTAAGATTTTCGGGGACGAAAATCTCTAAAGGGGGGAGAGTTGTAACAGCCCGATTTTGGAGCTAATCAAAATAGTAGTTTCAGAACCACTATTCCGAGGTAGGAGAAATTATTTTTAATATTATTTTATGTGTTATAGTATGATTATATGAGTGCATGAAAATTTTGGTGAATTAATTTTAGTGATTGTATGCTTAATTGTGAAAAAGGACTAAATCGCATAAAATGAGTGTAACACCCCTTACCCGAAACCCTTGCCGGAATCGAGTACGTGGCATTACTAGACGTGACCATTAACTCGGGGTGTAAAATTTTTAAAGCTGTCCAACTGCGTCACGCTGACTAAATCGGCCATAACTCGAGTTACAAAACTCGAAATTTAGATCCGTAAATTTTCCTTGAAACTAGACTCATATAACTATTCACCATAATTTTTCCAGAATTTTTCATGTGGCAAATTAGTACAGTTTATTCTTCAAAGTTACCCTTATTACACTGCTTGACAATTCTGACCTGTCCCTATAAAACTGCAGTTATCTAATTGCACAAATTTCCTATGATGTTCTTGTTTATACCAACGAAAAATAGACTCATTAAGGGTTCTACAAATATAAACCATGCTTCTCAATTATTTTTGTACAATTTATGGCAATTTTTCCAAAACAGAACAGTGACTGACGAATTCATTCAGAGCAGGTCTCACTAAAACTTAATTATCTCCTAATGTATCAATCTTTTGCCTACTCTGTTTCTTTCATGTAAAAATAGACACAATAAGGTTTAATTCTATACCTCATTCACCATCTAATTCAACTTATCCTATTTTTGGTGATTTTTCGAAATTACTTCACTGCTGTAATTAAAGACTGTTTCTATACTAAATATGATCTCTAGCTTATAACCGAATATACTCACATGCAATTCGTACCATCCATGCATTTTAATCATTTACGAAAGTTAGCTTGTACTTAAAACATTCACATGATATTATAACATCATCGATTTAAAAGAGTACCAATATTACCGACATTTATGACAAAAACCCCAAAAAACATACTTAACTAAATATTTAGCCATATTCGCATGGCTGTTATATACAAGGTCAAACATCATATGTTTTTAAAACTTCATCTAGCCTATGCATGCCTTCTAAATCGCAACCAAAATTCAAAATACCAAAGGAAGGCGATAGTGTGGTTGACTCTGCTGACGTTTTCTCGAGTCCGTAGCTAGATCAAATCTATAAAATGGAACAATATTAAACACACACGGGTTAAGCTATCGTAGCTTAGTAAGTCATATGCAAATAATAACCCAATAATAATAATAATCTAATAAAACATAACCAAACCATACTTGTAAATTCAAATATTCATATGTAACTAAACATGAAATAAGTTTTGTCCAAACAAGCATCTCTTTTCACTCGGTAGCAATAGAAATTTCATTTAACCGAACACATACTATCATAATACATTTATACAATTCACATTTCCTTAGTCATGATCTCGCATTCAATTACCTTATAGACAATTGCACATATAAACTTTGGCATGAATATGAATTTCGCATTTACATATCATATATATATTATAACATTAAACCGAATATAACCAAT
This sequence comes from Gossypium australe, assembly GCA_005393395.2. Lineage (NCBI taxonomy): Eukaryota > Viridiplantae > Streptophyta > Magnoliopsida > Malvales > Malvaceae > Gossypium > Gossypium australe. The sequence goes on along the minus strand of CM016621.1, from coordinate 65,192,139 downwards.
CATATGCTTAAACATATGGTTTCATTCACTTACTTCATAGCTTAATTTAATTCAAATATTACCTCCATGACATTGATAATTTATTAAGGTACAAACAAGCCATACTTATGAAATTTAACTACCAAACATTTTTCCACGCCTGAATTATTACATTTCCAAACACACATTGATCATTAATATGTTTAATATCCCATAGACCTTAATTTCGCCAAATATATATATACGCTTAATCCCTATAAACACGTTAAAGGTTCACATTTGAAATACCTACTAATCGAATGCACATAAATCTTTTAATTTTAATATAAATTTTACAATTCAATTTATTCCTCATGTAACATTAGGCCGAATATAAGCTCAAAAATCAAACATTAATATCACATATTTGTGCATTAATCCATACATGGCTTTTCATGTACACATTCACTACCATTAACGTCATTTTTAACTTGTATCACATATCAAATAATTAACTTACCTTATTTCTAAAAAGAAAATAAATTGTTACGTACCTGTTCACTTTAACTCATTTAGCACGTTTGATTATTCTTACCGTTGCTCCCGTAAAAATTAGCTAGGCATAAAGTATTATGTAATACACCGGCACAGAGCCTGCTAGGCTTAAAGCCTGTTATTATACACCGGCACAAAGCCTGCTAGGCTTAAAGCCCGAATACTATCATATTTATAAAGCTGTTTCGCAACCAATTCATATATCGAAACTTTTATATACTTCATGATCCTTGTACGAATTTTTCGAACATCATATCTCAATCGAACTAAGCGTAATCATATTAAATTATACTTTTAAAAATAACGATCCATCTAAGCCACCCTTTAACATACATATTTATAATTATATATATTTATCTCTTATCGCAAGTGCGTATATTTTGCCAACTTAATTATTCAATGGTTATAGATATATACATGTATTTATTAATCCGCATTCGGCTATCACATATAATAATTCCTATGCCTTATTCGGCAATTTGACAATAAAATTTGTCATGTCACTCAAACATGTACAATTTAATATAGCGATAATTCAAATTAATCCGATTTCTTAAAAACTTACCTCGAAATTTGGCGTATTGAGCTTTCCGACTATTCGTTCAACTTTGCCTTCCCCCGATCCAAACCCGTTTTCTTTTATTCTTTATTTAATTGAAATGGATATGTGCCGAACCCTTGTTGAACTTCTCCCTTCTTTTTCTTTTACTAGTTTCGGCCATGGAAGAGAATGATGAACATGCATAGCTTTCTTCCTTATTTTATGTTTTTATCCCACTAATATAACATTTTATATTATTAATATAAAACATATATTTAACTTAACAAATAAACAAACACATGATATAATATTATCTTGCCGTCCACCACAAGAAGAATTGGGGAAATTGACATGCAATTTCATTCTTTCAAACAACACTTCAATTTAACCCCTTTTATTTAATGAATGCTACTTTTTACCACTTATGTAATTTGGTCCTTTTTCTTAAATTAAACATACCAACAGTCAAATAATTTCACGAAGTTTTAACACATGCTCAATCATACATATTTAACACGAAAAATAATATTAATTTATTTTTTTCCGACTAGAACTCGTGGTCCCGAAATCACATTTCTGATCAGGCTAAAATCGAGTTGTTCCCAAGTGGGATTTTATTGCAATTTAGTATTAAATTATAAAACAATTATAATATAATCTTTAACATATAAAATATTACTTAAAAACATGTTATAGGACCACATTGCCGTCCACTATGACTTAAAATGGTTATATTACCCTTTAAGTACTTCACTAAAATAAAGCCACATCAATCTAACCATAAATCAAATTAAAAAGGCCACTTTTACCCGTTACTCGATTTAGCCCTTTTTAACTAATTGAGCACACAAACATTTAAATTTTTATACGAAACTTTCACACCCATTAATTCACATATAACTGACTCAAATTATAATATTAAAATATTTCTCGGACTCGGATTCATGGTCCCGAAACCACCGTTCCGATTTGGGTCAAATTTGGACTGTTACAATGAGAAAGTTTTATTTTACAAGATAGAGGTGTCAAATAGCTATAGAACCTTAAATTAGAGGTCCTTAATGTGTAATTAGGCCTTTTTAAAGGTGATAGCCGGCCATAGGGTGGAGACAAGAAATTTAATTGGTTAGTGGTTAGGTGAGTTTTGGTGACTTAATTGAATAAAATAAAATTAAACAAGAAAGCTATCATCTTTTTCCTATCATCTTCTTCCTCCACCAAAAATTCTAGCAAGAATAGGAGTTTGAGGGCTTGAAATTTCAGCAACTTATCCTCCTTGCAAGTAAGTGACTTTGATGGCTTTTCTTGATAATTTTTGTACTTTTGGGACCATTGTAGCATGATCTAGCTAATGAGGAGACTATTTTGAAAAATGGTTGAGAGTATAGGGATTTTCCATGTGAATATTTGTGTTGATTGCTAAAATTTTATGGAAGAAAATGAACCTTAGTGGGTTAAAGAACAACTTTTGTGAAAGGATTTTTGCATGAAAACTCCTAATAGGACTATTTTGTAAAAGTTATAAAATAGATAATAAATGTGTGAAATAATTGAAATTGTGAGTTTCTATAAGAGAGAAAATGAATTAGCTAGGCTTGGATATGTGAAAAAATGACCACATTTCATTTTACGAGCCTAAGGGCAAAACGGTAAATTTACCAAAATAAGAATTTGTGGAGTGATGTGATTAATGTGGTTAATTAATAAGTTAAATATGTCATTCTAGATCAAGAAGAACGTGGAATCAACCTTGACCGAGGAAAAGGCAAGGTTTCAGACTAAATTACAAATTGGCATATTTTGTAAGTTTATGTGTAAACGATACATTCTTATTGCGTATGTTTTACTTATTAATGCATTGGGTGAATGCGAGTGATTATTTTTAATATCTATTAAAAATGATCGGAAGTGAGGAAATTCTCGGGTGAACCTTCGGAATAGGAAAATGGATGAGGATAAATATCCCTGAACATGTGATTATTGGTGGGTTGTGTGCGATACCACCATAACTATTATTGTTGGTGGGTTGTGTGCGATACCACCGTAATTATTATTATTAGTGGGCTATGTGCAAAACCACAAAGTATCTAATATTATTTCGAAGAGTTCGTTGAGAAACTTTGTCTAAGTGAAATTACATGTGGCTTGGTGGCGATAAGTGCAGGGTATAAATGCATGTGAATGTGAGCAATGTTTTATGATAAGTGTTTGGGATGTGGTAAGGCTTGAAATTAGTAAGTATGGTTATGAGAATCTGAATTGTCTTTATTTAGTATGTAATGTTCTTGATTGATAAGTATGTGGTATGATGTTTATTATTTACATATAGACTTACTAAGCTTAAAGCTTACTCCCTTCTCTTTCCCCTTATTTTATAGTGTCGAAGAGCCAGCTCGAGATACGAAGATAGTCGAAGGATCACCCACACTATCCATACATTTTGGTATAGTTAGATTTATCATTTTGAGTGTGGCATGTATAAGGACTTAGATTTAGTTGAATGTTATATTGTCTTGACCAAATGTGTTGGCTCATTTGAGGATGAATTCTTTTGTATAAGGCCATAGTTAATGGCTATTTCTTATTAACCCATGAAATGATGATGTTATTTATGAATGTGCAAGTTGCATGGTTGATCAATTGGTGTAATTATGCATGAATGGGTTGGTTGCTTGATATGATTTATGTAGTACAAGTAGGAGTGGTAGAAAGGGCGTGGAAAATAGCCTTATTCTTGTCCACATGGGTAGGTACATGGGCGTGTGTCTAGGCCGTGTGTCCCCATGCATGCTAAGTTGGCAAGTCAGAATGCTAAGTAGTAACCACACGGGTTGAAACACAGCCGTGTCTCAACCGTGTAGAAGACACAGCCATAGGACATGGGCATGTGCCCAGGCCGTGTGAAGTCTGCATCTGAATTAGGAATTTAATTCGCCACACGGTCTAGGGAAACGAGCGTGTGCCTTGGCCGTGTGACATTTCTGGGGTGATGGCGTCAGAAACAAAATGTCAAGGTTTTTGCACACGGATTAAGACACGGGCATGTTGTGGCCATGTGAGGGACACGGGCCATGGACATGGGTGTGTGTCAGACCGTATGAAAATCCCTGTTGGTTCAAAATGATAAATAAATCTACACGGGTGTGGAACACGAGCATGTGATATGCCACACGGGCGTGTCCCTTCCTCCGCTCGGGCTATGGACTGTTTGAGGAGAATTTTTCTAAGTCATTCCAAAGATCTTCTAAAGAGTTTGATTTGATCCCAAACTGTCCCTAAAGTGTGTTTTAGGCCTCGTAGGCTTGTGTAAGGGGTGATATGAAGGTTCATGAAAAGTTTTTTTTTTTAAATTTGAGTGAAAAAAATCATGTCTCTGTTTGTATAATTACTTGCGTATGAGTCTAGTAATGCCTCGTACCCTGTTCCGGCATTGAATACGTGTAACACCCCTTACCCGTATTCTAAGCCGGAGCAGGGTACGAGGCGTTACCATACTTGACTCACATGGTCATACAACTTTGGGTTATCAAAATCCATCCTAAATTAAAACTTTTCCATTCTCATGTCTAACCTCCTTATAATGGGCATACAAGACCCTAAACATACTTCCGAGAGGTTTCGGAACCCAACCAAAAAATTTTGTGAACTTAATATTTTTTGTCTATACAGGGGCCACATGTCGGTGTGAAACGGGACACGCCCGTATGGGCAGGCCGTGTGGTCACACACACCCATGTCCCTCACCCGTGGTCGACACTGACTTATTTCACACGGCCGAACACACGCCCGTGTCCCTGGCCTGTGTCCTTCACACGGCCTCGACACGCCAGTGTCTCAGCCCGTGTGCCAAAACCTTGGCATTCTGTTTATAACGTCATCATCTCACTATGGTCACACGGCCAAGGCACACGTCCATGTCCTTAGACCGTGTGTCGCATTAAATTCCTAAATTCAGGTGCAGACTTCACACGTCCTGGGCACACGCCCATGCCTTTGGCCTTGCCTCCCACACGGCTGAGACACACGGCCGTGTCTCTACCCTTGTGTTTACTACTAAGCATATTGACTTGCATTTCTAGCATGCAAGGGGACACATGGCCTGGCCACACACCCATGGGACTGACCGTGTGTCACACACGGCCTAGACACACGCCCGTGTATCTACCCGTGTGGACAAGAACAAGGTTATATGCCAAGATCTTTTTATCACCCTAGCTCACACCACATAATTCCAATTCAACAAATCACTAGGCAACTCAAATTTGCAACATACATTTCCATGAAGAACTTCATCTTTTCATAAATTAGTAATAATGAGCCATTTACTATGGTAATATACAAAAGAGTTCATCTTTAAAGGAGCCAACACACTTTTGGCCAGCATAACAAAGTAATTCACCTAGTCCAGCCCCTATACATGTCATACTCAAAACTCTAAGTCTAGATATATCGAGATGAGCTGATAGTGTGGGTGATCTTCCAATTATCTTTGTATCCTGACTCGGCTCTTTGACACTATAAAACAAGGGAAAAGAAAAGGGGTAAGCTTTAAGCTTAGTAAGTTTACATGTAAACAATAAACATCATAACATATGCTACTCAACAATTAGCATTACATGCTAAGCAAGAACAATTCCCATTTCATAGTCATGCTTACTCGTTTCATCTCTTACCACATTTCAACCATATCATGAGCATAATGCTCACATTCATTAACAATCATCCTTGCACTTATCATCACAAGGTCACATGATACGACACATAACAATTCCACAATAAGCCATTCATAGTAATACCAAACACTCGGTGGTTTCGCACTTAGCCCACCAAATGATAATATAAACGATGGCATCGCACACAGCCCATTGTAAATAAGTAATAAGGTGGCATCGCACATAGCCCACCATCAGGAATAAATAATAAGGTGGAATCGCACATAGCCCACCATTATTTACTACGGACAATATTCCACATCTACATATCTATTTCAACATTCTTACGGAATTTATTCATTATCTACCCTATCCAATCCATTTAAATTATAAGTGCTCTCAAACATACAATGCACCAATAAGCAACAACATGTGTATTTAAGATGCATCGTTTACACATAAACTTACTACGATGCAAAATGCGTTAATCTGTGGTTTAATCCATAACCTTGCCTTTTCCTCGGTCAAGGTTAATTCCATTCTCTTCTTGATCTATAACAAAAAAAATTTCATTCATTCAATCATTTTAGGATCATAATACATCAAAATCTCTACTTAGGCAAAAATGACAATTTTGCCCTTGTACTATGGCAAAATTACAATTTTGCCCCTAGGATCGTCAATCATTTTTCATCACATTTTCTCATTAAACAAGCCTAGATGAACATTTATTACTCTTAAAACTACTCATAATTCCAATTATTTCATGCATTTATTACACATTTTCAATCTTTGCATTCAAATCCTATTTAGGTGTTTTCATGCTAACACCTTTCACAAAAGTTGTTCCTTAACTCACTATCATTCATTTTCCTCCATAAAAACTCAGCAAAAAACATGAACACTCTCATGGAAAGTCCCTAAACTTCCAACCATTTAGCAAATTAGTCCCCTCATTAACTAGATTAAGCTTTGGGGGTCCCAAAAGTACAAAAATTATCAAATAAAACCACCAAAATCACTTACTTGCAAGGAGATAGCTTGGCTGAAAGTTTGGTCTCTAAAATCCCCTATTTTCCCTTCAATTTTCAATAGAAGAAGAAAAGTGAATAGTGAAAGATGATATCATTTCTTTTTATCTTATTTTATTCATCTTTTCATCACCTAATTTCACCAAATTTGACCAAAAATTTAATGCCCTTGTCCCCTTGCTTTCTATGGCCAGCCAACACACTCTATATGGCCTAATTGCACTTTAAAGACGTTCAATTTAATATTATATGGCTATTAGACACCTCTACCTTGAAAAATAGAACTTCCACTCTTTATGCGATTTAGTCCTTTTTCACAATTAAACATTCAATCGTTCAAATTAAAGCACCAAAATTCCCATGCATTATTAAAAACATGTTATAACACATAAAATAATACCAAAATAATTTTCCTCAACCTCAGATTAGTGGTCCCGAGACCACTATTTCGACTAGCCCCTAAATCACACTGTTACAATACGGGTAAGGGGTGTTACAGAGATTGCCTTGAAACGGCTGAGAAAGAAAAGTTTCAGAGTGCGAAGCCGAGTAATACTACTAATTGGGATAGGCCACCGAGAAACACTAGAAATGGAGCTAGTAGTAAAGGTGTGATGAAAGATACAACTGTAAGATCCGAAGCTCGAGCACCTGCTAGAGCCTATGCCATTTGTGCTCGCGAAAAAGCGACATCTCCCGATGTTATCTCTGGTACTTTTTCTCTCTATAATACTAATGTAGTTGCATTAATTGATCCTGGATCGACTCATTCTTATATTTGTGTGAAATTGGTAACTAGTAAGAACTTACATGTTGAATTTACTGAGTTTCTGATTAGAGTGTCAAACCCCTTAGGCAAACATGTACTAGTTGATAGAGTTTGCAAGAATTGTCCATTAATGATTCGAGGTCACTGTTTTTCGGTGGATTTAATGTTCTTGCCATTTGATGAATTCGATGTTATTTTGGGCATGGATTGGTTGACATTGCATGATGTCGTAGTGAGCTGTAAAAGAAAGATTATTGAACTGAAATATGAAAATGGTGAAATTCTTCGAATTGATTCAGATGAACCGGGTGAGTTACCCATTGCAATTTCTTTGATGTCTGCCCAAAGATATGTAAGGAAAGGCTGTGAAGCTTATCTTGCTTATGTGTTGAATACAAAAGAGTCTGAATTGAGAATTGAATTAGTGCCAATAGTTTGTGAATATCCGGATGTGTTCCCGGAAGAATTGCCTGGGTTACCACCAGTTAGAGAAGTTGAGTTTGGTATTGGTTTAGTACCAAGGACCTAGCCGATATCTATTGCTCCTTATAGAATGGCTCTGATCGTATTTAAAGAGTTAAAGACTCAGTTGCAAGAGTTGACAGATAAGGGTTTTGCGAGACCAAGTTATTCTCCCTGGGGTGCTCCAGTATTGTTCGTAAAGAAGAAAGACAGGTCTATGAGACTTTGTATAGATTACCGACAGCTCAATAAGGTAACCATTAAGAACACGTATCCTTTCCCGAGGATTGATGATCTATTTGACCAACTGAAAGGAGCAACAGTGTTCTCGAAGATAGATTTAAGATCTGGTTACTATTAGTTGAGAGTAAAAGAGTCGGATGTGCCGAAAACTGCTTTCAAAACAAGGTACAGACACTATGAATTCCTTGTTATGCATTTTGGGTTAACGAATGCTCCTGCAGTTTTTATGGACCTAATGAATCGAATCTTTAGACAATATCTGGACAAGTTTGTGGTTATGTTTATTGATGATATTTTGATTTATTCTCGTGATGAGTCCGAGCATGCCGAACACTTGAGAACTGTTTTGCAGACTTTGAGAGATAAGAAGTTGTATGCTAAGTTCAATAAAAGTGAGTTTTGGCTCCGAGAAGTTAGATTTTTAAGACATATTGTCTCAAGTGATGGTATTCGGGTTGATCCAAGTAAGATTTCGGCAATTGTTGATTGGAAACTGCCAAGGAATGTATCTGAAGTTAGAAGCTTTTTGGGCTTAGCCGGTTATTACCGGCATTTTGTCAAAGGATTTTTAATGATTGCTACTCCAATGACCAAGTTGTTGCAAAAAGATGTTAAGTTTGAATGGTCTGAAAAATGTCAGCAAAGTTTTGAGAAATTGAAGGCATTATTAACTGAGGCATCAGTTTTAGTACAACCTGAGCAGAGAAAAGAAATCGTAATTTATAGTGAAACGTCACTGAATGGATTGGGATATGTGTTGATGCAAGAGGGAAAAATGATAGCTTATGCCTCGAGACAGCTAAAACCGCACGAGAAGAATTATCTGGCGCATGATTTGGAACTAGCTGCTATTGTGTTTGCCTTGAAAATTTGGAGACATCATCTGTACGGTGAGAATGTCATGTTTTTACTGATCATAAGAGCTTGAAGTACTTGATGACTCAAAAAGATTTGAACTGAAGATGGCTTGAGTTACTAAAAGACTATGATTTGGTAATTGATTATCACCTCGGTAAAGCGAATGTGGTCGCCGACGCCTTGAGTGGAAAATATTTGTTTTCTTTAAGAGCGATGAATACACGGTTGACTTTGTCCAGTAATGGTTTGATTCTAGCTGAGTTGAGAGCTAGACCATTGTTCCTTCAACGGATTTGTGAAGCTCAGAAATGTGACAGTGATTTGCAAGCTAAGAGAACTCAGTGTGAATCGGGCAGTGATTCAGATTTTCATATTGGATCCGATGGTTGTTTGATGTTCCGAGGTAGAATATGTGTACCGAAAGATGATGAACTTATTCTGAAAATTCTCTATGAGGCACATAATGGTTGCTTGTCTATGCATCCAGGTAGTACGAAAATGTATAACGATTTGAAGACATTGTACTGGTGGTTAGGTATGGAACGAGATATTTCAAAGTTTGTTTCAAGATGTTTGATTTGTCAACAAGTAAAAGCCGAACACCAAGTGTCTTCAGGTTTACTTCAAACAGTGATGGTACCCGAATGGAAATGGGACAGGATTATGATGGATTTTGTAATGGGATTGCCTTTGACTCCGAAAAAGAAAGATGTCGTATGGGTTGTGGTTGACAAATTGACGAAATCAACTCATTTTATACCGGTACGTACTGACTACTCACTGGATAAGTTAGCTGAATTGTACATTTCTGAGATTGTGAGATTGCACGGGTGCCTGTTTCTATTATTTCAGATAGAGATCCAAGGTTTACTTCGAGATTTTGGAAAAAGTTACAAGAGTTTTTGGGTACGCAGTTAAATTTTAGTACCGCGTTTCATCCGCAAACCGATGGTCAGTCTGAAAGAACGATTCAGATTCTTGAAGATATGCTCCGATGTTGTATTCTGGAAATCGAAGGTAGTTGAGAGAAATATCTACCATTGATCGAATTTGCATATAACAGCAGTTTTCAGTCGAGTATAAAGATGGCGCCTTATTAGGAATTGTATGGCCGCAAGTGCCGAACACCTTTGTATTGGACCGAGCTCAGTGAGAAACAGATTCACGAGGTTGACTTGGTTAGGGAAACTGAAGAAAAAGTAAAGGTAATCCGAGATTGCTTGAAAGCCACTTCGGATCGACAAAAGTCGTATGTAGACTTGAAAAGAAAAGATATCGAATTTTAGGTCGGTGGAAAAGTCTTTCTGAAAGCATCTTCGTGGAAGAAGATTCTAAGATATGGTCGTAAACGCAAGTTGAGTCCACGTTTCATTGGGCCGTATGAAGTTATTGAAAGAATAGGGTCAGTGGCATATCGGTTAGCTTTACCAACAGAGTTGGAAAGGATCCATAATGTGTTTCATGTGTCTATGCTGCGACGTTATAGATCAAACCCTTCACATGTGATTTCTCTGATAGAGGTTGAGATTCGACCTGATATGACTTATGGTGAAGAACCGATCAAGATTTTGGCTCGGGAAGTTAAACAGTTGAAAAATAAAAGTATAGCCCTAGTGAAAGTTTTGTGGCAAAGACACGGTGTGGAAGAGGCTACGTGGGAACCTGAGGAAGCTATGCAAAAACAATACACAAAACTTTTCTCTGATAAGATTTTCGGGGACGAAAATCACTAAGGGGTGAGAGTTGTAACAACCCGATTTTGGGCCTAGTCGGAATAGTGGTTTCAGGACCACAAATCTGATGCAGCAAAGTTCATTTTTATTATATTTTTATGGTCTACAGTTTCACAGAATAATTTCGTGAAAATTTTGTTCGAAAATTTTGACGTTTGGGCACTCAATTTAGTCAAAAGGACTAAATTATAAAAAGTGCAAAAGTTGAGTTCTACATGCTAGAGGTGTCTAATTGCTATGAAATTTTAAATTGAAGGTCCTTAGATAGTAATTAGACCATTGGTTAAGTTAGTGGACAAAAATGGACATGGAGTAAGAGAATTTTTATGTTTTAAGTTAGGGGCATTTTGGTCATTTGGCTAATTAAATGAATTAATAATCAAATTAAAAGACAAATTTTACTCATCTTCAACCCCTTGGCCGAAATTTACAAGAGGGAAACATAGCTAGGGTTTTTCAAGCTTCTAAGCTCGATTGTAAGTCCGTTCTAGCCCCGTTTTTAATGATTTTCATGTTTTTGAGATCTTTGTAACTTGACCTATCTATTTCTACCATTAGTTTAAGGAATAATCAAGGTCTAGGGTTTGACCCATGTTGGATATTTGTGTATTTTGATGTCTAATGGTGGATTATGCATGTTTGATGTGTGATAAACAACTTTTGCTAGGTGGTTTTTGATGAAAATGTCAAAAGGACCTATTTGTAAAAGGATTATAAAATGTGTAAAAGTGTGATTAAATGAAAAATGTGGATAGTTATAAGTATAAAAGAGGATCGTCTAGGCTTGGGAATCGAAGAAATTGAATAGATTTCATTTTTCAAGCCTAGGGGCAAAAATATAAATATGTCAAAGTTTAGGGGCAAAAATGTAATTTTTCTATAATGTGATTTTTGGACTGAATTGAATAATGTGAATAATAATTGAGTTAAATTTTCTATTATAGATCAAGAGAAACGAGGTTTGGACCTAGATCGGGGGAAAAATAAAGTATTTGACGATTAGGTCCCATTCCTACTATTTTTGTACCGAGGTAAGTTCGTATGTAAATAATGCATTGTTTTATTTATGTTCTAAATGCTTTAATATTGTATTAATTATGATCGACTCCTTGAACGTAATCGACAAAGTTCGACAAGCGAGAAAATCCCAGTTGAACCTTAGGAATAGTTAGGATACAAATGTCATGACATTAAGGTTATTGAGATTTCGTGTAAGACCATATCTGGGATATGACATCGATATGAGACTTCGTGTAAGACCATAGCTGGGCTATTGGCATCGATATGAGATCCCATATATATGGCATTGGTATGGTACTGTGAATGCGAGATGTCCGAAGTATCCTTTAGTATTCCAAGTGGTTCAACGGGTAGTCCGACAGAAATGTTAAAGTTGTGAAAGACTCTGGTATGTTGCACTTGGGTACAGGTATGTACATAAGACTCATGCTTAATGAGCTCGATATGTGATGAACCCTCGATAAGTTTGTGATTGAGTAAGTTTGACTATGAGATTTAACTGACATTTATGTTAATTTACATCATGTTAATTATGTGTTAAATGTGTGTTATAATGCCTATTATTTGCATAGGAACTTACTAAGCTTTAAAGCTTACTCCCCTTTCTTTTCCCTTGTCTTATAGTGTCACCAAGCTAGCTCGGAGATCGGAGACTGTCGGAGATTCACTCACACTATCAACATATCATTTTGGGTACCGATGAATTTAACATTTTGAGTTATGGCATGTATAGGGACTTGGTCATTTTTTTATGTGTCATAATTGGTTTGGCCAAATGTGTTGGCTTATGATGGTTGATAATTCATTTTGTAAATGGCCATTGAAATTGGCTAATATTGTTTAAGTATATATACATATGATGATGCTTATCATGGATGTGGGAATTTGCATGCTTGAGTTGATAAGTATGTGATAGTTGTATGTGATAGATGGTAGTATATGAATGATTGTTGCTGCCTTGGTTGTGGCTGATTTGGTTGAATGTATATGTTTGGATTGGTGTTATGTTTTTTTATGTAGGTATGTGCATGGAAGGGTGACAAAATGGCTTGGTAAATAGCCTTGTTTTGTCCACACGGGCATGTGTCTAGTCCATGTGTGACACACGACTTGCCCCATAGACGTGTGTTCTAGCCGTGTGGACGGCACGGCCTTGAACACAGGCGTGTGCCTTGACCGTGTGAAGTCTGCACCTATTTTATAAAAAATCATGAAAATTTAATCGATCACACGGCCTAAGCACACGGGCATGTTGTAACAACCTGAACTTGGGCTTAGTCGAAACTGTGGTTTCGAGACCACAAATTTGACGAGAAAAAATTTATCTTTATTATATTTTTATGGTCTATAATTTCACAAAATGATTTCGTGAAAATTTCGTTTGAAAATTTCAACGTTTGGGCACTCAATTTAGTCAAAAGGACTAAATTGTAAAAAGTGCAAAAGTTGAGTTCTACATGTTAGAGGTGTCCAATTGTTATGAAATTTTAAATTGGAGGTCCTTAAATGGTAATTAGACCATTGGTTAATTTGTTGGACAAAATTGGACATGAAATAGGTGAAATAGAATATTTTTAAGTTAGGGGCATTTTGGTCATTTAGTAATTAAAAGAATTAAAAAAGCCAAAATTAAAGACAAATTTTGTCCATCTTCAAGCTATGGCCGAATGTTGCATGAAGAAAACATGGCTAGGGTTTTCAAGCTTCCAAGCTCAATTGTAAGTCCGTTCTAGCCCCGTTTTTAATGATTTTTAAGTTTTTGAAATCCTCGTAACACAATCTCTCTATTTCTACTATTTATTTGAGCTAGGGTTGATGTTTGAAAATTTACCCATATGAGAAATTCTTGTGTTTTGATGTTTAATGGTAGAAAATGCATGTTTATGGTTAGAGAAACGACTTTTACTAAGTGATTTTCGGTGAAATTGTCAAAAAGGACTAGTTTGTAAAAAGTTGTAGAATGTGTGTAAGTGTGTGAATAAATGGAAATTTTGGACTATATAGTTATGAAAATGGTTCGTCTAGGCTTAAAATACAAGGAAATTGAATAAAAATCATTTTACAAACCTAGGGGAAAAAGTGTAAATATGACAAAGTTTAGAGGCAAAAAACGTAATTTTTCCAAAAATGTGAATTTAGGCTAATTTGAGTAGCAGGATGAATAAATGAGTTAAATGTGTTGTTATAGATCAAGGAAAACGAGATTTGGTTGTAAATAATATGACGAATAAGTCCTTTTCACCGATTTTGCTTTTGAGGTAAGTTTGTATGTAAATAATACATCGTTTTTTATTTATGTTTTAATATTTTGTTATATTATATGAGATATGGTTGAATATGGAGCAATTATTTGATATAAATTATGAATTGTGATTGATTATGGATGAATTGGTAAAATGTTGAAAAGTGAAAATTCCCGGTTGAACCTTCGGAATAGAAAAGATACGAATGAGGTATCTAGGTAACATGTGTGGTACTAAGTGTAGGCCACTATGTGTACAAGAGAGCTACGAGATGGTTTTAGGTCACGTGTGTAGTACTAAGTGCAGGCTACTACGTGTACCAGACGGATAGGTCGCTTGTGCAGTACTAAGTGTAGGCTACTATGCGTACCCGATAGCTTCGATCACATGTGTGGTACTAGGTGCAGGCTACTATGTGCACCAAATAGCTTTGGCTACAAGGGTGGTACTATGTGCAGGCTACCGTGTATCTGTTATTATTCCGATGAGTTCAACGGGAAATTGACTAAGTGAAAATACATGTGATCATGTAACGACTAAGTGTAATTGAATATGACTATGTGATGAATAAGTGCCAGTATAAGTGTAAACATTTATGAACAATGTGCTCGATATTTGATCGAACCTTCGGTAAGATGAAATGGAGTAAGTGAAATTATGAAAGAGTAAATTTAGCAACAAAACAGTTTTGGGACAGCAGTAGTTATGTGTCTTTGAAAAATCACCAAAAATGGTGTTAATTTATTTAGAAGTTGAATAAGATATGAAATTAAATCTTATTGAGTCTAGTTTCACATCGCTATAAATAAAAGAATTTCATATTCTGTGATATTCGAATTTTTGTGAAACAGGGTCAGAATGATGTAAGAATCCCCTATTCCAACTTTGGAAAATCACTAAAAATTGTATAAAAATAATTATGGTTTATAATTTATATTATTAAATTTCTTAATGAGTCTACCTTTAATAGAAACAAACAGGAACATCATCTGAATCTCGTACGAAGAGATAATTATTTTTTAGTGCAGAAAGGTCAAAACTGTCAGACAGCAAAATAGGGGAAGCTTTAAAGAATAAACTGTAATTATTGGCTAAACCAAAAATTCTGAAAATTTTATGGTAAGAAGATATGTGAGTCTAGTTTCAGGGAAAATTAGCGGATCTTAATTTTTAGTTTTGTAGCTCAAGATATAAATAATTTAGTGACTATGACTCGAGTAGATAGCTTGAGATGAACATGAATAAATAGTGGAACTATGTGCAATTATGATTGTATTATCTTGAGAACATATTGTGAAGATTTATAAAAGCCTGTTAATAAACCACTTATTATTTACATACCTACTTACTAAGCTATAATGCTTACCCCCCTTCCTTTCTTTTTTCCTATAGTGTCATAGATGCTAGCTCGAGTTGGAGGTCGTCGGAGATTCTATCACACTAACAAGTTATTGATTGGAATTGTATTAATGATCTTCAAGTATTTTTAAGTCTATGGCATGTATAGGGACTTGATTATGTGTATATGTTATTATGAGTTGGACTAGAATGTTGGCCTATGCTATTTGATGGTTATTGTTGTATAAGGCCATTTAATGTGGCCAATATTTTTTATGTTATAAGTCTATGATGATGCATTTCAAAGATGTGTATGCTTGCATGTGAATGGTTAAGTGTGTGTGTGCATGATGAATGTGGTTTGTAAATGGTATGTGGATGTCTTAGTGTGGATGTTTGAATGCTTAATAATACCATGTTGTGTGATGATAAATTTGTATAAATGTATAAGTGTTTTGGGGTGGCAAAGGGCTTGGTAAATAGCCTTACTTGTAGCCACACAGGTAGCCACACGGCCATGTGCCCAGGGTGTGTGAATCTGCACTTGATTTTCAAAAATTCGAAACGCCACACAGCCTAACACACAGGTGTGTATCTCGGCTGTGTGAAGGACATGGCCTTGGACACGGGCGTGTGCCCCTGTTTTTCAAAAAAATTCCAGTGCTTTCAAAAGTTCTCGATTTAGTCCCGGACCACTTCCAAAGTATGTTTTGGGCCTCGTAGGCCCGTAATAGGGACAATATGATTATGAATGAAAAGTTTTAAATTTGAATGGAAATTTTTGACTCGAAAATGATCAGTTATATGTGATTAAGTCCGGTAATGTCTCGTACCCTATTTCAGTGACGGATACGGGTAAGGGGTGTTACACGTGTGACTTGGCCGTGTGACCTCAATTTGATGATGACGTCATAAAAAGAAAGCTCCCTAATTTGAACACGGCCTGAAGAATGGGCGTGTCTTAGGGTCACACGGGAGTGTCCCAATCCCACACGGGTGTGTGACCCCTTTTACATGAAAATTTTTCTAAGTTTCCCAAAAGTTTTCAAAGTTCTCGGTTTAGTCCCGAACCACTTCCGATGCATGTTTTGGGCCTCGTAGGCTCGTGATAGTGACGATATGATTGCATGCGAAAGGTTTTAAACTTGGATGGAAATTTATGTCTCGGTTTTATATGTTTGCTTGTGTTTATGTCCGGTAATGCCTCGTACCCTGTTTCGGCGTTGAATATGGGTAAGGTGTGTTACACATTCATCAAGTGTTGTATCCTCTAGCTGATCAAGACATTCATGGAACTCTTCTCCTTTACCATCTGAGAAAGGATCCACTAGCGATTGGTAGAGTTGAGACTTCGCACTTGTGGCCTACACTGTACTTAGCTCCACACCAGAAGCATAATACCTTCCTCTTTCTATCCTCAATCTCAACTGAAGATAAGGATCAAGTAGGTCCTTAGCTGGACCACCAGACCCCAAGGTTTGACTAGTCTACGAGATATGGCTTGCTGTCACATTACTCTTTGGCATGGGATGGTTTGAGGGCATCATCGATGTTGCCCTGTTTGATGCTCCCATTCAATTAATAAGTCACACTTGGATGAACTATTGAGTATGTTCTCCACCTGTCTTGCTATCAAGAACCCTTCCACCAAGGATTTAGGTTTAAAGACTTGTAAGTATTGTTCAATCTCAGTCTCCAGATTGCTGATGAAAATACTCAAGGCATAAGTTTCTGGTGAGTGAAGTTTATTCAATAAACTGAAAATGGTGCCATGGAATTGGTCCATTGTTCCTTGCTGCTTCAATGAAACAAGATCAACTATGGGGTACTGAAACGTACTCGAGCCAAAACGCTCCCTCAGGTTGTGGGCATACAAGTCCCAACTCAACATGTGAAAACATCATTGCCTCTGAGTATAGAAGTGGTGTCAGTCAAGGGTTTTCTCTTCTAGGTTCAGCATTACCGTTCTAACTCTAGCATTAGCAGTAATGCCCTCAACCTCAAAGTATTGTTCCAGCTTGGCCCACTACCCCTTAAAATTTGTTCCATTGACTCCAACTTGTGAGATCATTGGATTGGTTCCATACTACCCAAACAATGAGATGTGTTTATACTTCCCTAATCGACCATAGGAGAGATTGCAAGAGCCTTCTTTCAAGGAAACCCAGGTGGAGGGCCACCTAAGATTCCTTTCCTTTTATCTGAAAACTTCCCAACAGAGGAAGGGCAAATCTGATTTCCCAAATGCTACTCAAATAGTCGTTGCAGCTCCAACTTGAGCTCCTCCCGAAAATCATCTTTCAACTCCTTCAAGCAACCATCTAGTTTGGTGTCCCATTGAAAAAGTTCAGTTTGAAGCTTGGCAACCTCATGTTGAAGGTGACCAACCTCCTACAGTTGAGTTGTAATCCCATCTTCGACCATCAAGGGTCGTCTTGCTTTGATACCTTTGTTACGAGTTGAATCGAAAAGTAAAAAAAGTAAAGGAATAAAAGGAAAAGAAGAAGAGAAATACAACATAGAATTCAAAAAGAATAGTAGTTCATTCCTGAAATTTCATAACTACTTCTCAAGTTCCCTCCCTGCTAAAAAGGCAAGACAGTTATAGGTGAGGGAAAATTGGTTACTCAGTTGTTATGAGACAACTGTTAACCATTAGTCCAATGCGCAAGGTTTCATTAAAATTGAATTATGGTCAACTGAAACACAACCCTAAACGCAATATATTGACTCCTAATGCTAAACTTGTTGTTTCACTAAAGTTTTAAACATTAAACGTTGTGTTGCAGCACTAGCATAATCAGCTACAACTGTCATAACGATTTTTATTTCTACTCTTAAACAACCCATAACACTCAAAGTTTTTTTTCTCTTAAATGAAGAAGGTGCATGAATGAAAAAGGTGATTCCATGAACCTTGTTACGAAGGGAAAATTTTGGGTTTTTAGTTTTGTCGTAGATATATTTGGGTGTATGATAATGATATATGTTTTCTAGAAAAATTCTGGGTTTGTGCAATGGAATTCTTAGATTACTTAAACAATTTTAGTTTTGTTTAGATTTGTTTGGGTGTATCATATTCATGTATGTTTTTGGAAAAAAATTGGTTTTGTACAGTGAAATTATTATATTAATGTAATAATTTTGGGTTGTTTTCTGGGTTTTGTTTTTGTTCATATTGAGTTTTTTTTCTAATGAGAATTTGGGTAAATTTTGTGAAAATTTTCATTTTGGTTTTCAATCTGCAAATGAACAAGTAGGAAATGAGGAATTCTGGAAGAACACTGTAAAGAACATGAATTAACTAGATTTTTTTTTATTTTTTAAGTTAAAAAAAGTTAATTATTTCATGAATTTAATATTTTAATATATTTTTATAAATTTTTTTCTAATTTTTATATATTTATTTTTCTAATTTTGAATATATATTTAATAAAAATATATTTTTAATTTAAAAATGCCACGTGGCGTGTTTTTATTAGTCGCTTATATTTTTTAACAACGTTCAAAAATTGGACCAAAATTTATAAGATAATGAAACTTTAGGTACCAAATTGGGTAAAAAAAATAGATACCAAAGTAAGAAAATATGTGTACTTCGAGATCAAATCGTAAATTAAGTCTTCTTAAGCCATAAAAATTTGATATAAAAGTTAATAAGCCAGAAATTATTATGTCATCATCAAAAACAAATAATTAGATGTGAAAGCATACTTGAATCTTGTAACACCTCATACTCAGTCCAATCGTCAAACCCGAGTTATAATATGCTACAAGCAAAAACAAAACATTCGATTTCGTTCTATAGTCCAAATATCTATTAAATATCGATTTATTCATATATAATCAAATACAACGTGCATTTCATTAATTTCCAAAATGCTAGCAAAATACTCACAATTCATAACATAACCATTTGAGGTCCTAGGTACATGTTGAGACCAAAAAGAAATCACCTCCAAAAAGAAATCAATGATTGAATCGCTAAGTACCTAACTTGCGAACTGGAAACAAAATCTTACGCTGAATATAACCCAGTAGTATCTCTATATCTAACATTTGAATAGATTACAAAACTATGTATGCCTAACTTAACAACAGGAACAAATGCAATTTAGTATGGAAAGTTTAATGTCATAATACGTCAACTAAAAATGCGATTCAATTTACTTCTTATAGATCAATCTACTATATTTGTACCATATACATCTCTTTATATTATAATTGAAATAATTTAATCATTCCATAATAGATTCGCATTTCTAGATTTAATTTCGATATCTTTAAATCATCCTTGTTTCAGTTTCCTTTATAAACAATTCTCCAATTTAATACCATTTATTCATCAATTATCCATCAATACATATATGTAAAGAAAATATTCCACATTCTAGAACATATCATATTTCATGCTTATATCAATATACAATATTTCCACAACTACTCAATTTAATCCTCATTGTAAACAACAATTCTGAGTCAAATCAATTCAGCCCCTTTATAATCATTTTCAAATCTCCCTAAGATCTTACCTTGCAATACAGTTCATAAATGCATCAATGGAGAAGTTCGAATTATAGAACACAAACCGTAAATTTCGAGCCATTCGTCAACGGTTTTGTCTTTCCTTTCTTTTTGAGAAATCCAAGTCGTTGCAATGTACCATCACTAAATAACATGAAAAACTCTAGCTCTTGAACAGCAACCAAATTTAAATCAAATAGTTTATTTAGTCCAACCGAATAATATGAAGTCCAATTTTGAACCACAACTAAACTTCGATAACAGCATATATTAATTCCATCAATATAAAATGAAATTTACTAGCTTAGGACATAAATTTAAACTCAATTAAGGCATGAATATTAGTCGAACCAAATTACATAGAATTATCCAACTTTGGAGATTCAATTAAACATACCAACAATCACATTTGGACAATATTATAACATATAAAACCAACCATATTTGGGACATCTTTATAACATATAAAACCACCACATTTAATTATTCCAATTCCAGCATTAACATAAACATTTGCAGCATTTAAATGCCTAAAGTTTCAACATTTGGACCACGTAATTTACAACATTTTGTCCGCAACAATTACTTGACATTTAACAATATGAGTAAGTATGAAAAGAAATTCACTTGAACAGCAATAAACTCCATCAAGTAGACCACATTCATTTAACAATATGAGTAAGTATGAAAAGAAATTCACTTGAACAGCAATAAACTCCATCAAGTAGACCACATTAATAAATAAAAATTTCAACAGCATGCTTGCAAGTTGCATGCATCAGCAGTTTGCTGAATAGCCAAGAATTTCACCAACCTTTCTCTTAATTTCCATCAATCAATGAAGAACCCACTATCATTTATTTAATCGAATAAATAGCATATGCAGCTGTTACAATTTCAGCAAGTTTAGAACGTCTTTAAACAGGGAAATTAAATTATGCTTCAGTTAGCATCAAATGGCGTAAATTGAAATATTCACTTCTTAATTGTCCCAATTCGGGTAGTATTTAGCAACACTAAGATCCAACAGGGTAATACAATGAGTTATTTCGAACAGCCTACAATTACAGCGATTCTAGACATTCAATTAAAAATTTTATAATTTTTTTTTTTTTTTTTTTTTAAATAACACCAAAACAACAACATTTCATGATGTTTAACCTATAATAGAATATTTAATTAGCCTGAAATCGGAGCAGCTTAAATACAACACCATTGTCGGGTATTTAACCTACAATAAAATTGCCACACAATAGGAAATTTATCAACCTTCAGACATATTGATACGGATCATTTAGATACCATAAATTTCAACCTTCAATCTTAATAATTCCAACATATAAACATGTTAATTTGCAGATTTTAGAACGCATGGATTTACATCGATTTAGACAGAGTTAGTCAACATTTAAACGACACTTCTCTGCCATTTTTTTATCCAACAACAGCCAACAGAAAAAAAAAATACACAACTAATTGAACACCATTAATTCGGCATATTAATTGAAATTCAGACATCAATCTACAGCATTTAAATCAGCCTTCATTTACTTCCACAAGCTTCATTTTGCAATAAACACTCTTCAATTAACAGCTTTGAGACATCATAATTTTCGGTACTAAGACCAATTGAATTGCAACATTAATCCTTTTTCAATTGATGTGTTTAAGACAACATAATCACAATACACAACTTAAAGCACAACATCAGGACATCATAATCTTACAGCATTTAAGCAACCTAATTACTCCACCATCAGGACAATATTAACTAACGTTTTAACCTCTAACTTCATCATATTCGGACCATTTTAATACAAGAACCAAATTGACAAATTTTAATTTAATATTTGGGCAGCAACAATCCAACCATTCAGCTCATAAACTCAAACCAAAAACTAGTAAACATGCATGATATTTGCATGCTGCAACAGCTTATTTGTAACAGCATGATTTTAGACCTAGTCAAAGCAGTGGTTTCGGGACCACAAATCCGACATAGTAAAATTTATTTTTATTACATTTTTATGGTCTACAGTTTTAGGAAATGATTTTTGGAAAATTTCGTTCGAAAATTTTGACGTTTGGGCACACAATTTAGTAAAAAGGACTAAATTGTAAAAAGTGCAAAAGTTGAGTTCTACATGCTAGAGGTGTCTAATTTCTATGAAATTTTAAATTGAAGGTCCTTAGATGGTATTAGACCATTTGTTAAGTTAGTGGACAAAAATGGACATGGTGAGATAAAATTTCAAAGTTTTAAGTGAAGGGCATTTTGGTCATTTGGTAAATAAAAGAATAAAAAGGGAAAATAAAGCCAAAATTTGCTCATCTTTCTTCAACTTGGACCGAAATTGGAACACCATAGCTAGGGTTTTTTCATCTTTCAATCTTGATTGTAAGTACATCCTAGCCCCGTTTTTAATGCTCTTTACATTTTTGAAGTCGTTATCATCCGAACTACCTATTTCTACCATTAATTTAAGGTGTGGTCGATGTCTAGGGTTTGACCCATGTTAGACATATGTGTATTTTGATGTTTAATGGTAGATTATACATGTTTGATGTGTGATAAACAACTTTTACTTAGTGATTTTTGATGAAAATGCATAAAAATGATCTAATTGTAAAAAGTTATAAAATGGGTGATAAAAATCTTGAGTTAATGGAAAAGGTGGACTGCTATAAGCATGAAAATGGTTCAGCTAGGCTTGGGTTACCAAGAAATTGAACCTATTTAATTTTACGAGCCTAGGGACTTAAATGTAAAATGTTAAAAAGTTAGGGATAAAATAGTAATTTTATCTAAGATGAAAATTAATGTAAATGTATGTGTAAAATGATGAATTGATAGTCAAATTTGCTTATATAGATTCAGAACAACCAGTTACGAAACTAGATCGAGGAAAACAAAAAGTCTCGGATTAGTTGAGTTTCAAATACGAACCATTCTCAAGATAAGTTCGTGTAACGTAATCGGGTATGTAATTATGTTTTGTTCTATGTAATGTGATTTATGTTGATGTACTTACTTGTATACTATGATGGAAAATTGATATATGCTTAAAATATGAAAAAGGGGGTTAAGTCCCTATTGAATATTGGATTCTGATGATTATATGCGCTTACCGTAATTAATAAGGTCTTGCATTTGTTGTAGACGGGATTTAGCTCGGACGAGTAATCCTATTGACCTTGTTATAGAAAGGATTTAGCCTGGACGTGTAATCCCGGTATAATACCTCTCGAGTATACGTTATGATTAGGTTTTAGCCTAGACTGGTAATCCTAATCAAGCTCCTCTGAGCTTACGTTATATAAATGATTTAGCCTGGACTAGTAATCCTGTTATACGATAAGTGGCTCGAGAGAGTGTTTCTTGGTTAAGTGCCCTATTGGGTACCTTTGAATAAGAAATTGACGGATTATTGAATCGTACACTTTGAGTGTACTGCTTAGGCATCCATCGGAATTCAATGATTCAACGGGCATAAAACTCCTGACATGGCATGAAAATCTTGAGATGATATGATAATGACTCGAAAGAATACTGCTTGATGAGCTCATCAATGTTACTTGATTGATATGAAGATTTTGGTGCCTAACTTGTTTAATGAGTGAATGTATTTAGGTAACTTGTCCAAATATTGATGGAATGAATGCCTATATATATGCTTATTTGAATAATTATAACCGGTAAGTTTCTTTCTATTACGAGAACTTACTAAGCATGAAAATGCTTACCGTGTTTTACTTTTCCTTGTTTTATAGTGCTCGTAAAGCTCACGAAGGTTAGAGGATTCGGTCGAAGCAAGATCACACTATCCACAAATATCCTTTTTGGTATAGCTAAATGATTCATTTTGGTATAATGGCATGTATTAGCTACTTGGCTTAGATGAAGGCTTGTAAGTAATATTTTGTGACTTAGCCATTGGAATGGCTAAAGATGTTCAATTGGTGCAAGTATGATGTTAATGTATGTCCAAATTCTCAAGTGTTAAGTATGGTGGATGATTCATTTTTGTAAGCGGTCATTGGAATAGGCTAATATTGGTTTAGTTATATATGCATATGATGATGTCTTTCATGGATGTGAGAATTTGCATGGGTTGAGTTAACAAGTATGTGATAGAAAAATAGCATGTGAATGATGTAGTTGATTTGGTTGAGTGTATGTGTTTGGATTGATGCTATGTTTTGTTGTGTAGGTATGTGCATGGAAGGGTGACAAAATGGCTTGGCAAATATCCTTGTTTTTGTCCACACGGGCGTGTGTCTAGACCGTGTATGACACACGGTCTGCCCCACGGGCATGTGTTCTAGCCGTGTGTCCCCTGCACCTTAATTAATGCAAAACAGAATTTCTAGAATATAGCACACGGGCAGAGACACGGGCATGTGTCTCAGCCGTGTGTGCTACATGGCCTCCAACACGGGCATGTGCCCTGGCCATGTGAAGTCTACACCTATTTTATGAAAAATTATGAAAGTTTAATAGATCACACGGCCTAAGCACACAGGCATGTGACTTGGCCGTGTGACCTCAATTTGATGATGACGTCATAAACAGAAAGCTTCCTAAATTGAACACGGCCTGAAGCACGGGCGTTTCTTAGGGTAACACGAGCGTGTCTCGAACCCACACGGGCGTGTAACTCCTTTTTCATGAAAATTTTTCTAAGTTTCCCAAAAGTTTCCAAAGTTCTCGGTTTAGTCCCAAACCACTTTCGATGCATGTTTTGGGCCTCGTAGGCTCGTTTTAGGGACGATATGAATATTTTTGAAAATTTTTAAATTTGAGTGGAAATTCATGTCTCGGTTTTGAATGTTTGCTTGAGAATAAACCTGGTAATGCCTCGTACCCTATTCTGGCGTTGGATACGGGTAAGGGGTGTTACATTATTCAACAGTCCACAATCACCATTTTTTTTCTTCATTTCATTTCACTTACTAGCCAAAAGAACAACAAACTAACAAGAATGAAGATGAAATGAACTTACCAACCAAATTTCACATCGAGCCAAACCTTGCATGAGCTCCTTTCCTTTCTTGTTGCTGTCTTGTCCTTCTCCCTTAGCAAGTTTCTTGAGGAAATCGGCCCTAAATAAAGCTTGAAAGTTTAAACTCCCATGGTCGTTTCATTTTCTTCCTCTCCCTATTGTTTTCTTACCTATTGTTTTTATTTTATTTATTATATTAACATAAAATTTTAACTAAAATTTTATAATATAATAAACACATATGTAAGTCATAACCGGCCACATAGTAACCATTTATATATTGGTTTATTTATTAGTTATAATTTAGCTTTTAATTTAATAACAATCACATTTTTATTACTTACGCGATTTAGTCCCTATACTTACTTAAATTGAGCATTAAATCAACAAAATTATCTAACCGAAATTCAATTCACCTACAACGTAACTCCGTAAATATTTAATAAAAATATTTACGACATCAGTTTACAGAAACGAAGTCTCAAAACTGAATTTTCCGGTACCACTGACTTTCAGGTCGTTACAAATCTATTGTTATATTAAAGCTTTTTAGAGAATGTGTCTTTAGCTAGTATATAACTTCTGCGCATCAACTTTAAATTTTAGTTAGCTTATCATCAATTAGAAATTGATTACTGATTACATAAATATCTACTCGTTATCATATTAAATTACTTTTAATTTGGGTTAACCTTTTATGATTATAAATAATATGTAATTATTCTTCTTAACATATTGTGAGATCCATATTACTCAACGTTAGAAACAAGTAGATAAAGGGAAGAATGAACTGAGAATTTGGTGGATATTCCAAAGAATTAATTATGCAGCTAGTGGACAATTGCACCATTTCCTTGTCATTAAGATTGGGGAGGAAGGGACTAACCCCAAGAAATGATGGCAA
Source organism: Gossypium australe (assembly GCA_005393395.2). Classification (NCBI taxonomy): domain Eukaryota; kingdom Viridiplantae; phylum Streptophyta; class Magnoliopsida; order Malvales; family Malvaceae; genus Gossypium; species Gossypium australe. The sequence continues at coordinate 65,166,305 of CM016621.1, read as the reverse complement.
GGACAGATGCCAGACTCTAGAGGAGGGGTGGTGTGTGAATTACTGTAATGGTGGCCGCTATTGGGGTGGTGATGAGGGATACCATAGGGTACATGACCTTGACAGAAGACAAATGACTAAAGCTCTAGCACCATACGAGGGAGTAAGCATAGTTGTTGGGAGGAAGTTGCCAAATGTAATCTTAGAGACGAATTCGCAATAGTTGTATAATGAGCTGACAAAGGAAAAAGACAACGGAATTGGAGGCTGAAACCGATTGTGAAAGATAACAGAGTTATGCCTCCTTTCAAAGAAAATAAGTTGAGGTGCATAAGAAAGCCAATAAGGAGGTTGACGGAGTTGCAACCCATCCTCTGGTCTACTTTGGATGGCCTACCTACGCTCCTATGTAGTCCTTGTGATATTGAATAGACCACATACCTTACTAGTTGAAGTCTCTCAACATGTATCCGTGCAATGCTTGTAAATGCTGTCCTTCACTTTTAATTGTTTGAATAGTACAACAAATCTGATTCTTTTGGGCAAATGAAAATGCTAACTCAAGCCAACTAAAGAAATACAATATTACCAACCGCTAGCGTCCATAATTGGCAGCATATACAATAAAATTTTGAACAAAGATTTTGTCTGCTCATTTTTTGGCCTTGGGTTTCTTTGAAATGGCCTTCTTTCTAGCTTTCTTGGCAGGCTGCGACTTTCCTCCACCAGTTTTACCTCTCTTCCGTGACACCATCTGCAACAACACTTCCCTTATAGTATATAAACATACAGAAATTCTTGCTATTAACAATAACAGCATTCTTTTTTTGTCAAACTAACAAAGATGCAGTTTAGTAAAAATAGTTTGAATACATACAGATGTTTTGTCAGCTCTTCCTTTGGATTTCCCGTTCATTTGGCCATCAATGTCCTCATTTTGATCAGTCTGATGAGGAATTGCCTTTGGCATCTTCTCAGCTTCATCCTCAGAATCAAATGAGAAGCCCTCTAGTGTACCTATTAATGCAAGATGATCAAATGTCAAGATGGGAGCAAATTCTTCATGGAAGCAGTTACGTGAAAATATGAACCATAAAATCTTAGATTGAAGCACAGTTTGCTAGTTGGCCCCCAACCCACCATCTCCTTTCTTCTCTCCACAAATGAATGAATAACTAAATGCAAAAATAAATAGCTAAAATAAGAGCACCTTCTACCATCGTTTCTGCTTCATAAACATTGGATTGTGGCTTTAGCTGAATGAAGTCGTTCATGATAGCCTCTATCTGAGAATAGAATATGAAATTTACAGGAGCAATAAACAAACTTAACAGCAACATTCAGGAAAACAACAAGCCTCTAACTGATCAAAGTAACACCAAAGTTTAAGTTCTGGAACAAACCTTAGCCTCAGTCTGACCAAAGCTAACCTATACAACAAAAAATCTGGGTAAACATCAATTCAATCACAAATGTCCATAGAGAAAATGCAAGACAGAATTTACGCACAATGCAAAATGTTCTGCAAGGCACTATTGTTGTTTTGTAAATGGTTCCTGAGAAAATACCAAGTAACACCAGACATGAGAGAAGAACAATGTCTTCAAACTGGAAGTGGAGCATAGCTAAGACTTAATCAGAAAAAGAGGTACAAAAAGATGAAGTTTAACAGAACACTTAGTAACTTGCTGAATTCGAGTGCAAAACAAGTCCAAGTTATATAGGCATGCATCCATGTCTGCATGTCTGTCTTTTACCCTCCCCTTGTCGGTAACTCACCAACCATCCAGAGATGATAGCTTAAAAGTTCAAATATAAGATAAACAGTTACATCATCTAAACCTATCAAAAGCATTCAAACAACACATGCCTTTTAAGTCTAAGAACACCTCATGATTTTCAGATGCAGAACCAGAAACTACAATTCGACCAACAGCCCCCATATCGCCACTCAAATCTATGGAATCCCCTTCGCACTCAACAAGTGCCTGCACAAACCACAAAATTCTTGTTAATGACTGGTTGGTTTCTTTTCACGGCAGACGTGATCACATAGAATTTATTAAGTCCAGAGGATCTAAGATCTCCATAACACAAATATATTTTGTTTATTGGAGGCTTTCCATTTTAGCATACAATTATATAAATAAAAAATCAAACCAAACCTAAAGGAATTTAGATTTTGAATTAAAATAAAGCATGAAGCTAAACCTAAATCCTTAAAAGTCCAAAAGTAGAGAGACCAAATGTAACAGGATTTTCCCTTCTTCTTCTTCTTTTTTTTTTTCTTTTTTTGAAGAAACCAAATATACTAGTTAAGATTGGTTTCTAGGTTCTCTCAGGTTCTTTGTAGAGCTTTACTGACTAAGAAAGTAACTAAATTAATAATCTTAGATTATTTCTGATTATAATCCCAGGAGCAATCACATATTCCTTAATGATTTCCTGCACAATATAAAGGTTGAACTTCACAACAATTACAAGCAACTAAATGCAGTTCATCACCAATATAACCCATTTTGAAACTCATAGCCTAGTCTCTAGTGAACTTGGTTGCAAATAAGCTATAACTACGACAAAATGTATCCTACCTTTGAGCGGTGAACTTTCTCAGACAGCACCAAAGGCAACCTTGAGGTAGAAACCTACATTTCGTAAAATTTGAATAATTAAGTGACGAGGCTCAGATGACAAAAAGGAAATAACATAGTTTCTACCAATGGTCTTACATGAGGTTCGATGTGCTTTTCAGATGCCTCCTCCTCGGCAGTTTCCACATTAACATCATTTTCTGTTAACATAACCCAACATTGCATGAAATAAATTAGGTAGCTTTACCGCATGCTATCCTTTGCATCAGCTATTGAATGTTTTAAGCTAGCCAAACCCAATAAACGTTAAAATCAAACTTTACATTACAAATTCAGTATCATACCTGTTATCTTCGCGTCATCTTTCACATTCTTCTCCTTTTTGCGAGTCTGACCCCTTGCTTTTACCCCCTTCTTTGGAGATTTTCCTTTAGAAGTCTTCTTTAGTGGAGACCTGTTGGCCCTGCCAGTCAGAACTGGATCACTTGCTTCTCCACTCTCTTGAGATAGAGACACTTTCTCCTTCCTTTGAGGAGAATGGCCAGGAGAAGACTCAGAATCGGATGATAACGTCCAAATCGAATGATTTGCTGCCTGTTCAACATCTAACCACTTTCATCAGCTTCAATATTAACAGTGGTCCTCCAATCTAATCAGATTCATACCACGTTGGATATCTTTCTGTAGTAAATGTCTCAAACATATGAAGTAAAATTTACATTATAAAACTTTTATCATACTGTTAAATAAATGAAAATGGTTTTGTTCTACGATGAAATGATTCTTTCCAAAGCAAAATGTCTTTATTTTCATAAATTCCAAAACGATATCTAAAATCAATTTTTTAAGTTTGATGACATTTTTGATAAACTATGAAATGCAATAATAAAGGAGAACCCTGATTTAGGCAATCCCAAGGCAATATAATGTGATACCGTACATCAGATCTCAAGTGTTTCTCAGACATTTCTTCCGTAGCGACCTTTCCATCCTCCTCACTCCCTGCATCATTGCTAAAAGTTCATATTGCACAAGTTGTAAATAACGAGGTCAAAATCAAAGAAAGGGTTCAGAAATCAGAAGCTGAAATATTATATACTTTTAACAATTCATTAAAGCATCATTTCAGTTATTTGGAAACAACCCTTGCGTCAGTTCCTAACTATCATAGGAGAATTACTCCTTTTCTACCTTCAGAGTCCTTGAAGGCGTCGTTTTCCTTCTTTCCAGAAGGCTTTTGATTTACTTTATCGTGGTTTCTCTTTTCCAATGTGTCTTCATCATCAGCATCAGTTTTATCAACCCTACGCGGGCTACCATTTGGAGAAGAATTGGAATCCGAAGATAATGTCAGCGTAGAAGTTGGTGCCTAAAAACAAAGTAAATTCTCGCAAACCAGTAAGAAAACAATGTAAAGGTGCAACAGCTGGCTAACTGCTATACAGTTAAAAAAATAAAAGAGAACAATCTGATTAAACCTTAAACTTTAGCCATGAAAATAATGGGGAAAAAGCATGATGCAGAGTGTCAAACAAATAAAAACATTTTAGAAGCTAAAGAAAGCAGGGTAAATAAACCTGAAAAGAGCGCAGCCAATCTGGAGAATCTTCCCTGGAGTTGTTCATTCCGCACCAATTATTCTTCCCTGATATTAGATTATACAAATTTATAACTCAGCAGCACTTATAAGCTGCGAAAACACAAAACAAAATCCAAAGAAAATGTTAACAGAGAAACCCTAAAAGCCTAATGTATGCACTGGGTAGCAGAACCAAACAAATTAAGAGTAATGCAACGGTGCCGGGTGTAGAATAGATCAAAGAGAAGAAAAAAAACAGAAGAAGAAAGGAAAATGGAAAGTGATGAGTAGCAGAGAAAAAGAAATGGTAGAAATGAAAATGGAAGAAGAGGGAAAGAAGGAACAAGAGAAACGGAAGGGGGCTTATGGAGTTCTAGGCCCAATACCCTACAGATATGGATTCGATTTGAGGATTGATACAGAGTTTTTGAGTTAGGGCTTTATTTACACTGGGCATTATTGGGCTCGGTGGAGGAGAGTTTGGGGCGAGGGAATTTGACCAGTTACATGATTTTCAATCTTGGTGAAACTTTTTTTCTTTTTGTTTACCAGATACATACATTGACAGATGCAGCAAACCCATAATAATATGCCAATCAATAGTGCTATATTGGACTTGCTTCTCAACATACACAAACTTCCATTGTTTTCGGTCAAAATCCTACTTTGGAGGCTCTTCTTGTCCATTTGCTTTTTCCTCAACACTCTAAAGTTGCTGCTCCCTTTTACTAACCAACTTTACGTCTATCAATCCGATTAATATGTTAAACTACAATGTGCATATAGTTTTGAAAACTGAAGTTTGAGAAAAAAAAATAAGAAAATCATATTTTTCTTATTTTTTTTAAAATTGATTTTTTTTATTTTTTGGTTCATTTTTATCTTTGATTTTTTATACATAATTTTTCTTTTTTTAAAAAAGTAATTATTTAATTTTTTTAATTTCTATGGATTTTTAATAAATATTAATTTATTTCTTTTAATTTTTCAATGTGATTGAATCGTATGGTTAAATTGGAATTAGAGGTCTTATTCAATCAATTTAACCTCCAGTCTCGTTTTTACAACATTGATGTTAGCTTATATGCGAAATAAGCTATCATTGTATATATGATCTAAGCTTTTTATTTTGAATATATAGACTTCTTTAATGTTTACATATTAGTTTATTTTAAACATTAGGTTTACAAAGTTGTTTAAGAGAAATATTGTAATTGATAGGTGTAATTAGGTGTATACAATCACAGTCCTTCTACGCTTATTTTTAGTTTACTTTTGAGTAAAATCAAGTCATTTTAGGATTAAATTGTGTTTTAGGTCATTTGTAGGTATGTTTTTGTTTTTGTGTCATTTTTAGCATTTTGATCTTATTCAATACTTTTGTGAATAGACTATGCTTAAAGGTGCACTTGTGAATGTGTAGGTGTGTAGAATGCTAAAGTGCACAACAGTTTGACGGTTCTTAAACAGAGAGTCACGCCACGACGTGAGGAATTGAGATAGCATAAGGTCACTAAGGCTGGAGATCATAATGTTAATTGATTGAAGGTCGCGACCTAACTCAGTGCTTGGTAATATCTTGTAGCTTGGGTTTGGTGACAGGACTGGGTTGTGGGTGTTACATATAATAGTATCAGAGCTATGATTTAGTGGATTCTAAGATTGAAACATAGCGCGTACGAGTCTAGAAATAAATGTCACTTATAACTGGTGAATATGTGATGCCTTCAGATCCGATTTGATTTTGGTTTTTCATATAGATAAAAGATTCTGGCTGAGTTTAATCATGTTGCACCTAATAAAGTAGATAGTAATGTTCCAACTCCTAAGCAATGAGCTGCTTAGAGTGCGCCCTCGACTCAAAAGCATGGAAGTGAAACGCGTGGTGCCTTATTTCAAATGATGAATGAGTGGTATTTGAATTTCCTGTTAACTCACCCAGTGGCTCTGCAACCTCCACCCCTTACTGTGCCACTCCCAACACCCTCGCGTCCTTAAGATTTAAATTGGTAAATGTTCACACACCCCCAATTGATAAAATCCAAAAATGTAGAGCTAAGGAATTCTGAAGGAAATGATATGATGATACAGTTGAAACTCAGTATTGATTTGAAAACATACAATGAGTTTTCGATGAGATGATTTGTTTGCCAAATGACTATTTAAGGTGTGACGTCTTGTTATTGAAAGATGAAGCGTATCAGTGGTGGACTACACTGATCGCAATGGTTCTAAAAGAAAGAGTAAACTGAGATTTTTTTTTCCAAACTGAATTTTAAAAGAAATTTATCAGCTTGTGGTATTTGGAAAAGAAGAAGATAGAGTTTCTCAAGTTAAAACAAAGAAACAAGTCAGTCGCTAAGTATGAGAGAGAATTTGTTGAACTCAGTAAATATGTTCGAGAAATAGTTCCCACAGAAGCTTAAATTTGCATTCACTTTGATTGAGGTTTGAATGAAGAAATTAAAATGATGGTTGAAGCTCTTGAAACTAAGGAATTTGTTGCTTTGGATGATAGAGCACAAAAAATGGAAGATATATGTAACGTAAAGAAGCGAGTTGAAATGAAACATTGAGATTCAGGCAAGCGAAGTACGTCTAGATCTTTTCCCACTCTACCAAAAAAGTCCAAAGTTGTTCCAAATAGGTTAATGCCTCCTTCTGGATATGAGGAGAGAAATCGATCGCGACATAATAATTCGAGACCTCAGACTACATTCGTCACCGGTGTAGGTAGTATCAGGAATGTGGATAAGCTCGTATGTGAACATTGTGGTAAAAACCATTTTGGTGAATGTCGATTGAAGAGTGGGTCTTGTTTTTTATGTTGTTTAACGAAGCATTATCTGAGGAATTGCCCATATAAGATTGAGATTAGCTTAGAACAGGTTACCAAACCAACGACTATTTCGCAGAGAGGTAGGAAATAGGGACATGGAAATAATGTGGGAGCTAGTCGTAGCACAACACACAAGGTGACTGCGAGATCAGAAGGTCACGCGCCAGCTCAAGCTTACACGATTCGGGCCAGAGAAAAGGTTGCTGCTCATGATGTGATTGTTGGTATAGTTTCCCTTTTTGATGTTATTGTTTATGCTTTAACCGATCCTAGATCAACGTATTCGTATATATGCATTACATTAATAATTAAGAAAAATATGTCAGTAAAGTTGACTAAGTTTGATGCTAGAGTATCAAATCCTTTAGGTCGGTGCGTAGTAGTTAATAAGATATGTGGAAGTGTCCACTGAAAATACAGGGTTATGAATTTCTTACTGATTTAATGTCATTATTATTTGACAAGTTTGATGTCATCTTTGGTATGAATTAGTTGACCGTACATAATGCCATTGTTAACTATAAATAAAAGTGGATTGTGTTGAAATGTCAAAACGACGAATTAGTTAATGTTGAACTCGATTGGTTGGATTGTGTTACCAATATTATAATAACTTTGATAGCTCAAAAGGTGTTCAGAAAAGGATGTGGAGCATATTTAGCTTATGTACTCGAAACAAGAGTGATAAGAACAAAAATTGAGCAAGTCTCGACTATGGAGAATTTGTATATATATTCCCGGAATAATTACCAGGGTTAACACCAAAAAGAGAAGTGAAATTTGTAATTGAATTAATCTCTAGAACAGCTTCAATTTCAATTGCTCCGTACAGAATGACTTCAATAGAATTGAAAGAGTTGAAAGCTTCGTTGCAAGAATTGATTGATCCCAGATTCATTAGACCAGGTATATCACCATGGGGTGCACTGGTTTTGTTTGTTGAAAAGAAGGATGGAACATTGAGACAGTGCATTTGTAACACCCCTTACCCGTATTTGAAGCCTAAATAGGGTACGGGGCATTATCGGGCATAAACACAAGCAATCATACAAAACTGAGATGTGAATCTCCATCCAAATTTAAAACTTTTCATTTACATTCCTATCATCCCCAAAACGAGTTTACGAGGCCCAAAACATGCTTTGGAAGCGGTTCGGGACTAAACCAAGAACTTTAGAAAGTTTTACAACACTTAGAAATTTTTTCCTAAAACAGGGGTCACACGCCCGTGCTAAAGGCATGTTCAAAATAGGGTGCTCTCTGACTTTGCCACACACCCGTATGCTAGGCCGTGTGGTCGATTTAATTTTCATAATTTTTCATAAAATAGGTGCAGACTTCACACTGCCGGGGTACACGCCCGTGTCCAAGGCCGTGTAGCACACACGGCTGAGACACATGCCCGTGTCTCTGCCCGTGTGCTATATTCTGGACATTCTGTTTTGCATCAATTAAGGTGCAAGGGACACACAGCCAGAACACATGCCCGTAGGGTTGACTGTGTGTCACAAACGGCCTAGACACACGCCCATGTGTCTACCCGTGTGGACAAAACAAGGCTATTTACCAAGCCATGTTGTCACCCTTCCATGCACATACCTACACAACAAAACATAGCACCAATCCAAACATATACACTCAACCAAATCAGCCACATCATTCACATGCTATTTTCTATCACATACAACATCACATACTTGTCAACTCAAACCATGCAAATTCTCACATCCATAAAAGACATCATCATATGCATATATAACTAAACCAATATTAGCCAATTCCAATGGCCACTTACAAAATGAATTATCCACCATACTTAACACTTAAGAACTTGGACATACATTAACATCATAATGTACCAATTGAACATCCTTAGCCATTCCAATGGCAGCATCCTCAGCCATTCCAATGGCTAAGTCACAAAATATTACTTACAAGCCTTAATTTAAGCCAAGTAGCTTATACATGCCATTATACCAAAATGAATCATTTAGCTATACCAAAAAGGAGATTTGTGGATAGTGTGATCTTGCTCCGACCTAATCCTCCAACCTTCGTGAGCCTTATGAGCACTATAAAACAAGGAAAAGTAAAACGGGGTAAGCATTTTCATGCTTAGTAAGTTAGCGTAATAGAAAGAAACTTACCGGTAATAATCATTCCAAATAAGCATATATATATGCATTCATTCTATCAATATTTTGACAAGTTACCTAAATACATTCACTCATTAAACAAGTTAGTCATACACATCATGAAGTTATCAAACCAACATAGATGAGCTCACCATAGTATAAGCTTTCATATCATTTCACTATTCCATTTTTTAGGATTTCTTTTCATTAAACTATTGTATTTTCGAGGGATACTTGGGTAGTATACTCGAGGTATACATGTTAATCGTTTGTCAATTCACATCCAAAGTGCTCCTTAAGCACATATATATATCCTTGTTGACTCAGAGGTATTTAAGGAAAAGGTGTAACACCCTTAACCCGCAACCGTCGCCGGAGGGTTACGAGGTATTACCGAAGAAAACATAGTATTCATACAATCACATAATTCCATAGATCATATTCGTAAAAATAAATATATTAAAATATTAATCACACTGTATGCACAAATTATAATTCCCAAGTTCAAACGAGATCAAATCAATATTAATTCTTTGACTTCATAATTATATACATGTATTAATAAACCAAATAAAACATTTCACATAGCATACTATTCAAATCATGTACAACATTCAAATTGGCTATTATAAAAAAAATAAAATAGACTTGGCAAATCATTTAAAGACCAAACATGCCTATTTGCTATTTACAAAGCCATGCGCATTTGACCATTTTAATATAATAAATTTTAAGAGCTGTAACAGCCCGATTTAGGGCCTAGTCAGAACAGTGGTGCGAGACCACAAATTCAAATTAGTAAAATGAGTTTTTATGATAATTGAAATGTTTGCATGATAGTATGAAAGTTTCATGTGGAAATTTTATCAAAATTTCCATTAAAGGGTCCATTAGGACTAAATTGCAAAAGTTGCAAAATATGAGTTTCTAGAAGCTTTTTGTATGAAATAGCCTTAGAATAGTAATTAGGAGTCCTTAAATAGCAATTTGCCCAAATTATAAATTTTGGACAAAATTGGACATGAGTTAGTAATTTGTAAAAATTTTGAGAGAAGGGCATTTTGGTCATTTACCAATTAAATGATTAAAATAGGAAAAAGATGATAAAAATCTCATTCATCTTCTTCCTTGGTGCCAAAAATTTGAAGAACCCCATAGCTAGGGTTTGTTCATCTTTCAAACTTGCTAGTAAGTTCATCTTAGCCCCGTTTTTAATATTCTTCGTATTTTTGAAGTTCTCGTATTATGAATTAGCTATTTCTAGCTATAAAATAAGCTAAGATGCATGCTCAAAAATCTACCCATGAATGACATGCTTGTAAAATGATATTTCATGGAAGATTATGATAGTTTGATGTTAGATAAACATCTTTTCCTTCGTGAATTTCATGAAAAATGATAGTATGGACTAATTTGCAATGATTATGAAATTGGTCATACATATTAGAAATAGTGAGAATTCATGATTGTTATAGTAGAGAAAATGAATCAGCTAAGCATGATGTTTAAGAAAGTTGAATGAGAATCATTTTACGAGCCTAGGGGTAAAAGTGCAAATATGAGAAATTTAGGGGCAAAATAGTAATTTTTCCAAAGTATGAGTTAAGAATCAGTTTAGTCAATGTGAGTATTAAATGATCTAATTATTATTATAGATTAAGAAAAACGAAGCCCGGATCGAAATCGAGGCAAGAACAAAGTCGAGGACTAAATTGCATATCTACATACATTTTGTATATTGAGGTAAGTTTGTATGATTTCTAAGTTTTATGATTTTTATCATTGAATTGCTTAGCACAATGTACAATATTATCATGAAAATGTTTAATGTTATGTTAAACAAAGAAATTAATGAGATTAAGCATGAGAAAGTCCCGATTGAAGTTGAATTACCTAGGATACTCGATCTATCACATGAAATGAGAAAGGCCGTATAAGACCAAGCCGAGGCATGGCATCGGCAATCAAGCAAAGTTATCATGTAAGACCAAGACAAGTCTTGGCATTGAAGAGTTATTATGAGATGAAGACCCATATAAGCCCAAACCAAGGTATGGCATTGGTGAGTCTCTAAGCAAAGATGTCATGTAAGTCCAAGACAAGTCTTGGCATTGAAAAGCTATCAAGAGATAGAGATCCCATATAAGTCCAAGCCAAGGCATGGCATTGGTGAGTTACAAGGAAGATTTCATGTAAGTCCAAGCCAAGGCTCATCATTGACTAGTTCATGAGTAAAGATACCAAGTAAGACCATGTCAAGACATGGCAATGGTAAGTTCCCAAGGGAACTTCTGAGAAAGACTTCGTATAAGTCCATGTCAAGACATGGCCTCGAAACCAAGATGAGAAATTCCATATAAGACCGTATCTAGGATATGGCCTTGGCCTTGAGTTATGTGAGATGAGATTTAGTATCCTCTGTTATTCATAGTAATTTATCGGGCAAAAGAGTAGAGATTAAATGAGAAAGAAAGTTTAGTAAGTAAAGCTATTATCAAGTTATGTTAGTTAAAGTTAACTAAGATTGTTATTCTTGTTATGAATGATGAAGTTGATATTATGCTTATCATAGCAAAGTATGCTAATCTATGTGAACAAGTGATACAGGCACCTTGTTTATCATACAAGCATGAGAATAGTAAGTACCATGAGATATGTAAGAATCAGTAAGAGTAAGTAAGTTTATATACTTGAGATTTATAATGCCATTGTTTATGATGAATGGTTAATGTTAAGCAAATATATTTCTATGAGTATTACATGCAAACTTACTAAGCTAAATGCTTACGTCTTTAATTCTTTCTTTCCATGTAGTCCCGCCAAGCTAATCTCGTGGATCATCATCATCGGAGCTCGGAGCACACTATCAATCGATATTTTGGTATAGCCAAGTGTTTATATTAAGTATGACATGTATAGGAAACATTTCATTTTGAGCTATGTTTTAAAATTAGCCAAAGTGTTGGCTATCAAGCTTAGTATTCTTTTTGTATATGACCAAAGAGATTGGTCATGAATTATTAAGTATGTATGATTTTATTTATCAATGAAGTATGCATCCTTGTTCATGTTAGATTTATTAAATTGAATTGTTGAATTAAGCATGAGTTTGGTCTTGATTTCAGGGTGGCAATTGGCTTGGTAAATGGCCTCTAAGTGCCCACACGGATGGACACACGGGCGTGTGTCTAGGCCGTGTGTACCCTGCACCTTGGTACTTAAGTCAGGATAGACCACGGGCTAATCCCACTGCCGTTTGTTTAAGTCGTGTGCGATACATGGTTAGAACATGGGTGTGTGCCGAGGCGTGTGAATAAGTCAGTATATCAAGGTATAGCACACGGTTTAAGCCCACGGGCGTGTCAAGACCGTGTGAAACTAGTCAGTGTCGACCACGGTTGGGAGACATGGGCGTGTCTTAGGGGTACACGGGCATGCCCCAAGCCACATGGGCGTGTGACCCCTGTTTCAAGGAAAAGTCCCCAATTGAATTCTGAAAGTTCCCAGCTATGTGTTTAAGGCCTCATAGGCCCATGATATGTACGTTTTGACTAAGAAAGAAGAGTTTCTATTTCGGAACAAAATTTCACAGCTCGTAAGTACATGTTTAAGTAAGTTCAAGCATGGTAATGTCTCGTATCCAGTCTTAGCCTCGGACTCCGGTATGGGGTGTTACATTTAGTGGTACTAGAGCTACGATTTAGTCGGTTTTAGGACTAACGTAGCAGGAGCACAAGTCTAGTTATACATGCCATACGTTAGAATGTTTTTATAATGATAGTGTGACGACTCCTGACGACTTAAATTATGTTTATACATATAGTAAATGGATCTCGAAAGAGCTGTGGCGGATGATGTAGCAAGCAACGCGCCGGCTCCCGCAGAAGGGACGGTGGCGAATGAGAATGAGAATAGAACCACTACGGTGAGTCAAGGAGGAGGAAAAGAGGCTAGAGAAGCCTTCCTCCATATGATGAATACGTGGTATACGTAGTTCGTTCGTACGAACCCAAATGCACAACCCTTTCCACCCCCGCCTGTTCCATAACCTATCCCTGCAGCCCCTCAAGTAGTAGAGGTGGTAAGAGGAGACAAACCTCCAGTTGATAGGATCAGGAAACATGGGGCAGAAAAATTTCGGGCTAGAAAAGATGATGATCTGGAAAAGGCTGAGTCTTGGATAGAAAATACTATCAGGGTATTTAATGAGTTGTCATGCACACCTGAGGAATGCATGGAGTGTGTAGTCTCTCTTTTAAGAGATTCTGCTTACCAATGGTGGAACACCTTGGTATCGATAGTACCAAGAGAGAAGATCACATGGGAATTCTTTCAAGAAGAGTTCAAGAAAAAGTATATCAGTTAAAGGTTTGTAGACCAAAAAAGGAAGGAATTCCTAGAACTAAAGCAAGGCAAGATGTCGGTGACTGATTATGAGCATGAGTTTGTACGACTCAGCAAATACGCTCGAGAATGCGTGTCCACTGAGGCCATCATGAGTAAAAGATTTGAAGACGGGTTAAATGAGGACATCAAATTGTTTGTTACTGTCCTAAAACTGAAGGAATTCGTTGTGCTAGTAGAGAGGGCTTGTAAAGCTGAAGAACTAGTAAAGGAGAAGAGGAAATCTGAAATGGAGTCTCGTGAATCTAGAAAGAGATAGTGGAATAAGTCATTCCAATCCTCATCCAAGAAGTCAAGAGATTTTTCCACCCGATCGGCTACTTCCACTGGGTTTTCAAGGAAGGACAAGAGCAAGCAGTATTCGGGAAATAAAGCACAGACGACTTCAGTTGCTAGTGTGGGGAACATCTGATTGGATAGACCCGAGTGCCCACAGTGTGGCAGACGTCATCTCGGAAAATGCCAAGTGCATGAAAATGCATGTTTCAGATGTGGTTCTCAGGACCACTACATAAAGGATTGTCCTAAGACGACAAAAAAAGAAAAAAATTCAAAACCTGAGATCTGGGAGTATGGTCAGAGGAAGACCGCAGAGGAACCCAGGAAGTGGGGCAAATGGGAGAGGTAATCCTAGAGAACAGGCTGCGAGACCCGAGGGTAGGGCGCCTGCGAGAACTTATGCCATTCGCGCTCGCGAAGTGGCATCTTCCCTTGATGTTATTACGGGTACCTTTTCTCTCATGATATTAAAGTTATTGCTTTAATAGATCCCGGAGCCACACACTCTTATATTTGCATAAAACTGGTATCCAGTATAAGTATGCCTATAGAGTCTACAGAATTTGTGATTAAAGTGTCTAATCCCTTAGGCAAAAGTGTGTTAGTTGATAAAGTATGTAAAGACTGTCCATTGATGATTAGAGTTCATTATTTTAAAGAAAATCTTATGTTGTTACCATTTGATGAGTTTGATCTCATTTTTGGTATGGACTGGTTGACTGCCCATGATGTAATAGTTAATTGTGGGAAGAAGTACATTGAGATGAGATGTGAGAATGGGGACACTCTCCATGTAGAATCAGATGAACAGGGTAGATCGCCGGTAATGATTTCTCATATGACAGCACAGAGATACATAAGAAAGGGGTATGAGGCATACCTGGCCTTTGTGATGAATGATGGAGAAACAGAGTTAAAGATTGAGACAGTACCGATAGTATGTGAGTACTTGAATGTTTTTCCTGAGGAATTACCACTGCCACCGGTTAGAGAGGTTGAGTTCAGTATTGAGCTAGCTCCCAGTACTGTACCAATATCTATTACTCCTTACAGAATGGCTCCAACGGAGTTGAAGGAGCTGAAGTCACAGTTGCAAGAGTTGACAGATAAAGGCTTTGCTAGGTCAAGTTGTTCTCCCTAGGGTGCTCCAGTTTTATTTGTGAAAAAGAAATATGGCACCACGAGATTGTGCATAAATTACCATCAGCTTAATAAAGTGACGATAAAGAACAAGTACCCATTGCCTAGGATTGATGATTTTTTCGATCAATTGATAGGAGCCACTATGTTCTCCAAAATAGACTTGAGATCAGGGTACTATCAATTAAGAGTAAATGAATCAGATGTGTCCAAGACAGCTTTTCGAACAAGGTATGGGCATTATGAATTTTTAGTCATGCCCTTTGGTTTGACCAATGCTTCTGCGGTATTCATGGGCTTAATGAACCGCATTTTTAGACCATACCTCGACAAGTTTGTAGTCATTTTCATTGACGACATACTGATTTATTCCCGAGATGAGAATGAGCATGCTAAGCACCTACGGACAGTTTTATAGACTCTTCGAGAAAAACAATTATATGCCAAGTTCAGTAAAAGTGAATTTTGGCTCAAGGAAGTAGGATTTTTGGGACATATTGTCTCGGGAGAAGGAGTTCGAGTAGACCCCAGTAAGATTTCGGCTATTATGGACTGGAAGGCACCGAAGAAGATCTTTGAGATTAGAAGTTTTCTAGGCCTAACCGGCTATTATAGACGATTCTTCAAGGGTTTTCTATGATTGCAACCCCGATGACTAAATTGTTACAGAAAAATGTGAAGTTTGAGTATACAGAAAGATGCCAACAAAGTTTCGAGAAATTGAAAGCGATGTTGGCAAAAGCTCCAGTTTTAGTACAACCTGAGACAGGGAAAGAATTTGTGATTTACAGCGATGCATCCTTAAATGGATTAGGCTGTGTACTTATGTAAGAAGGCAAAGTTATTGCTTATGCCTCCAGACAGTTGAAGCCTCATGAGAAGAATTATCCGACGCATGATTTAGAGTTAGCTGCCATAGTCTTCGCATTGAAGATATGGAGACATCATCTATATGGTGAAAGGTGTCGAATTTTTACAGATCACAAAAGTTTGAAGTACTTGATGATGCAAAAAGAGTTGAACTTAAGACAAAGAAGATGGTTAGAGTTAATAAAAGATTATGAGTTGGTCATTGACTACCATCCAGGAAAGGCTAATGTAGTCGCTGATGCTTTAAGCAGAAAGTCTCTATTTGCATTAAGGGCAATGAATTCACGGATGACTTTATCTGACGATGGTTCTATTCTAGCTGAGTTGAGAGCTAGACCAGTATTCCTTCAAGAGATCTTTGAGGCTCAGAAAGAAGATAACGAATTACAAGTCAAGAGAGCTCAGTGCGAGTCAGATGTTGAATTCGACTTTCAAATTAATTCTGATGGATACTTGATGTTTAAAGATAGAGTTTGTGTACCGAGAAAAGAGGAGCTTATTCAGAGAATCTTACACAAGGCACATAACGGATGTCTATCTGTACATCCTAGTAGTACTAGGATGTATAATGACTTGAAGCAACAGTATTGGTGGCTGAAAATGAAGAAAGATATTTCAGAGTTTGTTTCCAAATGCATGATTTGTCAGCAAGTAAAGACTAAACACCAAGTACCTTCGGGTTTACTTCAACCAATTATGGTACTCGAGTGGAAATGGGACCGTATCACTATGGATTTTGTAACGGGATTACCATTATCACCGAGCAAGAAAGATGCTATATGGGTTGTAGTTGATAGACTCACGAAGTCAGCTCATTTCTTACCTGTACGAGTGGATTACTCACTCGACAAGTTGGCAAGTTTATATGTTTTTGAAATAGTAAGGCTTCATGGAGTTCCTTTGTCAATCATATCGGATAGAGACCCGAGATTCACATCCAGATTTTGGAAGAAGTTACAAGAGGCCTTGGGTACGAAGTTGAGCTTTAGTACAGCTTTTCATCCTCAAACCAATGGTCAATTAGAGAGGTTAATTCAAGTACTCGAAGATATGCTCAGATGTTGTGTTATAGAATTCCGAGGCAGTTGGGAAAAGTTTCTCCCATTGGTAGAATTTGCCTATAATAATAGCTTTCAGTTGAGCTTAAACATGGCGCCTTTTGAGGCTCTATATGGGCGTAAGTGCAGAACGCCTTTATGTTGGACTGAACTCAAAGAAAACCGAATTCACGGGGTTGATTTGGTTAGAGAAGCTGAAGAGAAAGTGAAAGTGATACGAGAATGTTTAAAAGCTGCATCAGACAGACAGAAGTCTTATTCGGACTTAAAGAGAAAAGAGATAGAGTATCAAGTCGGAGATAAAGTTTTCTTGAAAGTGTCACCATAGAGAAAAGTTCTCAGATTGGGCCGGAAAGGCAAGTTGAGTCCACGTTTTATTGGACCGTATGAGATTACCGAGAAAGTTGGGCCGGTAGCTTACAGATTGGATTTGCCATCAGAGTTAGAAAAGATACATGATGTGTTTCACGTGTCAATGTTGATATGCTACCGATCAGATCCTTCACATGTAATTACCCCGTCAGAGATAGAGATTCATCCCGACATGACTTATGGTGAAGAACCAATTAATATTTTAGCTCGGGAAGTCAAGCAGCTAAGAAATAAAAGTATTGCCTTAGTAAAAGTATTGTGACAAAGACATGGGATAGAAGAAGCTACATGGGAACCAGAAGAGAGTATGAGAGACCAGTATCCAAACCTTTTTGCTGGTAAGATTTCCGAGGATGAAAATCCCTAAGGGAGAGAATTGTAACAGCCCGATTTAGGGCCTAGTCGGAACAGTGGTGCGAGACCACAATTCCGAATTAGTAAAATGAGTTTTTATGATAATTGAAATGTTTGCATGATAGTATGAAAGTTTCATGTGGAAATTTTATCAAAATTTCCATTAAAGGGTCCATTAGGACTAAATTGCAAAAGTTGCAAAATATGAGTTTCTAGAAGCTTTTTGTATGAAATAGCCTTAGAATAGTAATTAGGAGTCCTTAAATAGCAATTTTCCCAAATTATAATTTTTGGACAAAATTGGACATGAGTTAGTAATTTGTAAAAATTTTGAGAGAAGGGCATTTTGGTTATTTACCAATTAAATGATTAAAATAGGAAAAAGATGATAAAAATCTCATTCATCTTCTTCCTTGGTGCCGAAAATTTGAAGAACCCCATAGCTAGGGTTTGTTCATCTTTCAAACTTGCTAGTAAGTTCATCTTAGCCCCGTTTTTAATTTTTTCGTATTTTTGAAGTTATCGTATTATGAATTAGCTATTTTTAGCTATAAAATGAGCTAAGATGCATGTTCAAAAATCTACCCATGAATGACATGCTTGTAAAATGATATTTCATGGAAGATTGTGACAGTTTGATGTTAGATAAACATCTTTTCCTTAGTGAATTTCATGAAAAATGATAGTATGGACTAATTTGCAATGATTATGACATTGGTCATACATATTAGAAATAGTGAGAATTGATGATTTTTATAGTAGAGTAAATGAATCAGGTAAGCATGATGTTTAAGAAAGTTGAATGAGAATCATTTTACGAGCCTAGGGGCAAAAGTGCAAATATGAGAAATTTAGGGGCAAAATAGTAATTTTGCCAAAGTATTAGTTAAGAGTCAATTTAGTCAATGTGAGTATTAAATGATCTAATTATTATTATAGATCAAGAAAAACAAAGCCCAGATCAAAACTGAGGCAAGAACAAAGTCGAGGACTAAATTGCATATCTACATACATTTTGTATATTGAGGTAAGTTTATATCATTTTTAACTTTGTATGATTTTTATCATTGATTGCTTAGCACAATGTGCAATATTATCATGAAAATGTTTAATGTTATGTTAAACAAAGAAATTAATGAGATTAAGCATGAGAAAGTCCCGATTGAAGTTGAATTACCTAGGATACTCGATCTATCACATGAAATGAGAAAGTCCGTATAACACCAAGCCGAGGCATGGCATCGGCAATCAAGCAAAGTTATCATGTAAGACCAAGACAAGTCTTGGCATTGAAGAGTTATTATGAGATGAAGACCCATATAATCCCAAACCAAGGTATGGCATTGGTGAGTCTCCAAGCAAAGATGTCATGTAAGTCCAAGACAAGTCTTGGCATTGAAAAGCTATCAAGAGATAGAGATCCCATGTAAGTCCAAGCCAAGGCATGGCATTGGTGAGTTACAAGGAAGATTTCATGTAAGTCCAAGCCAAGGCTCGGCATTGACCAGTTCATGAGTAAAGATACCAAGTAAGACCATGTCAAGACATGGAAATGGTAAGTTCCCAAGGGAACTCCTGAGAAAGACTTCGTATAAGTCCATGTCAAGACTGTATTTAGGATATGGCCTTGGCATTGAGTTATGTGAGATGAGATTTAGTATCTTCTGTTATTCATAGTAAACCATCGGGCAAAAAAGTAAAGATTAAATGAGAAAGTCAAAAAGTTTAGTAAGTAAAGCTATTATCAAGTTATGTTAGTTAAAGTTAACTAAGAGTGTTATTCTTGTTATGAATGATGAAGTTGAGATTATGCTTATCATAGCAAAGTATGCTTATCCACGTGAACAAGTGATACAGGTACCTTGTTTATCGTACAAGCATGAGAATAGTAAGTACCATGAGATATGTAAGAATCAGTAAGAGTAAGTGAGTTTATATACTTGAGATTTATAATGCCATTGTTTATGATAAATGGTTAATGTTAAGCAAATATATTGCTATGAGTATTACATGCAAACTTACTAAGCTAAATGCTTACGTCCTTAATTCTTTCTTTCCATGTAGTCCCGCCAAGCTAATCTCGTGGATCATCGTCATCGGAGCTCGGAGCACACTATCAATCGACATCTTGGTATAGCCAAGTGTTTATATTAAGTATGGCATGTATAGGAAACATTTCATTTTGAGCTATGTTTTAAAATTAGCCAAAGTGTTGGCTATCAAGCTTAGTATTCTTTTTGTATATGACCAAAGAGATTGGTCATGAATTATTATGTATGATTTTATTTATCAATGAAGTATGCATCCTTGTTCATGTTAGATTTATTAAATTGAGTTTTTGAATTGAGCATGAGTTTGGGCTTGATTTCAAGGTGGCAATTGGCTTGGTAAATGGCCTCTAAGTGCCCACGCGGATGGACACACGGGCGTGTGTCTAGGCCGTGTCCACCCTGCACCTTGGTACCTTAAGTCAGGATAGACCACGGGCTAATCCCACGGCCGTTTTTTTAGGTCGTGTGTGATACACGGTTAGAACATGGGCGTGTGCCCAGGCCGTGTGAATAAGTCAGTATATCAAGGTATAGCACACGGTTTAAGTCCACGGGCGTGTCAAGACCGTGTGAAACTAGTCAATGTCGACCACAGTTGGGAGACATGGGCGTGTCTTAGGGGTACACAGGCGTGCCACAAGCCACATGGGCGTGTGACCCCTATTTCGAGGAAAAGTTCCCAATTGAATTTCGAAAGTTCCCAGCTATGTGTTTAAGGCCTCATAGGCCCATGATATGTACGTTTTGACTAAGAAAGAAGAGTTTCTATTTCGGATCAAGATTTCACAGCCCGTAAGTACATGTTTAAGTGAGTTCAAGCATGGTAATGTCTCGTATCCAGTCTTAGCCTCGGACTCGAGTATGGGGTGTTACAAGAACACATACCAACCATTAATGTATTCAATTCTCATATCATCTATCATTTTTAGAGTATAACCGCAAATTTAAAACACCAATTATACTTTAATAATAATTCACATTTTATAATAGCATGTTAATACATCCAAATGTCATAATAACTTGATTTAACTCAATCAATTCATAGCATGAACATATCTTTAAATAATTTTAGACCTTGGTCAATATATAACAGGCTTTAAACCTACTAATATGAAATATTCATAAGTGATTCATGACAAAACCAATTTATACGGATAATTAATATATATATATATATCAATTATCCAAATTATAATCCTTACTTATCAAATAGATTTATATCATAACTAAACCATTAAACCAAAACCATTTTAAACCCAGCATAACATATAATAACTAAGCCATTTTTGCATGGCTTAAATACACTTCTCATTCACAACGGATTCAAAAGATAGAGTAGCTTATACATGCCATAAGTTTAAACTTAAGCTTTCAAGAGTACCAAAATATAGACGATAGTGTGACGAGCTTCACTGACGATCCCCGAGCACTTAACGATCACCAAAACCTATAAATCAAAAACAATTATCCAACACAGTGTAAGCTAATTTAGCTTAGTAAGTTACAAGCAATTAAACTCTAAAATTTAACTTGATATCGCAAATACCATTTAACTAATTCATACTACTAAATCATATAACCACTAGCTTACTATATTATAAGGCACTTATTAATGGAATACTATGATTTAACCAAAATCAATATATAATTACTCAACTATAAAGCATTTCTTCAATTTCAAATACAAGGCCGAATACATTATGGCATTCCATCATCATGTAAAATAAAAAAAAAAAAGAAATATATGCATAATACACTTCATCTCATTCTGCAATATAACATATACCTTCCAAACACAAAAACGATCTTATTCCAACATCAATATGATTTAACACAAAGCTATTCACACATTTATCATTACATGCTCTCGAACAGCCAAGTCTCCATTAACATTTCATATAACATTCAATATGATATTTAATGCATTTCCACATATCATTTTATTTTCATTTAAATTATACATCCAAATAGCATTTCATCTATTCCACAATTAATCTTATATATTTAATTCCAAATATAATCACCACATAGGTTCAAGACGTACCAAGCTCAATTTAAAACACAAACATAACGGCTATTTCTCAAGAACTCCAAGTATTTACTCATTCCACTGTCAATGATTACCGGATAAGGTTGCATACTTAGTGCTAATAGTTATTCGAAAATATATAGTAAGTTCGCACACTTAGTGCTTAATAATCAAACTCGCACACTTAGTGCTTTACAATTAAACTCACACACTTAGTGCCAATCTCATAATCGTAAATATTTATACCCGCACACTTAGTGCCGAAAGTCAACAACTCAATACATCTTACTTCTTTATACATTTGATAATTTCATCACTACATGTATATATATATATATACCATTCAATTATGCATAATTACATAGATATTATGGTTGTTTAAATCGATGCAAAATATATGCTTAATAACTTACCTCGGATATCGACGGACGGAGATTATCGACTATTCAACGATTATTGATTTACCCCGATCCAAACCCGATCCTTTTTGTTCTTGATCTATTCAAATTCAAATTAAGCTCATTCAAATAAAATTCAATTCAATTAAACCCCAAAACACATCAATGAGCAAGTTTACATTTTGCCCTTTATTTTTCACACTTTCACATTATAATCCAAAAATTCATAACACATCAAATACACAAAATTTAAAAACAACAAGCTCTAGCCGAATACTCCTGTAGCTTATATAAGTCCTCACACTTCACCTATTATACAAACTAACCCTTTAATTTGATATTTTTGCAATTTAGCCTTAATTACTCAATTCCATCAAAACTTCTAATAAAAATTTTGTTAATCAAACACGTATATTTTATTTTCTATTTTTAAACACAAAATCTATCAAACTATCAACAATGGTAACTCATGAATATCTCATCAATTTCAAAAATTCTTACATGGGTCTTAGAGTATTCGAAGCAACGATCTCAAAAACGTAAAAATTATCAAAAACCGAACTCAAATCACTTACCTAATTGAGCTTGCAAGGGCCGTATGTATCAAAGCTTTAAAATTCTCTTTTTTTTTTCTCTCTTTGTTTCGGTCACTCTTTGTAAAAGATGAACACTTGCTCTTTTTTTTTGAATTATAATATTAACATATAATAAAAAAATGTACCATAATGCCATAAAAAAATAATAAACAATTAAGGTTACTATTTCATGCACACCAACCGGCCACTAACTCATTTTTATGGCCAAATTACAACTTTAACACTTTATAAAAGAAAACAATCAAAATTAGCCCTTACACATTAACCCTTAAATTTTCCATTTTAAGCGATTAAGCCCTTTTTATTTAATCGGGCATCCAAACGATAAAATTTTAAAATGAAATTTTCACACAAACAAATTCACACATTCAGAACACAGAAACTAATATTTAAATATTTTTCTGACTCGGATTCATGGTCCTAAAACCACCGTTCCGATTAGGGTCAAAATCGAGCTGTTACAACTCTCCCCCTTAGGGATTTTAGTCCCCGAAAATCTTACCGATGAATAGGTTTAGATAACGTTCTTTCATTGAATCCTCGATTCCGTGCTTAAGCCAAAGCACTTTTACCAACGATATTTTCTTATTTCGCAACTCTTTCACTTCACGATACGGATCGGTTCTTCCTCATAAGTTAAATCAAAATGTATGTCAACCTCGGACGGACTAATCACATGAGAAGGGTCAGATTTATACCGTCGGAGCATCGAAACATGAAAAACATTATGGATCTTTTCTAGTTCATGTGGCAATAGCAATCTATACACAACCGACCCAATCCGCTCTAAAACCTCATGTGGCCCAATAAATCTCGGACTCAATTTGCCTTTGCGACCAAATCTGAGTATTTTCTTTCACGGCGAGACTTTCAAAAACACTCGATCACCGATCTGAAACTCTATATCTTTATGTTTTAAGTCCGCATACGATTTCTGACGATCTGACGCTGCTTTCAAACTTTCACAGATCACTTTTATTTTTTGTTCGATTTCTTTAACCAAATCAACTCCGTATATCTTGTTTTCAGTAAGCTCGGTCCAATGTAAAGGTGTACGCCATTTACGACCGTACAAAGCCTCATAAGGTGCCATTTTGATAGTCGATTGAAAGCTATTATTGTATGCAAATTCAATCAAAGGCAAGTATCGTTCCCACGTACCCTCGAACTCGAGAACACAACATCTCAACATATCCTCAAGTATTTGAATAATTCTCTCGGATTGACCATCCGTCTGGGGGTGAAAAGCTGTGCTAAAATGCAATTTAGTACCTAATGCATCTTGCAGTTTCTTCCAAAACCGCAATGTAAACTTCATATCTCTATCCGAAACAATAGAAATAGGTACCCCGTGTAATCGTACAATTTGAGAAATGTACAATTCAGCTAGCTTATCGAGTGAAAAATCTGTACGGGCCGGAATGAAGTGAGCCAATTTTGTCAATTTGTCTACGATAACCCAGATTGCATCTTTCTTACTCGGTGTCAACGGTAAACCAAATACGAAATCCATCGTGACTCGATTCCATTTCCATTCGGGTATCATAATCGGCTGAAGTAATCCAGATGGCACCTGATGCTCGGCTTTTACTTGCTGACATATCAAACATTTCGACACGAAATCTGAAGCATCTCATTTCATACCGTGCCACCAATAATGCTGTCTCAAATCATTATACATTTTCATGCTACCCAGGTGAATAGACAGTCTACTATTACGAGCTTCATTACAAAGCATCCGAATCAACCTAGGATCTTTCGGTACACATATTCGGTTTCTGAACCGCAAACATCCATTAACATCAACTTGAAATTCTGAGTCAGCATTCGAATCACAGTGAGTTCTTTTTGCTATCAAGTCATTATCCATTTTCTGAGCTTCGCAAATTTGCTGAACAAATAACGGTCTTGCCTTTAATCCTGCTATAATCGCACCATCATTATACAAAGCTATATGCACATTCATAGCACGCAAAGCAAAAAGTGATTTTCGGCTTAAGGCATCAGCAACAACATTAGCTTTTCTCGGGTGGTAATCAACCACAAGCTCGTAATCTTTAAGTAGCTCTAACCACCATCGTTGTCTCAAATTCAAATCTTTTTGAGTCATCAAATGTTTTAGACTTTTGTGATCAGAATAGACATGAAATTTCTCACCGAACAAATAGTGGCACCATATCTTCAGAGCAAAAACTATAGCGGCTAATTCGAGATCGTGCGTCGGATAGTTCTTTTCTTGCGGCTTTAACTGTCTCGAGGCATAAGCTATAACCCTACCCTCCTGCATCAAGACACAACCCAAACCATTCAAGGATGTATCACTGAAGATAATGAACTCTTTACCCAATTCTGGCTGAACAAGCACTGGAGCTTTAGTCAACAAGGTTTTCAACTGATCGAAACTCTTCTGGCATCTTTCTGTCCATTCGAATCTAACATCTTTCTAAAGTAGCTTTGTCATTAGAGTGGCAATCATCGAGAAGCCCTTTATGAATCGCCTATAGTATCCAGCAAGTCCGAGAAAACTATGAACCTCTGAAACATTTTGCGGAGGTTTCCAATCGAGTATAGCCGAAATTTTACTCGGATCAACCCGAATGCCTGATGCTAAAACTACATGCCCCAGGAAGCTGACCTCGCGCAACCAAAACTCACATTTACTAAACTTCGCATATAACTAATTATCTCACAAAGTCTGTAATACTAATCTCAAGTGCTCGGCGTGCTCGATTTCATCACGAGAGTAGATCAATATATCATCAATAAACACAACCACAAACCGATCTAAATACTGTCTGAAGATCTGATTCATCAAATCTATGAATACAGCAGGTGCGTTAGTAAGTCCAAATAGCATCACCAAAAACTCATAATGCCCATATCTCGTTCAGAAAGCAGTCTTGGGCACATCAGAATCTCTAACTCGCAACTGATAGTAACCCGATCTCAAATCTATTTTAAAAAACACTGAAGCTCCCTTTAGCTGATCGAACAAATCATCAATGCGTGGCAACGAATATTTATTCTTTATGGTCACTTTATTTAGTTGTTGATAGTCGATGCACATTCTCATAGTTTCGTCTTTCTTTTTCACAAATAAAACTAGCGCACCCCAGTGAGAGAAACTCGGTCTTGCAAAACCTTTATCTGTCAACTCTTACAGTTGTACTTTCAATTCTTTTAATTCTATAGGTGCCATTCAGTACGGAGTAATCAAAATCGGAGTCGTACCTGGCACTAAATTCAATACCAAACTCTACCTCCTGAATAGGTCGCAAAGCAGGTAGTTTTTCGAGAAACACTTCTGGACACTCGCACGCAATAGGCACAAATTCAATCTTCTTTTCGGTCGCCTTACTATCAAACACGTAAGCTAGGTAAGCTTCACAATCCTTTCTCACATACTTCTGAACCAACATTGAGGAAATCACTGCTGGTAACCCATTCAGATCGTAAGATTCAATCTGAATAATCTCATCATTCTGGCACCTTAAATCAATAGTCTTTCGCTTACAATTCACCACAGCATCATGTACGGTTAGCCAATCCATACCAAGGATAATATTAAATTCGTCGAACGAAAATAACATTAAATCAGCTGGAAAACATGAATCTCGAATCATCAGGGGGCAATTCTTACACACCTTGTCAACTAACACACACCGGCGCAGGGGGTTCGATACCCGAATCACAAACTCAGTAGACTTAACAGGCAAAGTCTTACTGAATACTAATGTTTCACACACATAAGAATGAATTGAACCGGGATCAATCAAAGCAATTACACTAGTATCATAGAGAGTGAATATACCAGTAATAACATCAGGGGATGATGCCTCCTCTCAAGCGCGAATGGCATAAGCTCTGGCAGGTGTACGAGCCTCAGATCGAACTGTTGTGTCCAAAGTCCCTCTCTGAGCACCACTCCAACCCCCCCGCGTTTCGAGGTGGTCTACCTCTAACTGCAGCACCACTCGATCTCGTATTCTGGGCATCATCTTTCTCAACTATCTCCGAACAGTCCCGAATGAAATGATCTCGCGATCCACACTTATAGCAAACTCGATTGTTGTACTTGCCCCAACATTCACCAACGTGTCGCCTACCACACTATTGACACTCGGGTTTATTCGGTCGGGTATTGCCAACACTAGCAACCGAGGTGGCTCGTGAACTCGCTGGTGGTCGTTCTCATATAGAAAGCCCGGCAGTAGCCTTAGATCAGCTATCAACATCTCTGAACTTCTTTGTTGCCGTCTGAGAAATTTTACTCGTTGATTTTTTGCAGAAATCTCTAGCTTCAAACTCAGCTTTTCTTTTCTCTTTGCCGAGCTCTTTAGCCTTATAAGCTCGCTCGACGAGTACTACGAACTCTTTTATTTCAAGTATGACGACAATCAATTTTATGTCTTCATTCAGCCTTTCCTCGAATCTTTTACACATAGCAGTTTCGGTCGCAGCACACTCTCGGGCATATCGACTGAGTCTCACAAACTCGCACTCATAATCAGATACGATCATACGACCCTATTTTAGCTCAAGAAATTCTTTGCGTTTCTGATCAATGAATCGCTGACTGATATACTTTTTGTGAAACTCTGTTTGAAAGAAATCCCAAGTGACACGCTAATTTGGAACAACTGAAACTAGAGTGTTCCACCAATAGTAGGCTGAATCCCGTAACAAAGATATAGCACATTTCAGTCACTCATCAGGTGTACAGGATAATTCATCGAAGACACGAATGGTATTATCGAGCCAAAATTCAGCCCGTTTAGCATCATCACTAGCTGTGGCCCTAAATCCTTCAGCTCCGTATTTTTTGATTTTATCAACAAGAGGTTTATTCAATCTCATATGATCAATAGTCGGAGGTACCACAGGCATTGGAGGTGGGTTAATTGGGGTTGGAGGTTGTTGAACAGCCGGATTTGTCCGGATATATTGAGTAAACCATTCGTTCATCATAGTATAGAAGGCTTGTTTAGCCTCATCACCATGGTTACTCGTATTCGGCCGAGAATCAACCGGCTCTGTTCCTTGCGCGGGAGCAGGTGCTAAACTCTCGACATCGTCCGCTACGGCTCGATCGGGATCAGGATCCATTTACTATATGAAAAACACATTTTTATTGTCAAGAGTCATCACACTATCACAGTAAAAATTATGGCATGTATAGCTAGACTCATACGCGTGACGTAAGTCCGAGAACTGACTAAACCATAGCTCTGATACCAATCAAATGTAACACCCCTAACCCGCAACCGTCGCCGGAGGGTTACGGGGTATTACTGAAGAAAACATAGTATTCATACAATCACATAATTCCATAGATCATATTCGTAAAAATAAATATATTAAAATATTAATCACACTGTATGCATGAATTATAATTCCCAAGTTCAAACGGGTTCAAATCAATATTAATTCTTTGACTTCATAATTATATACATGTATTAATAAACCAAATAAAACATTTCACATAGCATACTATTCAAATCATGTGCAACATTCAAATTGTCTATTATAAAAAAAAATAAAACAGACTTGGCAAATCATTTAAACACCAAACATGCCTATTTGCTATTTACAAAGCCATGCGCATTTGACCATTTTAATATAATAAATTTTAAGAACACATACCAACCATTAATGTATTCAATTCTCATATTATCTATCATTTTTAGAGTATAACTGCATATTTAAAACACCAATTATACTTTAATAATAATTCACATTCTATAATATCACGTTAATACATCCAAATGTTATAATAACTTGATATACCTTAATCAATTCATAGCACGAACGTATCTTTAAATAATTTTAGACCTTGGTCAATATATAACAGGCTTTAAACCTATTAATATGAAATATTCATAAGTGATTCATGACAAAACCAATTTATACGGATAATATATATATATATATATATATATATCAATTATCCAAATTATAATCCATACTTATCAAATAGATTTATATCATAACTAAACCATTAAACCAAACATATCAAAACATTAAACCAAAAACATTTTAAACCCAGCATAACATATAATAACTAAGCCATTTTCGCATGGCTTAAATACACTTCTCGTTCACAACGGATTCAAAAGATAGAATAGCTTATACATGCCATAAGTTTAAACTTAAGCTTTCAAGAGTACCAAAATATAAACGATAGTGTGACGAGCTTCACCGACAATCCCCGAGCACGTAACGATCACCAAAACCTATAAATCAAAAACAATTATCCAACACAGTGTAAACTAATTTAGCTTAGTAAGTTACAAGCAATTAAACTCTAAAATTTAACTTGATATCGCAAATACCATTTAACTAATTCATACTACTAAATCATATAACCACTAGCTTACTATATTATAAGGCACTTATTAATGGAATACTATGATTTAACCAAAATCAATATATAATTACTCAACCATAAAGCATTTCTTCAATTTCAAATACAAGGCCGAATACATTATGGCATTCCATCATCATGTAAAAAAAAAAAAAAGAAGTATATGCATAATACACTTCATCTCATTCTGCAATTTAACATATATCTTCCAAACACAAAAACGATCTTATTCCAACATCAATATGATTTAACACAAAGCTATTCACACATTTATCATTACATGCTCTCGAACAGCCAAGTCTCCATTAACATTTCATATAACATTCAATATGATATTTAATGCATTTCCACATATCATTTTATTTTCATTTAAATTATACATCCAAATATCATTTCATCTATTCCACAATTAATCTTATATATTTAATTCCAAATATAATCACCACATAGGTTCAAGACTTACCAAGCTCAATTTCAAACACAAACATAACGACTATTTCTCAAGAACTCCAAGTATTTACTCATTCCACTGTCGATGATTACTCCATAAGGTTGCACACTTAGTGCTAATAGTTATTCAAAAATATATAGTAAGTTCGCACACTTAATGCTTAATAATCAAACTTGCACACTTAGTGCTTTACAATTAAACTCGCACACTTAGTGCCAATCTCATAATCGTAAATATTTATACCCGCACATTTAGTGCCGAAAGTCAACAACTCAATACGTCTTACTTCTTTATACATTCGATAATTTCATCACTACATGTATATATATATACCATTCAATTCGGCATAATTACATAGATATTATGGTTGTTTAAATCGATACAAAATATATGCTTAATAACTTACCTCGGATATCGACGGACGGAGATTATCGACTATTCAACGATTTTTTATTTTCTATTTTTAAACACAAAATCTATCAAACTATCAACAATGGCAACTCATGAATATCTCATCAATTTCAAAAATTCTTACATGGGTCTTAGAGTATTCGAAGCAACGATCTCAAAAACGTAAAAATTATCAAAAACCGAACTCAAATAACTTACCTAATTGAGCTTGCAAGGGCCGAATGTATCAAAGCTTTAAAATTCTCTTTTTTTTTTCTCTCTCTTAGTTTCGGTCACTCTTTGTAAAAGATGAACACTTTTCTCTTTTTTTTTGAATTATAATATTAACATATAATAAAAAAAATGTACCATAATGCCATAAAGAAATAATAAACATTTAAGGTTACTATTTCATGCACACCAACCGGCTACTAACTCATTTTTATGGACAAATTGCAACTTTAACACTCTATAAAAGAAAACAATCAAAATTCGGCCCTTAGACATTAACCCTTAAATTTTCCATTTTACGCGATTAAGCCCTTTTTATTTAATCGGGCATCCAAACGATAAAATTTTAAAACAAAATTTTCACATAAACAAATTCACACATTCAGAACACAGAAAATAATATTTAAATATTTTTCTGACTCGAATTCATGGTCCTGAAACCACCGTTTCGATTAGGGTCAAAATCGGGCTGTTACAAAAGGTATGAAGCTTACATTGCCTTTGTGATGAATACGAAAGAAATAGAGTTAAGAATCGAATTAGTGCCCATAGTATGCGAATATCCAGACGTTTTTCCAGAAGAATTGCCAGGGCTACCTATGGTTAGAGAGATTGAATTTGGGATTGAGTTAGCTCTAGGTACTGCCCCCATTTCTATTGCTCCGTATAGAATGGCTCCAACCAAGCTAAAATAATTGAAAGCATAGTTGCAAGAACTAACGGATAAAGACTTCACAAGATCGAGTTTTTCTCTGTGGGGAGCTCCCGTATTATTTGTGAAGAAGAAAGATGGTTCTATGTGGTTATGCATAGATTATCGGCAACTCAACAAGGTAACTGTGAAGAAAAAGTACCTGTTGCTAAGAATTGATAATCTATTTGACCAATTGAAGGGAGCCACGGTGTTTTCCAAAATAGACTTGAGGTCTAGGTACTATCAGTTGAGAGTCAAGGACTCGAATGTGCCGAAAACTACATTTCGGACGAGGTATGGCCACCATGAATTTTTAGTCATGCCTTTTGGCTTAACAAATGCCCCAGCCATTTTTATGGACTTGATAAATCGCATTTTTCGGCCATATTTGGATAAATTTGTCGTAGTCTTCATTGATGATATACTAATCTACTCTCGAGATAAGAACAAACATGTTGAGCATTTGAGAAAGGTTCTGCAAAGTTTTAGAGATAAACAAATGTATGCCAAGTTTAGTAAAAGTGAATTTTGGCTTAAGAAAGTTGGATTTTTGGGGCACATGGTCTCGGGAGATGGAATTAGAGTCGACCCGAGTAAGATTTCAGCTATTGTTGAATGGAAACCGCCAAGGAGCTTAACTGAAGTAAGGAGTTTTATGGGCCTAGCCGGCTATTATATGTGTTTTGTCAAGGGGTTTTCTATGATAGCTACTCCGATGACGAGACTATTGCAAAAAGATGTGAAGTTTGATTGGACGGAAAAGTGCCAATAGAGTTTTGAGAAACTAAAGGCGTTGTTGATTAAGGCTCCTGTTTTAGTGCAACCCGAACCGGGAAGAGAATTTATGGTTTATAGTGATGCATCCATGAATGGATTAGGTTGTGTACTTATGCAAGAGGGCAAGGTGATAGCATATGCTTCTAGAATATTAAAGCTACACGAGAAGAATTACTCGATTCATGATTTGGAGTTAGCTACCATTGTGTTTGCATTAAAGATATGGAGACACCATTTATATGGTGAAAAGTGTCGGATATTCACTGACCATAAAAGCCTAAAATACTTGATGACTCAAAAGGAATTGAATTTGAGGCGACGAAGATGGTTAGAGCTGATCAAGAATTATGAGTTAGTGATTGACTACCATCCGGGAAAGGCGAATGTGGTCGCTGATGCTTTGAGTAGAAAATCTTCGTTTGCGCTGAGAGCCATGAATACATGGATGGCTTTGTCAGATGATGGTTCTATTCTAGCTGAGTTGAGGGCTAGACCATTGTTTCTTCAAGAGATTTGTGAGGCTCAGAAAGCTGACAGCGACTCACAAGGCAAAAGAATTCTATGTGAGTCAAATGTTGGGTCAGACTTTCGGGTAAATCCTTACTGATGTTTGATGTTTCGAGATAGTGTCTGTGTACCCAGAAAAGATGAACTTATTCAAAAGATCTTGCATGAAGCACATAGCGGATGTTCATCTGTGCACCCAGGCAACATGAAGATGTACAATGACTTGAAGAAATGGTATTGGTGCCCAAACATGAAGAAAGACATTTTTGAGTTTGTATCGAGATGCCTAATTTGTCAACAAGTGAAGGCTGAACACCAAGTACCTTAAATCGGGCTGTTACAATTCTCCCTCCTTAAGGATTTTATTCCTCAAAAATCTTACCGGTAAAAAGATTGGGATATTGGTTTCTCATGGCCTCTTCGGGCTCCCATGTAGCCTCTTCCATTCCATGTCTCTACCATAGCACTTTAACAAGGGCTATACTTTTGTTTCTCAACTGTTTGACCTCTCGTGCCAAAATCTTAACCGGCTATTCGCCATAAGTCATGTTCGGTTGAATCTCTACCTCTGATGGTATAATCACATGTGAAGGGTCTGAACGGTATCATCGCAACATGGATACGTGGAAAACATCATGAATCTTTTACAGCTCAAGTGGAAAGGCCAAGCGATAAACTATAGGTCCTATCCTCTCGGTAACTTCATAAGGTCCGATAAAGCGCGAACTCAACTTGCCTTTCCGACCAAATCTAAGGACTTTCTTCTATGGTGATACTTTCAGAAACACTTTATCACCAACATGAAAATTTTGGTGCTTTAATTTTGGCAATTTCATGCTTAATCGCGAAAAAGGACTAAATCGCATAAACTACGAAAGTTCAAAATTTCAAGCTAAAGGTACCTAATAGCCATAGAATATTAATTGGAGGTCTTTAAAGGGAAATTATCCCCTTAAATAAAGGTTGGCTGGCCATAGGGGACAATAGAGGTCAAAATTTGGTCAAGTAGGTGTGTTTGGTGGACTAAATTGGGATTTTATATTAAAATAAAGAAAGAAAAGATATCATCTTTTCTCCTTTATTTCTCCATCGAAAATTTGCAGAAAATGGGGGTTTGAAAGCTCAAAAATTTTAGCACACTCTTCTCCTTACAAGTAAGTGTTCTGTTGATCATTTCTTGATAAAAATTGCACTTTTGGAACCCCTAAAGCTTAAGCTTTCTAAAGAGGGAACTATTTTGTTAAATGGTGAAGAGTTTAGAGTTTTGACATGAAAGCTTTTAAGTTGTTTGCTGCATTTTATGGAAGGAAATGGGTCTTAGTTGTTAGATGAACAACTTTTTTGAAAGTTGTTACCAAGAAAACACCTAAAGGGACCTTTTTTAAAGGTTGTAAAATATGTAGTAAATGTGTGAAATTTTGAGTTTTTATGGTAGCCATAAGAGAAATAAATGTTCATCTAGGCTCGTTAAAGAGAGAAATTTGATTAGAATTGATTTCCGAACCTAGGGGTAAAATGGTCATTTTGTAAAAGTCTAAGGGAAAAATAGTAATTTTGCCAAAGCATGATTATTGAAATGCATTTATTAATGTGATAATTAAATGAGCTAATTTGCTATTATAGATCAAGAAGAACCAAGAATTTACCTCGACCGGGGAAAGAACAAAGTATCGGACTAGATCGACGATCTAGCTTATTTTGAAATCAAGGTAAGTTTGTGTGTGATAAGTTCAACATTTATGCTAGTATGTTTGAAAATTTTTGATATTACAAAGATACATGATATTCTATGAAATCGAATATTGGTGTTGAATGAGAAAGACGATAAAAGTTGAGATGTTGAAGTCCCGTTGGAATATAATGAATGTGGGAATACTATCATCGAGACATGAGATGGATAAGGTCCCGTGTAAGACCATGTCGGGGACATGGCCTCGGCACCGAATGGAGATCCCGTATAAGACCATATATGGGATATGACTTCGGTATTGAATATGAGAATCGTATAAGACCATATCTGGGATATGGCATCGATACTTGTTGTGAGATTCCATACAAGACCATATCCGAGATATGGCATCAGTATCAGAAGTGACCCTATGTAAGACCACATCTAGGATGTAGCATTGGCTTCGTGTTTATGTAATGACGATGAATATGCATCTTTGAATATCCCTAATGATTTAGTGGGATAAATAGATAAGCTTGGAGATAGAAATGAGATTTAGTACTAAAGCCATGTGATTGAGTGAATACAGATACCCGTGAGTAATTCAAAAGGAATGTTAACGATATGTGGCATGATATGTGCTAGATAAGAATAAGTACGAGTAAGTTATGGCAAAGTGCTTAAGACTTTGGATGGTTATCTAATGCCATGGATTGATGTCATTATGAGCTTATTGTTGTTATTTATTTTCATGCAAACTTACTAAGCTTTATGCTTACCCCTCTCATTTCCCTTTTTCCTTGTAGTATTGCCAAGATAACTCGAGGATCGTGGGACGTTGGAGTTCGGAAATCACACTATCGACATCTCTTTGGTATAACAAAGTTAGATTTATTTTGAGTATGACATGTATAGGACTTGGGTATTTTGTTATGCCATATTTGTTGGCCAAAGTTTGGCTATTTAAGTTATGAGGTTCGTTTTGTAAGAGGTCATTGGAATTGGGCCAATACTTGACAAGTATATATATATTCATTGATGATGAAATTATGAAGTTCATGCTTGTGTGGATGCTTTGATTTGAGTTCTTGAAAGTGCTTTAGGGTCATGAGTTATGTTGAATTGAGTTGGTATAGGTATGATTACTTTGTAGGGTGGCATTTGGCTTGGAATATAGCCTTTTAATGTCCACGCGGGTAGACAGACGGGCATGTGTCTAGGCCGTGTGTGACACACGGTCAGCCCCATGGGCGTGTTTATCGGTCGTATGTCCCCTTACATGCTAGATTTAAAGTCAGTATGCTCAGTAGTAAACCCACGGGCAGAGACACGTCCATGTGTCTCAGCCGTGTGGGAGGCACAACCATGGACATGGGCGTGTGCCCAGGCCGTGTGAAGTCTGCACTTAAAATTTGGAATTTAATTTGACACACGGCCTAAGGACACGGGCATGTGCCTTGGTCGTGTGACCATAGTGAAGTGATGATGTCATAAACAGAATGCCATGGTTTTGGCACACGGGTTATGGCACAGGCGTGTCGAGGCCGTGTGAGGGACACGTGTCAGGGACACGGGCGTGTGTCCAGCTGTGTGAAAACCCCTGTAGGTTCGAATTAGAAAATAAATTCCACATGGGCTAGGGACATGGGCATGTGTGACCACACGAGCGTGTCCCACTTCACACGGGCGTGTGGCCCCTGTTTAGGCAAAAAATTTTAAGTGCACAAAAGTTTCCGGTTTAATTCCGAAACCCTCTGTATGCAAGTTTAAGGCCTCGTAGGCCCATAATAAGGGTATTTTGCGTATGAATGAGAAGTTTTAAGTTGGAAATGAAATTTTAAAGCCCAAGGTTGTATGTTCAAGCAAGTTAAGTTTGGTAATGCCTCGTACCCGGTTCCGGGGTAGAATATGGGTAAGGGGTGTTACACACACTCTCAAGCCACATTTATATAATAGGATTACCAGTCCAGGTTAAATCCTTTCGATAACGTTAGCTCTAATAAGCCTACTTTGGATTACCCGTCCGGGCTAAATCCATTTCATAACATTTACTCAAGAGAGTGTAGCTCAGGATTACCTGTCTGGTCTAAATCCTTTTTATATCATTTTGTTCATTTCAAAAGAATTATTATAATCCATCGAAATACAATGTTCAACCGGGACAATGACATTTTATTTGTGTTTATCATCTTGTGATTATTTCATAGGGTATATCATCACATATATATTATCTCAGTTACACAATTCAATTAAAACATAATAACATACCATATTAAATTACACGAACTTACCTTGAGAATGGTTCGTATTTGAAACTCAACTAATCCGAGACTTTCCGTTTTCCTAGATCTAGTTCCGTAATCGGTTGTTCCGGGTCTATATAAGCAAATTTGACTATCAATTCATCATTTTACACATACATTTACATTAATTTGCATCCTAGACAAAATTACTATTTTGTCCCTAACTTTTGATATTTTACATTTTAGTCCCTAGGCTCGTAAAATGAAATGTGTTCAATTTCTTGGTAATCCAAGCCTAGCCCAACCATTTTCATGCTTATAGCAGTCCACCTTTTCCATTAAATCAAATTTTTACTACCCATTTTATAACTTTTTTACAATTAGGTCCTTTTATGCATTTTCATCAAAAATCACCTAGTAAAAGTTCTTTATCACACATCAAACATGCATAATCTACCATTAAACATCAAAATACACATATGTCTAACATGGGTCAAGCCCTAGACATCAACCACATCTTAAATTAATGGTAAAAATAGGTAGATCAGATGATATCAACTTCAAAAATGTAATGAGCATTAAAAACGGGGCTAGGATGTACTTACAATCAAGCTTGAAAGTTGAACAAACCCTAGTTGTGGTGACCTTCAAATTTGTGGAACAAGGTACGAGAAGATGAACAAATTTTTTCTTTCATTTTGCTTATTAATTCATTTAATTACTAAATGACAAAAATGCCCCTTTTTGCCAAACTTTAAAATTTCACCTAATCATGTCCATTTTTGTCCATAAACTTAACTAATGGTCTAATTATCATATAAGGACTTCTAATTTAAAATCTCATAGCACTTGGACACCTTTAACATCTAGAATTCAAGTTTTGCACTTTTTACAATTTAGTCCTTAAAACTAAATTCAGTGCCTAAACGTTGAAATTTTCGAACAAGATTTTCACAGAATAGCTCCATAAAACTGTAGACCATAAAAATATAATTAAAATAAATTTTATTGCGTCAGATTTGTGGTCTCGAAACCACTGTTCCGACTAGACCTAAAATCGAGCTTTTACAACTCTCCCCCCTTAGGGATTTTCGTCCCCGAAAATCTTACTGGAAAACAGGTTTGGATATTGTTTTCTCATAGCCTCCTCAGGTTCCCACGTTTCTTCCTCAACTCCGTGCCTTTGCCACAAGACTTTCACTAGGGCTATACTTTTATTTCTCAAATGTTTTATTTCCCGAGCTAATATCTTGATCGGCTCTTCGCCATAGGTCATATCCGGTCTAATTTCAACCTCTAAGGGCGAAATCACATGTGAAGGGTTAGATCAATACCACCACAACATAGATACGTGAAACACATCATGAATCTTTTCTAACTCCGTCGGTAAAGCCAATCGATATGCTACTGGCCCGATTCTTTCAATCACCTCATACGGTCCAATAAAACGTGGACTCAACTTGCCTTTCAGGCCAAATCTGAGAACTTTCTTCCATGGAGATACTTTCAAAAATGCTTTATCCCTAATTTGAAACTCAATCTCTTTTCTTTTCAAATTTGCATGTGACTTTTGTCTATCAACAGCTGCTTTCAAACTATCACGAATTACTTTCACCTTTTCTTCTGTTTCTCTAACTAAGTTAACCCCGTGAATTTGTTTCTCGCTGAGCTCTGTCTAGTATAGAGGAGTTCGGCACTTACGGCCATACAACGCATCATACGGTGTCATCTTTATGCTTGACTGAAAACTGTTGTTGTAGGCAAATTCAACCAACGGTAGATATTTCTCCCGACTACCTTGGAACTCTAGAACACAACATCGGAGTATATCCTCAAGAATCTGAATTACCTTTTTAGATTGACCGTTAGTTTGCGGATGGAAAGCAATACTAAAATTTAACTTCGTACCTAAAGCTTCTTGCAACTTCTTCCAAAACCGCGAAGTGAATCTCGAATCTCTATCCAAAATAATCGTAGTAGGCACCCCGTGCAATCACACAATCTTAGCAATGTACAATTCAGCTAACTTATCAAGTGAGTAGTCAGTATGTAACGATATAAAATAAGCTGACTTCGTCAATCTATCAACAACGACCCATATGACATCTTTCTTTTTCAGGGTCAAAGGTAATCCCATTACAAAGTCCATTGTGATTCTATCCCATTTCCACTCGGGAACCATCACTGGCTGAAGCAGACCTAAAGGTACTCGGTGTTCGGCTTTCACTTGCTGGCAAATCAAACATTTCGAAACAAACTTGGAGATCTCTTTTCATATCCGACCACCAATACATTTTATTTAAGTCATTATACATTTTCGTACTACCTAGATGAACGGATAAACAACCATTATGTGCCTATTGAAGAATTTTCTGAATAAGTTTATCACATTTCGGTACACAAATCCTATCTCGAAACATCAAATAGTTATCAGAATCGATACGAAAATCTGAGTCATGCCCGATTCACATAGAGCTCTCTTAGCTTGCAATTCACTGTCACATTTCTGAGCTTTGCAAATCTGTTGAAGAAACGTCGGTCTAGCTCTCAATTTAGCTAGAATCAAGCTACCATCTGATAAAGTCAGCCTCGTGTTCATTGCTCTCAAGGCAAACAAGGATTACCTACTCAGGGCATCTGCGACTACATTCGCCTTACCCGGGTGATAATCGATCACCAACTCATAGTCTTTCAATAACTCAAGCCATCTTTGTTGTCACAAAGTTAAGTTTTTCTGAGTCATCAAATATTTCAAACTCTTGTGATCAGTGAAAACATGGCATTTCTCACCGTACAAATGATGTCTCCAAATTTTCAAGGCAAAAACTATGGCGGCCAGTTCCAAATCATGCGTCGAGTAATTCTTCTTATGTGGTTTTAGTTGTCTCGAGGCATAAGCTATCACTTTACCCTCGTGCATCAACACACATCTAAGACCAATCAATGACGCATCATTATAAATCATGAATTCCTTTCCCAGCTCGGTTTGCACTAAAACTGGTGCCTCAGTCAATAAATCTTTCAATTTCTCAAAACTTTGCTAACATTTTTTGAGCCATTCAAACTTGACATCTTTTTGCAACAATCTCATCATAGGAGTAGCAATCATCGAAAACCCTTTGACAAACCAGCAATAGTAACCGGATAAGCCCAAAAAGCTTTTAACCTCGGATACATTCTTCAGTGGTTTCCATTCAACTATAGCAGAAATCTTACTCAAGTCAACTCGAATGCCATCACCTGAAACAATGTGCGCCAGAAATCCAACTTCTCGAAGCTAAAATTCACTTTTACTGAACGTAGCATATAACTGTTTTTCTCTCAATATCTGTAAAATAGTTCTCAAATGCTCAGCATGCTCAGATTCATCTCGAGAATAAATGAATATATCATCAATGAACACAACCACAAACTTATCTAGGTATGGTCTGAAAATCCGGTTCATCAAGTTCATAAAAACTGCAGGAGCATTCGTCAGTCTGAAAGGCATAACAAGGAATTCATAGTGCCTGTATCTTATCCTGAAAACGGTCTTTGGTACATCTGACTCATTAACTCTCAACTGATAATAGTCTGATCTCAAATCTAACTTTGAAAATACTGTTGCCCTTTTCAACTGATCAAACAAGTCATCAATTCTAGGTAACAGGTACTTGTTCTTTATGGTCACTTTTTTGAGCTGTCGGTAATCGATGCACAGTCTCATAGAACCGTCTTTCTTCTTTACAAATAATACCAGTGCACCCCAGGGAAAATAACTCGGTCTTGCGAATCCCTTATCTGTTAATTTTTGCAACTGAGCTTTCAATTCTTTCAATTCAGTCAGGGCCATCCTATACAGAGCAATTGATATCGGTGAAGTACTAGGGACTAAATCAATACCAAAATCAATTTCTCTAATCGGATGTAACCCTGGCAATTCCTCTGGAAATACATCTGAATATTCACATACTACAGACACTGATTCAATTTTCAATTCAGACTCCTTAGTGTTCAACACATAAGATTACCGATAGTTGAACAAGATCACCATAAATAACAAATACCCATTTCTGCGCATTGATGACCTATTTGATTAATTGAAAGGAGCCACTATATTCTAAAAAGTTGATCTCCGGTCAGGATATTATCAGTTGTGATTCAAGGAATAAGATGTATCAGATTTTTTTTTCAAACTTGATATGGACACTATGAATTCCTAGAAATGTCGTTCAGTTTGACCAATGCCTTTGTTGTGTTTATGGATCTAATGAAAAGGGTATTTCAACCATTCTTAGATTGATTTGTAGTAGTGTTCATTGATGATATTTTGATTTATTCGAAGAATGAAGTTGAGCATGTCCAACACCTGCGAACTGTATGAAAAATAATTTTATGAAAAGTTTGATAAATGAAAAATAATTGTATGAAAGGTTCGATAAATGATAATTTTGGCTTTGAGAAGTTGGATTCCTTGGTCATGTAATCTCTACAAATGGTATTTGCGTTGATCTAAACAAAATTCTACATTCTTGAATTGGAAACCTCTGAGGAATATCAGTGAAGTGAGGAGTTTCCTGGGTTTAGTTGGATATTACAAGTGGAATATCAGTAAAATTGGATGTTACCATTGACTAAGCTATTATAGAAGGAGATTAAAATTTTCTGGTTTGAAAAGTGTCAGTAAAGTTTTGATCAGCTAAAAGCAATGCTAACAGAAGCCCCCGTGTTTACACAAACAGATTCTAGAAAAGAATTTGTTGTTTACGATGATGCTTCGCTCAGTGGATTAGGTTGTGTTTTGATGTAAGAAGGAAAGGTGATTGCTTATTCTTCTCGATAGTTA
This sequence comes from Gossypium australe, assembly GCA_005393395.2. NCBI lineage: Eukaryota > Viridiplantae > Streptophyta > Magnoliopsida > Malvales > Malvaceae > Gossypium > Gossypium australe. Next base: position 65,125,480 of record CM016621.1, on the reverse strand, counting down.
AAGTCATACACAAAGAACTATCCGACACACGATCTGGAATTGATAAGTGTTATTTTTTCTCTAAAAATCTGTCAACATTACCTGTATGAAGAAAAATGTAATATATATTCACTGATCATAAGAGCTTGAAATATTTGTGGATGTAGAAAGAATTAAACTTGAGGCAACGCTGGTAGATTGAGTTGCTGAAGGATTATGATTTGGTTATCAATTACCATCCGAGAAGGCTAACATTGTGGCTAATGCTTTAAGCAGGAAGTTTTTGTTTTCTTTAAGAACACTAAATACTCATTTGATGCTTGAACGTGATGGTTCCATCTAAGCCGAGTTGCGAGTTAAACCAGTATTTTTACAAAGAATTCAGGAGTTGCAGAAAGAAAGACCCATAATTGTTAGCTAAATGGAAGTTGATTGAAATTGGTCGGACCACTGAGTTTAGTGTTAGTGATGATGATAATTTATATTTCCACGATCGGTTGTGTATAATACCCCTTACCCATATTCAACACCGAAACAAGGTATGAGGCATTACCGGACTCACATCACAAGCAATCACACAATTTCGAGTCATAAAATTTGCATTCAAATTAAAACCATCCATATTCAATTATAAAGTCCCTTATACAAGCCTACGCGGCCCAAAACATGTATTGGAAGCTGTTCGGGACTAAACTGAGAACTTTAGAAATTTTTTACAAAACTTAGAAAATTTTTCATGATACAGGACTCACACGCTTGTGTGGTCCAAGGGACACACCCGTGTGACCCTTAGACATGCCCGTGCTATAGGCCGTGTTCGATTTAGGGGTGCTCTTTGACTTGTGCCACACGGTCGTGCCACACGCCTGTGTGCTAGGCTGTGTAGCACACACGGCTGAGACACACGTCCGTGTGCTCAATTCTGGACATTCTGCTTTTTTCCAAACTTAAGGTGTAGGGGACACACGACCGGATCACATGCCCATGGGGCAGACTGTGTGTCACACACGGCCCAGACACACGCCTGTGTGTCTACCCGTGTGGACAAAAATAAGTCTATTTATCAAGCCATTTGCCACCCTTATTCACACATACACTCACATCCATTCAAAGGCACATAACATTACATACTTAGGCAACCAAAGCATCCACATGCATGGTTAAAACATATCAACTTTATATGTTTATCCAACATATTCACTACATTTATTAAGCCCTAAATCAAACATACAAATCCCACATTCATTAGGCTTTATCCAATTACTGTCTAGTTACCAAATTATACTCAAATTCCTCATCTCATCAATATGTCACAATTCTAACATTACACAATCATGCCATAAATCACATTTCCAAATATTTTACATTCACCAAGCATACCATGATCATATCACCGTAGACATTGACACATATATGAATATACTTAGGCTTACAATCATGTTACCAACATAAGCCAACTTACATGGCCAAATAGCAAACAAGCTTTTGGCGATTACAAGCCAACATATTGGCTACAATCATAAAGACACATATAACCAATTGGCTTTGTCCCTATACATGCCATAACTCAAAATACTTGAATTTATATTTACCCAAAATGGTAGCTTGATAGTGTGATAGGATCTCCGGCGATCTCCAACTCGAGTTAGCTTATTAACCCTATTAGACATGGGAAAGGAAGGGGGTAAGCTATATAGCTTAGTAAGTTCATATGCAAATAATAAACAACATTAATTATACATTTTCATATGAATAACATGACATATATTAACATAAATGTCATTAAACTTTATAAGCATAACTTACTCAATCATACTAATAACATAACTTATACTAACATAAATGACATTAAGCTTAATGAGAACATCTTGCTCAGTCATAAGAATAACATATCATTTGCCACAATCAACAAATGATTTCAAACCTCACATAAAACATACACATTAATTATGAGCATTTACATTCAAGCATATACTCTTTCATCTTTCAATTGCCTATGTAACAGCTTGATTTAGGGGCTAGTCCAAACAGTGGTCTCGGGACCACTAATCCGGGGTCAGCGAAAATTATTTTAATGTTATTTTATGAGTTATAACATGATTATAAAGGTGCATGAAAATTTTGGTGCTTTAATTTTAGCGATTTCATACTTAATCGCTAAAAAGGACTAAATCGCATAAAGTGTGAAAGTTCTATTTTATTTGCTAGAGGTGCCAAATAGCCATAGAATATTAAATTGGAGGTCCTTAATGTGCAAATATGCCATGTGGAAGTGATGGCCAGCCATAGGGGGCAAAGAAAGGACTTTGTCATATGGTTAGGTGGAAATTTGGTGATAAATATTGATTTTTATCATAAAATAAAGAAAAGAAAAATACCATCTTTTCTCTCCATCTTCTCCACTGAAAATTAGCAGAAAAATGGGGGTTGAGAACTCAAAAATTTCAGCCAATCTTTTCTCTTTACAAGTAATTGATTTTGGTGGCCTTTTTTTTTGAAAATTTTTGTACTTTTGTAACCCCCAAAGCTTAAGCTAGCTAATGAGGAGACTACTTTGCAAAATGGTTAAGAGTCTAGGGTTTTTCCATGAGAGCAATTATGTTTTTTTGCTGAAATTTTATGGAAGAAAATGAGTCTTAGTTGTTAAATACACAACTTTTGTGAAGGGTGTTTCCATGAAAACACCTAAAGGGACCTTTTTGTAAAGGTTATGAAATTGGTGGTAAATGTGGGTAAAAGTTGAAATATTGGGTTGCTATAAGAGGGAATTTGAATCGGATAGGCTTTATTAAAAAGGAAATTTGATGAAAATTGATATACGAGCCTAGGGGCAAAATTGTAATTTTCCTAAAGTTTAAGGGCAAAATGGTAATTTTTTCAAAGTAGAAATTTTAAGATGTATTGATTAGTGTGGTGGTTAAACGAGTAAATTTTATTATTATAGATCAAACAAAACGAGATTCGGACTTAGAATAGGGAAAAGGAGAGAAATTGACGAATAGGTCCCTTTTTACCCTTTCAGTATCGAGGTAAGTTCGGGTGCAAATAATGCAACCTTAAGTGAAGTATTTAATATTTCGATGTTGTATGAATTGTATATTGTCTTTATGAAAAATATTAATTACGATGTTGACGAGAAGTCAAGAAATGTAAATCTTCAATTAAACTTTAAGAATGAATAGAATGCAAATACTAAGATACTAAGGTTATTAAGGTTCCGTGTAAGACCATATTTGGAATATGGCTTCAGTATGAGATTTCGTATAAGACCATGTCAAGAACATGGCATCGATATGATATTTCATGTAAGCCCATATCGGGGATATGGTGTTGATGCAATACCGTATGTATGAGACTCAAGATTATCTTGTAGCATTTGGAGCGATTCAACAGGTATGTTGAAAATAAGGAAGTATGTGGATATGTCATGAGTGGTACAGGTATGTACCCAGAACTCATATGAAGTGAACTCGTTATATGATGAATCCATAATAAGTCTATGGGTATATGATGCATTCTTTATTACATATGTTTTACTCATTAATGCATTGCGTGAATGCGAATGAATATCGTAGAGGTCTATTGAACACAATAGAGAGTAAGGAAATCCTTGGATGAACATTCGAAATAGGAAAATAGGTGCGGATAAATATCCGTGAATGTGTATTAAATGGTAGGCTGTGTGCGATACCATCTTATTATTTGTTAACGATGGGCTGTGTACGATACCATCATGTTTAGTATTAATAGTGGGCTGTGTGTGATACCACCTTATTATTTGTTAACGATGGGCTGTGTGCGATACCATCGTGTTTAGTATTAATGGTGGGCTGTGTGCGATACCACCTTATTATTTGTTAACGATGGGCTATGGGCGATACCATCGTGTTTAGTATTAATGGTGGGTTGTATGCGATGCCACCTTATTAATTATTAAATGGTGGACTGTGTGTGAAACCGCCAAGTATTTATTATTATTTCAAGGTGCTGTCAAAAAGCTTGTCTAAGTGGAATTACATGTGGCTTTGTGGTAATAAGTGCAGGGTATAAGTGCAAGTAAAGGTGAACAATGTTTTATGATATGTGTTTGCAATATGTGAAGGTTTGGAATGAGTAAGCATTATGAATGATTGAGTGGGTAACCATGAGCTTAATTGTAAATCTCATTATAATACATTTATGGTTGAGTAAATAAATGAATGACAATAGTTGATTAATATTTTCATATGAACTTACTAAGCGTTATCGCTTACTCCTCTTCCTTTCTTATCTCTTATAGGTTAACTTGACTAGCTCGGGTTGGAGATCGCTGGATATACTTTCACACTATCGAGCAGTTATTTGGGTATAAGTTTTCAAGTTTTCTTGAGATATGGCATGTATAGGAATCTTATCTTTTGGTTAATTAAGTCATAGTTAATGTTGCCAAATGAGTTGGCCTAAAACGGTTGATGGATTGATTGTGTATAGCCACGAATGATGGTTTATGTCGATTATAGTTATACTAGTGCTAGCGCTCTCTTGTGTATGCGAAGCTAGTATGGTTATCATGGATTAAATGTCAAATTAAGTATTATAAATGATGATATGAGAATGATATGTGATGTTGCATGAATGTGTGGATGTGAGGGTAGCAAGATGGCTTGGAAAATAGCTTAGAATTTGTCCACACGGGTAGACACACGGGTGTGTGTCTAGGCCGTGTGTGACACACGGTTAGCCCCATGGGTGTGTGGTTAGGCCTTGTGTCCCCTGCAGGTTAGTTTTATAAGTTAGTATACTCAGTAGTAAACACACGGGCAGAGACACGGCCGTGTGTCTCAGCTGTGTGGGAGGCACGACCATGGACATGGGCGTGTGCTCAGGCCATGCGAAGTCTGCACCTGAATTTGGAATTTAATTCGCCATAGGGTCGAAGGACACGGGCATGTGACAGGCCATCTGATGCAAGTCAGTGTCGACCACGAGTGTGGAACACGGGCGTGTGGCGCTATTTAGGCAAAAGTTTTCTAAGTTCGCAAAAGTCTTCGGATTAATTTTGAAACCTTCCGTATGTATGTTTAGGGCTTTGTAGGCCTATAATAAGGATGTTATGAATATGAGTGAGAAGTTGAATTTGGAATGAAATTTTATAGCCCGATGTTGTATGTTTAAGTAAGTTAAGTTCGGTAAAGCCTTGTATCCGGTTTCGGCGTTGTATGTTTAGTGGTATTAGAGCTATGATTTAGTCGATTTTTGAACTAACCTAGTGCATGAGAGAGTTTAGCTATACATGCCATATTACAACTCATGATAGTGTGATATCTTCTGGCTCTAACGAAACTGTTTTGTCAAGACAGAGATGATTCCCAACCGAGCTATTTTCGATAATGCTGAAAATGATAATGAGATAATTGAAATGTGCTTATGATGTGACGAAATTTAGAAAGGTATGAATAGAAGTTCATGACAGTTAACTTATTTAATCATTATACTATTCAAAGCAGCCCAAAATCACATTATGGCAAAAATTACATTTTTGTCGCTAAAGTTTCACTTTTTTATAATTTAGTCCCTAGGCTCGTAAAATAAAATCTATTCAATTTCTTTAATATACAAGCCTAGCCGAACCATTTTCATAACCATAACAGTCCACAATTTCCATTAAAACACACTTTTACTACATATTTTACAGCTTTTACAAACAAGTCCTTTTAGGCATTTTCACCGCAAATCACTTAGCAAAAGTCGTTTAGCAATCCATAAACATGCATTTTATACCATCAAACATCAAAATACACAAACATCCATCATGGGTAAAATTTTAGACATTAATTATGTCTTAAATTAGTGGTAGAAATAGATAGATCATATGTTACGAGAATTTTAAAAACGTAAAAATCATTAAAAACAGGGCTAGAACGGACTTACAATCGAGCTTGAAAGCTTGAAAAAACCTAGCTATGTCTTCTCCAAGCAAGTTTCAACCATGAAAAAGAACATGGACAAAAAGTTTCTTTTAATTTGGCTTTTTAATTCATTTAATTACAAAATTACTAAAATGCCCTGAATGAAAAACTTGGAAAACATACCTAACTATATCCATTTTTGTCCACCAACTTAACCAATGGTACAATTACCATTTAAGGACCTCCAATTTAAAATCTCATAGAAATTGGACACCTCTAACATATAGAATTCAAGTTTTACACTTTTTACAATTTAGTTCTTTTGACTAAATTAAATGCCTAACCGTTAAGATTTTCGAACGAAATTTTCACAAAATAATTCCATAAAATTGTAAAACATAAAAATATAATAAAAATGAATTTTACTGTGTCGGATTTGTGGTCCAGAAACTACTGTTCTGATTAAACCCAAAATCGGGCTATTACATTGTATGTACTAAAAGATTCGGAATTAAAAAGAGATATCTTGTCTGAAGCTCAAAACAATACTTATTTGATTCATCTGGATGGTACCAAGATGTATTATGATTTGAAACATATATATTGGTGGCCAGGAATGAAGCATGAAATCTCGGAGTTTATAATGATATGTTTAGTATGCCAGTAGGTAAAAGCTGAGCATTAAGCTCCATCTGGTTTGCTCCAACTAGTGATGATTCTTGAATGAAAATGGGAACATGTTACAATAGATTTTGTATCAAGCTTGCCTTTGGCATCGAGCAAGAAGGATGCGATGTGGGTAATTGTTGAGAGGTTAACCAAGTCCGCTTATTTCATTCCAGTTCGAACCGATTTTTCATTTAATAAGCTAGTTGAATTGTATGTGACTGAAATTGTTAGACCTAGGGGTGAGTAAAATTTGATTTGATTAGAAAAACTCGATAAAAAAATTCATATTTTGAATTAAATATTTCAAGTTATTTAAGTTAATCAAGTTATTCGGATCAACTCGAATAAAAAACTAAGTTTTTCGGCTTAACTTGAATATGAATTACACAATTCGAGTTATCCGAAAATTCGAATAAGAAAAGGCAAAACTACGCCGTTTTGATAAATGTTTACTCATTAAGTTAAAAGGCAAAACCATTATATTGTTTATGTAGTTAAATAATATTATACTTCGTCTACTAGTTAAATAATATGTCCATGTAAATGCAAAATTGACTATAAATAATAGGATTTGTTAACTCAACTTGACTCGAAATTTTTTGACTCGATTCGAAAAAAATTCAAATTGAATTCAGTTGCTAAAATAGGATTTGTCAACTCAACTAACTCAAAATTTTTTTACTTGATTCAACTTGACTTGTTCGAATACTCGCCCCTAGTTAGACTACATGGTGTACCGTTGTCTATTATTTCAGATCATGATCCGCGGTATACTTCCAGATTTTGGGGTAAATTACATGAAACTTTGGGTACCAAACTAAATTTCAGTACAGCATTTCATCCATAAATAAATGAACAGTCTAAACGGGTGATACAGATACTTGAAGATATGTTTTGTTGCTGTGTTATGGAATTTGAGGGCAGTTGGAAGAAATTATTACCGTTAGTGGAGTTTGCATACAATAAAAACTATCATTCAAATATCAAAATGGCATCGTCTGAAGATTTGTACAGAAGAAAATGTAGAACCCCAAAATAGAAGAAAATGTTAGAGTTATCAAGGACTATTTGAAAGCTACCTCCAATAAAAAAAAGCCATATGCAGGTTTGAGAAGGAAAGACATCGAGTTTCAGATAGGTGATAAGGTATTTTCGAAGGTCTCACATTGGAAGAAAAGTATGCAGCTTGGTAGAAAAGGAAAGCTTAGTCCAAGATTAATAGGACTGTATGAGGTTCTTGAGCGAATTGGTCCAATGGCATAAAGAGTAGCTTTACCTTTAGAGCTTGAGAAAATCCATAATCTATTTCATGTATCAATGTTACGTCGATACCGTTTTGATCCATCTCATGTGATATCTTCGAGTGAAATAGAACTGTAACATGATTTAACTTATAGTGAGGAACCGGTGAAGATTTTAGCATGAAAAGTAAAATAAATGAGAAACAAGTGGATAGCTCTAGTAAAAGTTATGTGGCATCGCCATGGTATTGAGGTAGCCACTTGGGAACAAAAGAAACCATAAGGTCACAATACCCAATCTCTTTTTAGGTAAGATTTTCAAGGACGAAAATTCTTAAAGGGGAGGAGAGTTGTAACAACTCGTTTTCTGTGGTACCGAAAATGGTGGTTTCGAAATCCCGTTCTCTGATGATTGAGTCTATAAATATTAATATTTAATAATCATCGGTTCAATATAGTGTTATATTAAATTTTGGTTCAATAATTTGATTGATTAGAAAATTGATTATAGGATAGAGATTAAATCGTAAAGTTGGTAAAATTTGATTATTATGGATTTTTATTTACTACGGAAAGATACATGAAAAATTTGAAAGATGGATAAAGAAAGTAAAGGTAATCATAATTAAAAATAAAAAAGAAGGCTTTTACAAAATACAAATAAAAATTTAATTCTTCCCTAGAGCAGACTCTTCTGTTGGAGAATCAGGGTTAGACACTTCCCAAGTCTTAAGTGTAAAAAATTTCCCCAGATTCTTTCTAATCCCTCTAAAATTCCTCCCGTTTAGCTCCTGAGGGCTTAAAAACATTGAAGCCAAGGTTTGTGTTCATAAGCTGGCACATACAACTAAAGTTTACTTGGCTTAAGTCGAAGGGACCTGTGACGACCTGTGCATGCAGAACCAGATTAGCCTTTAATTTAGGTAGATATTCCTTAATGCTCTTTTGGGTGTCTTCCTTGAATTTCTCCAAGGCCTCATTATTCTACCTTTGAATTCATTCCCTCTGATGAGGTGCTACTCTTCGAGGGTCTCAAACTGGCAAACCCTCTCCTCCAACTCTTTTGTCCGGGTCTTCAATGATTGGTATTTAGTCTTTCAAGTTGAGACAAACTTTGAGAGCACACTAGTTTGGCAGAAAAAGGCTTCATATGATTGACAGAGCTGGTTAAGAGATTGCTTATCAGAGAGAGAGAAGAACCCTCTCAAGTTTTGTTTGGTTGGCCTTAGTTTCAGTACAAGCCTTTTGGAAGGCCCAGCTCACGAGACCGCACTCCGCTAACAACATGGAAAAAGACCCACCATCTCGGTAAGAATGGGCTTGTGAATGCCAGTGGAGGGGGAGAAAGGATAAATAAACTCCTTTTATTCTTAGGACAACTCCCTGTCCTATCTTTTTTTAACGAAAAAGGGAGAGAAGGGATACCGACCTACGCAGATATGTTTTTGCCAAGAGAAGAAGGTTTGGACCTTGCCTAAAGGAAGAGTATAATAAAGGACACCAACTGGGGAAGTATGAGGAGCTTGGCAAGAAGTGTTTAAGTTTGAATTAGTGGGAAGTGGAGCTGAAATGGGTGCAGGTGGGTTTGCAGCATTGGCAGATTGAATAGGAGACTCGAGAATGACTAGAGGAAGGAACATAAGGCCTGTTTTTAAGTTTGATGTTTGGAATATTGTCATATCACTACAGGAAGTGTAGGGAATTCACTCTCTAGTAGGATTGGTTGTTGGCCAAGCTTATGTCAAGTTAACCTGTTGTCGCTACTCTTCCCGAGGCTAGATGACCCTCTTTCAAGTCTCAACCTCTTGCGACTACTGCTGCCAGCTCGTGCTCTAGGGTCAGCAGCGTTTAAGGCATGTTGCGCATTTTCTATCAATGCCTCTACATCCACGGCTCCGGGCTAGAAAAGTGGTGATGAGATTAAATGATGAGTAGGACCTGTAGTATGAACAGTAGGGGTCAACAACATTCTTTACTAAGTTTCTACCTAATGACTCACCCATGAATCCCAGAGTTGAGGAAAGCCAGCGGGGATGAGGAATAGTGTAGATGAAGTCAGTGGGCTTCCACCATTTCCCAATTAAAGCCCAAACTGACTTGTTATTGGCCTCAAATAACCACGCCTCTTTAGTGAATGAACCATTTTCGGGCTCACGGTAAGATAAAGATCTCTTGCCCACCAACCATTTGGGCTCCTTCCCTCTAAATAGAAACGAAAGATATTCCTAACTCTGAGAAGCCTTCTTAACTCTAAAATATGCCCAAGATTTAACCTTTCAATTTGCGCTATGACAATCTACGTATCTAAATATTGGGCCTGGAGCCAAATAGATTCCTTAGGAATTGACCATTTTGTGGGTAAACGGAAGTCGCTGGTGAGTTTGCTTTTTACTAAAATAAATTTGTTATGATCCAGGAAAAAGGTTGGAAGCCTAATATTTAAGTATAGGGTCATGACCCTAGTTAACAATGAAGTAAACCATCCCAACTGAAGGCCCCTAAGTCAAGACTTTCAAATGATAGAAGCGTTGAAAGAAGCCAAGCATGGGTGGCTCATTTCAACTGCTGTAGTGCGGGAAGTAGGCCACCAAAGTATACCAGGATAGACCAGTCAGCTACCCTGGTGCAATCCCATATTCTTCAAGGACTGTGCAGAAGAAAGGGTGCAGATGAAAGTGGAAGCCAACCATTAGCAGGTAAAGGGATAGGATGAGGCCCTTGCTGGAATCACTCAGACGTTTCTCCCTAGTGACAATCTCGAAGTGATATGTGAAGTTTGATAACTGAATACCGCGAGCTACCAAGTGACTTACCATCTCCTTTTGATTGATTAAACATCCATACAATGACATTCTCACTGAAGTACTAGTTCCTTAAGATTGGGAATCACTATTATTTGCAACAATAGAAATTCTCCAGTGACTCCTTTAACTACAAAGACCGAAACATTTAGCCCTTCCTCCCAACATTGGTGCAACCTTGGACATAATGAAATACAGTAAGAAGAAAGAAAATAAAAGTGAAGGATTGCTTGGAAAATGGGAAGTATTCACAGAGGAAGAATAACTCTAGTGAATGAATTAAAGAAAAATAAATGAATGGAAGAAAGGAGATCTAAGGTTCAAAAAGGAATTGAAACATTAAATAATTTTTTGGGGAAAACTGATGTTAGATGGAAGGATTACCTTTCTTTGTGCCTCAATTTATATAACCAAGTGTTCAAAAGAATCCTGGATTTAAAAGGTCATAAATTGTTCAAGTCCTTGAACCTGCTTCTGACACTTGTTGATTAATGGGGGTTTTCTTAAACTTCCTCGATAACTAAAAAGATGAGAAGATCCGTTAGAGTAAGCTATCCATCAAGTACCATCCAAAATGGTGTAAGCTAGTGTAGAATCAGTTAAATAACATTTGCTTTGGGGACGATCTAGCACCAGGTGTAAGCTAGAGACCCCGCTTGAAAAAAAATAGTAAAGTTATCCTTATGCAGTTTTCTGCTATACATATGGAGCATAGACGGATCCACCATCCAAACGGGATGTGTTTAAGGTAAGTATGAGATGGAATGGTTAATGCTAAGCAATGAGAAGTATAGAGGTGTCTTCCCCTAAGTTATAAAGAGAGTTATCCGGTACAGGAAAATTACCTAGAGTCTGCGCATAGATTAGGTCACGAGAGGAAATTTGAAGACGAAATTTTCTTTAAGGGTGGAAGAGTTGTCACACCCAGGTTTATTTTAAGGTCCCAAAATTATAGGAGAAATAGGAGTAACTTGATTAAATAGTAAGCCAATAGGCTCTACTGAAAAACTTGGGAAAATTTTGTGGCTGGTTAGTAGTTAGTTGAGATGTATTTTTGGTTCAGTTGGGTTAGAATCAACTAATTTCCTTAGTAGGGAACATAATGATTAGTGGAAAATGGTTTAGAGTGGGGTTCTTGATGATTGTGCATGGGAGATATATATGTGAGAAACATTATTCTACAAGGGGGTTTTTCTCCTTTTCTGTTTCATTTTCTTCTTAAGTTTGCTCCGGAGAAGAAATGGGTTAAAGGAAACTCTACATAGGGAGCGAAAATCAAAGTGTGAGGTCTAATAATAGAGAATCGTGTAACCTAATAAGATTCCTAACCTCTTTGCCTTTATGGATTTGAATAAAAGAGAATGAAGTTAAGAATTTCTAGGAGAATTCTGAAAGGTTTCTGCATGTTGCTGAATATTGGTTCCCAGTATATGAATGTTCTTGGTTTATTTGGTATCTTGGTTGTCATGCTTAGCTGACAAGATGAAGGAGGCTTTGGCATTTGAACAAGCTAAGCTGGCGAGGACAAGGATGTAAGGTGAGTTTTTGTACCTTTGGGTGGTTGATGAAAATGTACTATGGATGATTTGTGTTATGTCTATTTTGAAGTTTTCTGAATCCAGTGTTGTGTGTGTGATAATGGTGAATGAGTATGCTGTGAATGCATAATCCTATAAAAGTGTGTGAATGTTTGAAAGTATGATTATTGAATGTCAAATGGTTATCACATGGCATTTTAAATAAATGGCGTACTGTATGATATAGTAATAAGTGCAATGTCTTGAGTGATATGCATATGTATTGTATGCGGAGTAAGGAGGGAATTACATTGGCGAGTTAGTTGAAGACAAGAAAATTTGGCATAATCAAGGAATGAATGAATTGAAATGGGGATTCAAGGGAGTTTGGAAGACATCATGGAATGATATCTACTTGCTCGCTAGAACGACACCGTAATGATGGTGTATTGACTCTATGGAGTAACACTGCGACGAAAGTTATCGACTTGTCCTTTGGGGAAACACCTCAGAAGAGATTTATTGATTTCTCAGAAACTAAAGTCCGCTAGGACAGTAACATGGGATCATATTATATAAGACCATAGCTGGGCTATGACAATATATGAAGTCTGCCAGGACAGTAAACATGGGATCATATTGTGTAATACCATAGTTGGGCTATGGCAACATATGAAGTCTGCCAAGACAATAAGCACAAGATCATATTGTGTAAGACCATGGTTGTATTATGGAAACATATGAAGTCTGCCAGGATGGTGAACCAGTAAGCTGACAGGGCACAAAAAGGGAAATCACTATATGACTCGAGTGACGAGTAGCATAATAGGACAATCATGGTGTGTCTAAGAACGTGGGTAAGCTTGTTAATAATAGGATTTGCCAAACTTCGACGTGAGGGAACTTGATATAAGCGATTTAACGCGGCAGAGGTAGTGATGGGATATTTCCTTCGAGGTAATTTAAGTATCCGTCGGTATGAGACCGTTAGTGTTTAGCAAGTAAACTAATATTAGGGTTGAAAGTGGGACGATCAAACAGAACCTAACCCTGAGGGTCTACGGGTAATGAGGCAGCTAGAGATCTACAGAGGAAGAGGATGTTCGACTAGGACTATGTAATGAGGGATAGTTCGCAGGAGCTATTAGAGGAGGAAGTCCATGTAACACCCCTAACCCCGAACCATCGTCGGAACAGGGTTACGAGGCATTACCGGACATATCAGACAATTTACAAATATAAATTTTGTTTAATATAAATTTTGGCAACATTTCTGCTTATTATTATATAAAACCCCCTGTAAATTAAACCATATTCATTTCAATCATAACCAATTCATTCCATATATTTATTTTCTATTCCAAATACCTTCTAATCAAACTCAATCAATATAATATCAACTTAAATTTATCAAAATATTAGTTAGATTAAAATAAATATACTTCATTCATTATAATTCTTAAACTTGTAATACTAACATTTTTAACCATTTACATTCAAAACATAATAACCTTTATACACAACCTACGTACATGCCACATTATGAAAAGGAAATATACATCACCAAAAGTTTGCTGAAGTCGGGTCTGGCTTCGGATGCTGGTTCAGTATTTGACTTCTACAACCTGCGCACGGGAACAACCGTACGCTGAGTATACATATACTCAGTGGTATTACCATAATTCAAATTATAAACATAATAATCATATCATTAATTCATATAACTTTAATTTAACTAAACCAATTCAAACATAACTTTCATATAAGTTTGTCCTTCTCAATATATTCATACAATTCAATTTTAGCTATTCAACAATTGAAATAATACACAATCATGTTGAGCCACTATCCATTTCTTGAACCAATGGTTCATACTTTCTATTCTCATACTCATATTCCAATCACATTTTTTTTTCAGTTCATGTTCTATTTTCGCATTTCTTCCAATGGCTCAACCATTTCATTTTATTCAATTTAACTTTTTCCTTATTTACCCCTATTAACAGACTCGGACTTTAACGGATACACGGATTCCAACCCAAACACACCAGTACGGCACATTGTGCCTAAAACGGTACATAGTACCTGATCAGTATACGACACATAAGTGCCTGAAACGACACACGAGGTGCCTGATACGACACACGAGGTGCCTAAAATACGACACATAAAGTGCCTGATTTACGACACATAAAGTGCCTGATCGGCAAAGCCGATAAATCCCGTACTCTTCCAAATCCTATGGCATGCCAATTATATCCGACTCAGCCCGACTAGTTAATAGGGTATTTCAGTTCTCAATTTCATTTTCATTTTCATAACAAATTCAATTTCAATATCAATTACACTTTTCCATTTCAAACCACATACAATTCAATTTCAATACATATTCATCATTCAACTCAATTTCCATTCAATTCAATAAAAACACTTACCTTATAATTTACTTACCATATTCATAAATTAATCTAACATTTAATGAATAAATAAATAGTTTGAATTATAGTAATACAAACCCGAATTTGCTTGGTTATTCCTCGGTAACCTTCTCCTTTCCTTTGTGGGTTGATGCCTCGAGTTCCTTTTTAGCTACGAAAATAATAATAATTTACATTATTAATTACAACATTAAATTACAATAAATAATTGAATTTTATTCAATTTCTACTCTTCCTCTTCATTCCACATCCTTTATACACAATTCTATTATTTACTTATAAGTTCTTTCAAAGCTGTCTACCTGAGTCATTGTCACTAAATTATCTATATCTTGAATTACAGAATTCCAAATTAAGATCCATAAATTTTCTATGAAACTAGACTCACATATCTTCTTGCCATAAAATTTTCAGAATTTTTGATTTAGCCAATAAGTACAGTTTATTCTTTGAAATCACCCCTATTCTGTTGTCTGACAGTTCCAACCACTCTTTGCTAAAATTTAATTATCTTTTTGTACAGAATTCAAATGATGTTATGGTTTATTTCTTCTAAAACTAGACTCATTAAGGAATCTAACCATATAAATTATGTTCCCAAATTATTTTTATACAATTTTTAATGATTTTTCCAAGTCAGAACAGAGGATCTCGAAATCACCCTAAACTAGTTTCACTAAAATTTAAATATCTCATAATACAGAACTTATTTTCTTTCTCTGTTTCTTTTATATGAAAATAGACTCAATAATCTTTAATTTCATATCTCACTCAACTTCTAATTCCACTTCTACGATTTTTGGTGAATTTTCAAAGTTGCTCTACTGCTGCTGTCCCCAAACTGTTTTCTTATAACTTATTTTGCAATTAACTCCTAATTAAGTTTACTTATTTCTTAACTTAATTCATGCTTTGATTCTACTTAAATTCCTTCCATATTCAACTTGATTATATAATTTTCATAATAAAACCCTAATTCATAATTTCTTCCAAATTAATCCCTATAGTAGAAAACTTATAGCTTACTTTACAATTTAATCCTTTTACTAATTCTAACTTAGATTTCATCTAATTTAATCCATAATTCATCTTTTTCTTCAACATAAACTATATTTAAAAACCTAAAAACTCTCAAAATACCAACTTAGTTTCATCAAAATCTTGCTTTAAAGCTTCTAAAACATCAAAATTGAGAGAATAGAACTTGATTGACTTACCTAATTAAACTCCAAGCTTTAAAACCTCAATTTTCCCTTTTCTTTTTCTTTCTTTCTTTCCTTTCCCCTGTTTCGAAAACTTCTCCGTTCTTTTCTGTTCTTCTTTGTTTCTTTTTATTATTTCATTTACTTTATTTTATAATATAATATTATATTAATATAGTTATTTAATATTAATAATAATATATTTAATACATAAAAATCTCAGATTTTTATGCATGTATGCCGCCTCAACTTATGCTAAATGGCATATTTGCCATTTTGATCCTTTTTATTTTCTTTTAATCTACAATTAGACTTTTACTCCTTATTCAATTTGATCCTTTTTCCTAATTACTTTAAATTAAGCTAAATTCACTAAATAAAAATCTAATTAAACACACTATTAGACTCATAATTACTCCTAATAATTATTTACTAACTCGGTTTACTAAGACGGAGGCCCGATAACACATTTTTTTTTTCTGGTGCCCACGGATTTTGGGTCGTTACAGTCCACCAAAGGCTACCTTGGGCAGACAGTCCCTGGGGAAATAACGGAAGAGATAGCCCGTTAGGAACTATCTATTTTTAAAGTATCTTAAAAGATTTGATTATGGTGAAAAGTACCTTGGGCTACAGTATGAGTACGAGTCCGCTAGGGAAAAAAATAGGTGGTTAATCAGTCAATCCTGTATCATATTTTAGGTCGCAAATGAGATTATTAGAAAGAGTCCTTATTTAGGAAAGGGGATGAAGCTTAGGCTAAGTTAAGAAGCAACTAATTGCTGAGATAGTACTGTAAATATTTATAAGGTTCAATGTGGATTGAGGGGATCCATGTAAGGATCCGTAGTTAAGGTGAAATCACAGATAAACAACTAACAGTAGTCGCCAAACCGTGGTTGCCAGTACGTGTATCCGTGGTGAGCAATGTCATGAAGGGTATAAGGAAAGTCTGGAATGAAGATAAATAGTATGAAGACCCATAAAAAATTATTGATTGATAGAACACAATTATGGCCAAACTAGTGGTTATGTCCGCTAACAGTCAGTTTAGAGGAAATAAGGCATCGACTACGCCAGCGAAAATTTCAGATTCTTTTACGAAATTCAGGGAGTTTTAACTCTGTGCATAAAGTCTCATTTTCCCTAATCTTAAAAAGTCTTATATAAATACCAAAGTGCAGGATCTCACTAAGTTCATCTGAACTTATAAAATTTACTGCTTGTGTGCAGGGTAGATGATGACTTGGGGATAGAGTGGAGGGACCAAGTTATACATCGCCAGTATAGCGCAAACGGCGCGATAGCTGTATCATGCATATAGCCTTATCATGCGTATCATGAAAAGTTTTTAGCACTTAATCTCTTAATCGGAAACCCATTTTAGTGAGTACATTTTATAAGTAAAACAAGTGAATTACTTAATTTTACAAGTTTAATAGTGAGTGATTTAGATCTTAAGTATAAGTGTGAGGTTAATACACTAGTAGGTAGTAAGGATTAAATAATTTCTTGTATATGACAAAAAATAAGATTGACTTTCTAGACAAGCGTTACAGAAGTAGGTAATCATTTAAATGTGTAACCAATTGTTTTCTATTATTATATCTCATAGTTATAATTACTTATGTAACTATTCCTTTGTAACTTGCAACAAAGTCTATTAACTTTACAATATGTGATAGTGAGCCATTGAGCTTAACAGCGTTTCTATCAAGAAGCTTATAAAGCATATGCTCAATTAAAGCTAAATCAAGATTGGCTTAACATCGCTTTTCTATTTTGCATAATTGTTGTTGTTTAAAATTTCAATTGAGCACAAGTAGTTATTCACTGCAATTTAACTTATTGCAAGATCAAATACAATAAGACAATTAAAAATGGGCAAAATAAAACATCTAAAATTCTTTTTGAACCCAAAACGTGTCACTATTTATTCTCCTTTGATTAAAAATAAAGCATATAATATAATATAAGCTTCCATAAGTAATAGAAAGAAATGAATTTATGAAGAACATCCTCTTTGGTCATATACACTTTCACAAAACCAAAATTCAACCCTTCTATGAATAAAAACCATAATCCAAGCAAACCTAACATCTTAGAATTCCATGAATTTCAATAAATACACTTCTTTGGTTATACCATTTATTTAATTCATAAACTCCACTTAGTCAATTGCCTACAAATATTAACTTTGAATAAGCAGTGAGTTTAAACAATTTATTATAATTATTATATGAAATGTAATTACTGGATACACTTAGATTTGATTATGAGTTGGGTCATCTGTCTTGGTCCAAAGGCACATCTAGAAAATGAGAGGGTTTGAATAAAAATATAAGCTCAAAATATGAGTTCGGACAAAAAATAAGACCCATTTTTTAAACGGGCCGATTCGACCCAAATTTGACTTGTTATATTGCTACCATTTCGCTATTATATTACTATTATTTTATTGTTATTATTTTAACATTGTATAACTCTTGTGTTATTATTAATTTTGCTACTATTTTAGAGACATTTATTTGCTAAGTTCAACTATGTTAGTATTATTTAAGTATAAATATTTTTAATATATTTTTAATTTGTTGAGAAACATTTATTTTATTGTTTTTAGTGAATTTGATGTATTATATTTTTTTAATTTATTTTTATATAAAAATAATCTAAAAAATTAATAAGAGTATCGGGCTGAGCTTAGGTTTAATTTTTTTTTATCTGGCTCGAGTTTAGACAAAATTTTAAGCCAATTTTTAAATCAAACCAAACCTAAAAAACAGACTTAAAATTTTAGGTCAATTCAACCTGAACTCAACCCAACCATGATAAGATCTAAATATATATACCTACCTAATATATTTACTGGGTCGATTCGGTTATGCTCCCATAACCCCCAAAAAAAAACCTAAACCATTTATATTGGGTCAACCCATTTCAATTTTGAACAGAATTAGTCATCTTATTTAAAATTTTCATGAAATCGAAGCAAGAAAACTCTTGTGCTTTCCATCATCTTTCGAAATCTGTGTTTCAATTTAAAAATCTACGAATTCAACAAAATGAATTTAGGGCGAGGGATTGACTGCAATGCGATGCATTTAATTTATTTTTTGTCTCACACTACAGTATCGTTATAATATTTAATTTCACCGTTATCGTTATTTTTATACTAATAACAAATAAACACATCACTCATCCAAACTCACTATTAATTATTTGAAAACTTATTTGAACTGAACCATAATATTACTTTCACCCGCTATCGTTATATTGCAGTTAACCATAATATTTTAAAAACTTATTTGAACTGAACCATTATTACTTTGGTTTTTTGAAGTTAAACCATGATTACTTATGGTGAAAGTGTTTTTAGATTTAGTTTGGTTTATGAAAAATAAAAATATTACAAATATACCATAATACTTTTATAACTGATTTCAACCAAATAATTGTAGCGGTGCAGTCTTGCGATGTTGATTAATATTTGATATTAAGTTTTTTATTTATTTAATCTGGAGCATGTCACCCCTCGATTTTAGATGGAACGAGTAAATGAAAAGAGATTGAAATGGTATATAAATGAAAATTTAGATAGAGAAAATTGAAAAATTAGGCTACCCATCAGCTTTCCTTTGCATTTTACCAAAACTATTTGAAGAAGAAAAAAAGACACCTGTTTTTTATATATCAGAATTAAGTCAACTTAATTGAGTTTCACAATATGAAACAGCCAGTGAAACATATCAGCACTACCTTTACCAATTAACATCAACAAACACCACCAAGTGTTAACAACTATTACATATATAGATCCATACCATACCCAAAATTAACGAATTTAGAAGCCCCATGTCTTTGGTTAGATAGTTAAAAAGAACATCAGCCAAAAGCAGAATCAGAGGATGGAGATGGGTGCAGGGGATGGGTGGTTGTTGATGAGAAGGTTGTTACCCTTGGAGAGCTCTTGTGTAATAAGAAAAGTAATATGCTGTAAGGATAAAAGATTGAGCATTTTCTTCTTCCTATTATAAAAAAAATAAATAAATAAATAAATAAATCTCTTCCTATTTTAGCTTTTTATTTTTATTTTCAATTGCTCTCTTATCTTTAAATATAACCATTCTGAACATGAATAAAAATAATTAGAAGATATTATATTAAATAAATAATTAGTATAAAGATAATAATAGAAATATAGAAAATTATTAAATTAACTTAGAAAACAAAATTATCAAATTAAGAAATATAATTATTAATATTATATTCTGGATAAAATATTATAATATGTAAAATTAAAAACAGACATAAAATGTCGAATTTATTTGTCCATACGAACATTATAGTTGGTTACTGGTATGCATCACCCGATTTTTAAAGTGTAAAAGAAGTTGTTAAAAGATTTCTTACGTGACGAGTAATTTTCGTAAAGGGAGAGATTTCGGTCATGATATTTTATTGAAATGATTTTATGATTAAATAATATTATAGTTATAAATTATTTAAACTCTAATTATATATGATTAATTGGTCCATCTGCTAGTTCGAAATAACTAGAAATAAATTGCTTGTTGAACCAAATATATGGAATGAAAGAAAATGACAAAATAAGATAAATATATCACATGTACCACTATTCACATACCCTAGTATTTACTACGGCATGTTGTTGCCCCCTATACACCTAATTGGAGTAGAACTTATATTTTCTACTAAATATTATTATATAATCAGGTCTTATTCGAATGTAACTCTTGTACCAATTCTTTATAAATAGAAACTATATGTTGAGCTTTTTACAACACTTAATAGATGTCATTATTTTGCCAAAAAGTATGGAAAATTTATTTAATAAAATAAATTCTATTTTCTAAGAAAAACGCGTAGTTACTTGTTACAAAGACAAATCAACTTTTCTATTGAAAGTTAACTAAAAGTTTTCATTCTGCGATTTGGTTTGTCTTGCTTGAGTCCATTCTCGAGGTAATACGTGGTTCGAGGATAACGAGAATGTTGTTCGATTGAAAGTCGGAATCAACTTAACCACCTCGTACGAAACACGTGTACTATTTTGATTAATTGATTTATTGATATACATAACACAACGACTCAATTTTTTTAAAAAAAATAAAATTCCTTTATATCTAAAATAACCATTTTCTAAATTGATTTTTCCAAAAAAAAAAAAAACTTAAAGTTCCATTCGTTAGATACTATTAAATAGATACCTCGCTATGCTAAATTTATTAAAGAATTGTACACCAACAAGAGAAAGCTAAAAGGTAATGTGAAAATAAGTATGGGGAGAAAGTCTCTGCCATGATACAAAAGAAGGTACCTCCTAAATGCAATGACCCAATTATGTTCTCTATCCCATGAAAGATAGGCAATGTTAAAATTGAGAAAGCCATGTATGATTTAGGACCGTCAATCAATGTTATGCAAATGTCTATTTACTCATCTTTAAAAGTAGGTCCTTTGCATGAAAATTGTGTAATCATTCAACTTGCTGACAGGTCTATGGTATATCCAGAAGGAGTTTTAGAGGATGTTCTTGTTCAAGTTGTTGGATTAGTTTTTCCTGTTGATTTTTATATGTTGGGATGCAGGATGAAAATTCACCTAACTCAACACATGTAACACCCTATACCCGGCCGGGACGATTTGACCCGAATCCGGGATGTCACATTAGCCACTGGAATGACTCTCCGTTTCATCTCCAACTGAACTTCCAACACACAATGATACCATGTGAATAAGATAAGGAACATGTGACCTTTAATATTTGACTCACAATACTTAACTTAGCAGACAAAGGGGTTCGCGGGTAGTAGTTAGCCAAACATTAGGGTTTGCACATTGCATAGTTCGACAATTTTGTAACTTCACAACAACTTTGGTGAACTCTATATCAATTAGTCAATTTTGATCATTTCAAGCTCTAACTTATGGCGAACACTCTGTTTAGAGATTAAATACTTAAACATGAACTCGTAATTTTAAGAAAACATCAAACATGGCTTCGAGTGATGTTCATACTGATGAAGAATTAACATACTTAACATTCAAATATATATAATGTTTTATTAGTTCGCAAGCTTTGGAATAAATATAATGTAAATATCTAAGTCTTTAGAGCAATCAACGAGGTCAACCAGATAGGAAGATATCTCTAAGCCCAAGCGGACTCCCACATTGCCCATAAGTCCAGAGTTCATTTGTAACACATACTTAGTATTTATGCCTCATCTAGATCACTCGCTTCTTCGCTACACACCATGCGATCTATCTATCTGCAATGTTTAGTAAAGAGCGTGTGAGCTCTTGTGAGCTTAGTGATTGTCCCGAAGAACCACATAGCATATACAAAACATATGTCACACAATGAGTTCACCAGTACTATTAGTTCTTATAGCTTACTATCAGTTCTTAACTTCTAATCTCTTTAGAATGGGTTGGAAAATTCTTTAAAATAACAGATTAATTCAAGAATCCAGATTCCACCATTAACAACATCAATTTTAGCTAAAATTAGTCGACCTTTAAAATTTTAAGTTTTCTCGAAACAACTCAAACCTAGTTATTTTCAATAAGCAAATAATTTCGAGCGTCGTTAATGTAACTTCCGAGATTTAACCATAGCGTCTAGGCCGAGTTTTGGCCATTTAAGTTGGCTTGTGATGATGAATATGTTAATGTTTAAAGATGTGTAAATGGCTTTGTGTTAAGTTTGGTAATTGACCTATATTGAGTGAATGAGGTTGAATTGATAATGCATGTTTGAAATGGTTTAATTAAAGGAGTTATATATGTGAATTATGTCTAGTAAAGTAATATGAGTTGATAGGTACTTTGAATTGATAAATGGTATTGAATTGAGTATTAAAATGGTTGAAATAGATATAGTATGATTGTGTATTGATTGATGCCTTTTGGTTGCATATTTGTGTATTAAAATGGAACCATTTGAGCTTGTGTAGTTATGTGCAAAATGGGTGACAAAATGGCTTGGTAAATAGCCTATTTTTGTCCACATGGGCAGAGACACGGGCGTGTGTCTCAGCTGTATGTGACACACGGTCATGTTACATGGCCTTGTGTCCCCTGGTGTTGAAATTGAAATGAAGTCAATATGCTCCACACGTCTCACACACGGGCGTGTGATCGGCCGTGTGGCACAAGTCAGTATACCCTATAGGTTTGACACAGCCTAGCACACGGCCATGGTTGTGTGTGGCCACTTCGAAGGGCACACGGGCTAGACACACAAGCGTGTGACCCAAGTCAATAACCTCACTTATTTGGACACGGGCTAGGACACGACCATGTGATCCCATTTTGAATGTCCACACGGCCTGTGACACGGGCGTGTCTGGTGGCCGTGTGAGACACACGGCTTGGCCACACGGGCATGTGTCCCCTATTTTGAGAAAAAATTTAAGTGTGGAAAAGTTTCTCGAGTTATCGGCTTAGTCCCGAACCACTTCTAATGCATGTTTAGGGCCTCGTAGGCTCATTTAAGGGACACTATGATTGATTGTGATTTGAATTGTATTCAAATTGATAAATTGTGTATGAAATGTATGTTTAAAAGTGTTGTAAATCTGGTAATGCTCCTTAACCCTATTCCGGCGTTGAATATGGGTGAGGGGTGTTACAAACAAAGCCTAAGGCAAGTGTACGTCATGGGTCGAATTTAGGGTTTGGGGCCTTGGATCAAAATTTTACTTTGGAATCTCAACCGTGTGTTGGGCTTCTACGGGTCCCTAATGCACCTAGGTTAGAATTCTTGAATGGCACTGAGTCAAATGCAAATACGGTTTAGTATGGGTCCAGTTTTGATAACATGAATTCTTATGTACGTATTCCCATGGGAAATACGTCGTGGTATCCTGACTCGGGAGCTACGCATCATGTATGTAAGGAGGATTTCTATCTGAACGAGTCCACATCATATTCAGGTACTACCTATCTTTTAATGGGTGATGGGACACATGCTAAAATTAAATGTGTTAGGAATTCTACATTGGCTACAAAGAATAAGTTGCTCCATTTATATAATATTTTACACGTGTCGAACATACGTAAAAATTTGTTATCTGTTTCACAGTTTGCTAGAGAGAATAATGTTTTCCTTGAATTTCACCCATTTCACCATGTGGTCAAGGATATTCAGACTCAAGACATTTTTTGTGGGGCCACACTCATGATGGGCTTTATCAATTTTCACCGATTGCTAATGTCAATAGCGGTGTTTTTCTACCCATTCATAATACTGGACTTCAGTCGAGCTTGGTCATCGTCAGCTTGGTCATCCCTCTACTCGTATAGTTCATTCAATTTTAGATAAATGTCGTGTTGTTTCGAATAAAGATTCTCTTGATCATATTTGTATTGCTTGTCAAAAAGGAAAATCTCATAAGTTACAATTTTCGAAGTCCACTACTGAATATACTTGCCCATTTGATTTAGTTGTGTTAGACTTCTGGGGACCTTCGTCTATTGGGTGTGGTAGTAATTGGTACTATGTCTCATTTTTTGATATGTTTAGTTGATTTACTTGGTTATTTCTTATTCAGCGAAAGGCCCAAGCAATTGATTGTTTTACTAATTTTCAGAAGATGGTTAGTAAGTTTAGCTTGTTAGTAAGTTATTAAATATTCAGTTAGTAGTAGTTTATTTTCTATAGCTGTGTATAAATACATGTACTGAACAGTAATAAAGGTTAAGCAATAATCAGCCATTCTCATTTACTAGCTACAGTTTTATCATATACTTACAAGACACAATTTGGAAGAGGCTAGATCATGGTTTTATTAATAGTCCTAGATTGTAGTTGCTTACTAATGGTGTCTTATTTAATTTACCTGTCACAATTTCAAGTAACGGGCCTATGATATTTTTCTCAGATTACCATATTTTGTTGTTTTTAGAATATCATATTGATTTGAGATTAAGTAGGATACAATTTTGAGTGTCAAACTATGATTAAAGAGGGGTAGGACATAGTGGTTTCTAGATCACCACCGTCTGTTTTGATGAGAAAGTTAAAAATAATACAAGCACAACTGAAACTATGAAATAAGTTGGAGTTCGAGAATTTAAAAAAAATGACGAAAATGTTAGAAAAGGATTTATGTGAGATGCAATCTAAATTTATTAAATAATTGTGCACCAACAAGAGAAAGCTAAAAGGTAATGAGAAAATAAGTATACGGAGAAAGTTTCCGCCATGATACAAAAGAAGGTACCTCCTAAATGCAATGACCCAAGCATGTTCTCTATCCCATGAAAGATAGGAAATGTTAAAATTGAGAAAGCCATGTATGATTTAGGAGTGTCAATCAATGTTATGCCAATGTCTATTGATTCATCTTTAAAAGTAGGTCATTTGCATGAAAATGGTGTAATCATTCAACTTGCTGATAGGTCTGTAGTATATCTAGAAGGAGTTTTAGAGGATGCTCTTGTTCAAGTTGATGGATTAGTATTTCCTATTGATTTTTATGTGTTGGTATGCAGGATGACAATTCACTTAACTCAACACATGTAACACTCCAAACCTGGCTGGGACGATTTGACCCGAATCCGGGATGTCACATTAGCCACCAGAATGACTCTCCGTTTCATTTCCATCTGAACGTCCAGCACACAAATACCATGTGAATAAGATAAAGGACATGTAAACTCTAAGATTTGACTCACAATACTTAACTTAGCAGATAAAGGGGTTCGCGGGTAGTAGTTCACCAAACATTAGGGTTCACACCTTGCATAATTCGACGACTTTGTCACTTCGCAAAAACTTTGGTGAACTATATATAAATTAGTCAATTTTGATCATTTCATGCTCTAACTTATGGTGAACACTCTATTTAGAGATTAAATACTTAAACTTGAACTCGTAATTTTAAGAAAACATCAAACATGGCTTTAAGTGATATTCATACAAATAAAGAATTAGCATACTTAACATTCAGGTATATATATAATGTTTTATCAGTTTGCAAGCTTTGGAATAAATATAATGTAAATACCTAAGTCTTTAGAGCAATCAACTAGGTCAATCGGATTGGAAGATATCTCTAAGCCTAAGCGGACACAAGTTGTCTTTCAGTAGTACGATCCGACCGCAAAATACCCCTTAATATTAGTTACACATTAGACAACCAATGAGCAACATTTGCTTCCATTTTACTTTGTGTGTAAAAACCATGTGAGAATAATATACAAAGTATTAATGTAATTGATGAATAATTTTATTAACTAATGATAAGGAATTGAAGCGAAGGAAGCAGAAGAAGGATCAAATTCAAGTTGTTTGACTCAAAAAAGAAAGATTTGGATTTGACCTGAATGAAGAAATTAAAAAATTTAGAAATTAAAGAAATCAAAAACAGTAAAAGAAGAAGTTTGAGAATAAAGAACAAATAAAAATCATAAATAAATGAGAAAGAAAATTTTAAAAAAAGTGGAAGATGGATCGAATAAATCGATAGATGTGATGATTATTTGGATAAGTGTCCAATTGAACCCTTTGAGATATAAATCCCAACAAATTCAATTAATGTGTAACACCCCAAACGCAGCCTAGACATCATGATTGAATCTCGAAAGTTACATTAATAACGCTTGAAATTATTTGCTTATTGAAAATAACTAGGTTTGAGTTGTTTTGAGGAAACTTAAAATTTTAAAAGTTGACTAATTTTAGCTAAAATTGATGTTGTTAATGGTGGAATCTGGATTCTTGAATTAATCTATTACTTTAATGAATTTTCCAACCCGTTTTGAAGAGATTAGAAGTTAAGAACTGATAGTAAGCTATAAGAACTGATAGTACTGCTATAAGAACTGATAGTGCTGGTGAACTCATTGTGTGACATATGTTTTATATATGTTATGTGGTTTTTCAAGACAATCACTAAGCTCGCAAGAGCTCACACACTCTTTACTAAACATTGTGGATAGATAGATCGCATGGTCTGTAGTGACGAAGCGAGTGATCTAGGCGAGGCATAAATACTAAGTAGGTGTTACAAATGAACTCTGGAATTATGGGAAATGTTGAATCGATTGAAAGTCTAATATGTTGTCTATCAAGTCAAATTGGGGAGATGTTTAGTTTTAGGCATTGGAGCAGATGACTCCTAAAAGATAGAGATATAGATGTATCTTATTGGACTGATAATACATCGAACAGACCCAAGTAGAATAGATCTTGAATCCATTTGTGGATCTATTCACTTGTGACGTTCATAGTGTAACATACCTAAATCTTGAGTGGATGGCGAACTATGTATGTGTGACTCATACACTTTGATGTAAGTAAAATTCTGAGTTCAAATAGATAAGGAACCGAAAGCTGGTGCGCTGGGTGTACGTCTTCTGTAGTATGTAGTGTCATTCACAACAATGAAACTCATAGCTCAAAACATGAGTAAATGATATCCCCTCATTGGAATTACATGGTTGATGAAAGTAAACGTGACTACGGGTCGTCCATCTTTATGATGAATGACTTTTCATGAAAATGAACATTGCATTTTCTCACTTTTAAATGAAATAATAGTCAATATGTTGCAATAAAATGCTTACCCATGTAAAATAATAATGCAAGTCAAATCAATGCATAATAATTCACTTACCTTGAAACTTACCTCACATTGATTAGGCTTAATAAAGTTTCCATTACCATGGCTAGATATCATAAGCAAAGTCAATAACAAGATCGCTAAGTTATAATACTTAACTTACCATTGCTAATTAAATACACACTCATAGACATTCAGTACAAGCAAGGATTCATGGAACACACCTTAGCTTAACTTCCAAATAAAAAAATTTTCACTCCAAGGTACCCACCAACTTAGCTTTTCACTAATTCAATCCTTCTCTTTAGCAATGTTACCATGTACCTATTCAATATTACCATTAATTTCAGCACATGAAATATTTAAATTTATCACTTAACAACCATTAATACAAATTTGAATTAAGGACCCTTGCCTTAATTCCTCTTGTCTGAATACACCAAAAAATGTGCAAAAATTTCCTTTTTATTATTCACTTATTCTCTCTCTTAACCTTTAGCTTCAAAAATCATATAACCATCATCCCAAAACCAAATTGATATAATTTACGACGCAACTATTTTCACATATATAGGTTAATTTGAAAATATTATAAAAAGTTAGAGTCGTTTCTCATCTCTCCACTCATTCAAAAGGCTCTTCAAGCCTTCATCTCGTCTTCACCTATCTTTACAATTAGAGTCTTTATAACATGGGCATACATGACAATTTACAGTCAATTCTTAAGCAAACTATTAAATTCATCTAATCCAAAGGGAATAGACTCACGGTTTTGAAGGTTTAACAAGCTTTTCCTTTGCTCCTTTTCGAATGAAAGAGATAATGAGCCTCATCTCTCCATTCACATTACTTAGTTTCTTCCTTAGTGATTTCTTAAATAACTCCACTTAAATTAAATTTATGGCAATGATCTTAACTAACCAAATGGTGGCTCATCTAAGGAATCTATTTTTTTAAAAAGAATATCTCTAACAACCATAATTTAGACTTAACTAAATTATGCTTTATGAACATGATCCAACAATCAGGATTTTAATTTCTTTACTTTAGTGGCAACTAATATGGTGGAGATAATTCTCATTCACTAACACCATAAAATTTATGGCAATGATTCCCTTAGTCTCTATAATATCTCTATTTCAATCCCTTTTATATCTTTTATAATTATTTCTTTTATCTCCCATCAATTATTTCTAGTTTGCAATTCTCTTAAGTTACTCAATAACTCAATTTAACAAGTCATATCTCAGTTTAGTTTTGATGTTTTCTAATGCCATATATTAATTAATTAAAATAAATACGATTGATATGGGCTCATTCTCGCGAACTTAATTAGCTTTATCCCCAACTCAACATAAATTACGACACAAAAAATTTTAGGATGTTAATTAACTGGACTATATCACACGAATCTATGTTTGCGTTCTGGAACTCAAGTATGGAAAAATGTAAAAATGTAATTAATAAGTTGAAGTTTGAATTTTTTTGACGAGGGTATCATGCTAAGGTAAAGGTGGGGATTTCCTAGTTATGTGTAAAGCTCTTGTATTCGAAAATATCATCATAAAGGAAAGGCATATGATCTTTGCATATATTGATGGTTCTAAGTGTAGGTTTTGATTATATTGTATATACAACTACCATACTCTGGTGGGGATCGAATTTTATACACATTTACATTAATTTTAGACAAAGATTCTTAAATTTTTCTTCAGAATTTCAATTAGGTATTCTCTATAAATGATAAGTTATCTTCTTGTAAATTTCATATGGCCTAATTGAACTACACAATAAAAGACAATATTATATGTGAACAAATAACAAATTAAGGGAGGACACAATTTGGGAGAGGCTAAATCGTGGCTTTATTAATAGTCCTAGATTGTAGTTGCTGGCTAATGTTGTCTTATTTAATTTATCTGTTAAAATTTCAAGTAATGGGCCTATGATATTTTTTCTCAAATTACCATATTTTATTTTTTTAAAATATCATATTAATTTGAGATTAAGTAGGATACAAATTTGAGTGCCAAACTATGATTAACGAGGGGTGGGACATAGTGGTTTCTAGATCACCACCATATATTTTGATGAGAAAATTAAAAATAATACAAGCATAATTGAAACTATGAAATAAGTTGGTGTTTGAGAATTTAAAAAAAAGACGAAAAATATTGGAAAAGGAATTGTTTGAGATGCATTCTAAACAAAATACCATCAACCAGTGCGCTAAGGTATGGGAAATCTAACAAGCATTATTACAATTGTAGGAACAAGAAAAGATGCATTGGGCACATAAGGCATAAACTGATTAGATATTAGTAGGTGATTATAACACAATTTTATTTTATGTAACAACCATTGGCCATTGAGTTGCTAATTATATTCTTGGTATTGTTGATGAAAAATGTGTATGGGTAGAAGATCTACTCTTACCTAGTATTGTAACGCCCCAAAAATGTGGGGTTTGTAATTTTGCTGAATTTGCTTAAATTCCATGATGTGCTCGAACGGCTAGTTATTTGAGTGTATTTGGGGGTTTTTTAGGATGCGTGGATTCGAGTCTGAACCTTGGAAAAATTTTAATTTTTGCTCATAAGTGAAACTGGTAGCTAGCAGTAGGACTTATGTATAAATATGTGTGTTTATGTGTCATAAAAAGAGCTCGTGACTTAGTGGTTGTGGCGTCACTAAGATGGCAAGGGGAGTGGGGTTCGAATCCCATGACAAGCAATTAGGGGGTTTTTATTTTATAATTAGATGGTGCAAGAGGTAGAGTTTGGATCAAACTCTGCAGAGGAGGTTGAAGACTTGGTCAAGAATTTCGAATGGGAGGCTGGGAGTAATTCAAGGAGGATTCGATGGAGAGTTTGAGGGAGTTGGAGGTGTGTAGGAGTCTTGGCCGAATGTGGGGAAGGATGAGTAGAGGATTTTCGGCTGGGGGATTTTCCGTTTTGCAAATTCAGAAATTAGAGTGGGTGAAGAAACCGAATTTCTCTTTGGCATTTTTAAGTTTTCTTTTGTTGCATTTCGGGTTTCATTCTTTTTTTGGCATCTCGTGCAACCTTTTACCATTCGGGTTTTACCGTTCTTTCCTCTTTTCATCTAATATTTCTCTGTTGCTGTCGACTTTCTGCCGAATCACCTTTCTTCTTTCGGTTGCTCCTTTGGCCGAACACAACTCTTCTTTTCCCTCTTGTGATTCTTTTCCTTTCTTTGCAAGATAGCTGAGCACTTTCTTTCTTCTTGTGTTAGCCGAATCTATTAGGGCCTAAGTATTCTCTTCTCTTCTCTTCGTTTCTAACCGTTTCTGAGCCTCTTCGATTGGTTGGTAAGTGGCGACTATGGCCGAATGTAGGTTGGCTTTTTCTCCTTATTCGATTTTGTATCTCTGGGGCCGAAAGACTTTTCCCCTAGTTGCCGTGGAGATATATTGCTAACAC
This sequence comes from Gossypium australe, assembly GCA_005393395.2. Taxonomy (NCBI): domain Eukaryota; kingdom Viridiplantae; phylum Streptophyta; class Magnoliopsida; order Malvales; family Malvaceae; genus Gossypium; species Gossypium australe. The sequence goes on along the minus strand of CM016621.1, from coordinate 65,094,708 downwards.
TTTCTTTCTCGTCGATTGTTGTTAGGGACTCGTTTTCCTTAGCCAAGGGGGAGTAGGCCGAATACTCTTCCACTGCAAGAGATCTATCGTTTCGTGGTAAGTGAAGTTAGTTTGATTAGCGTTTCAATATTTTGGATTAACAAGTGTTATGACTAACTAATGGGACGGTTGTTCATAGATGTCTTGGAAGCGCGCCAAACTACAACCCATAACAGGTGTGTAATCGTACACCCAATTTTGCTTCTGTCAATATGAGGAATGAAGGTGTGTATTCACACCCCTGATGAATTGTGAATTGGCTAAAGCCGAAAAATTGATAAGCCGAAACTTCGGCTTCTGAGGGCTCTCGAGCATACGAGTGCTCGTAGAGATAAACCGAGCCACAATCATTGGCGGTATACCGTTGAGGCTGCCACGAACATTCTCGTGGGCTTTGGTCGTAATGGGCCTCGTTGGGCCGAGATGGGCCATTGGGCCCATGGGCCTCACGTGGGGAAATTCACGATAGTGTCAGATAATGGATTGGGCTGCGAAGCTCGCATAGCCGCGACCGAAATCGAGCTGAATGGGCCACACGAGCGTGTGGGCCCACTTGGGCCAAAAATTGGGCTTTGGGCCCAATTACACCGTTTCGACCTAAAATGGTGTTTGTGTCGCTTGAGGTGACTATAGGCCTTCGGAGAGGTCGTTATTGGGTAAAATTACCAAAATACCCTCGAAGGGTAAAATTACCGAAATACCCTCGATGGGTAAAATTACCGAAAACCCTCGATGGGTAAAATTTACCGAAATACCCCCGAAGGGTGAAATTACCGTTTTACCCCTAACTAAAAAAATGACCGTTATACCCCTAGTGGTAGTTTAAGTGATGTATATGCGATATTTATATGACTGATTATGATTGTGACATACTGCATACACGAATTATTTATGACACGACATTCTGCATTGGGTTGGGATTTGTATTTGGAGGAAGTACTGTATTAATGGCTCTGCCACGTTTTACTGATCTAGTGGCTTCGCCACGTATTCTGATTTTAGTGGCTTGGCCCACGTTTACTGTCATTAGCAATTTTGCTGCGTTACTGCTAGCAGCTATGTTGCGATACTGGTATGCTGGCTGGATTGGGTTGGGTTGCATTATTGCTTTGTTCTGTGATCATTTGGGATTAGGCCCACATTGCTACTGTATAGGGCTAAAGCCCAGACTGAACTGATACTGAATGGGGCTCAGGCCCAGACTATTATTGCATGTTTAGGGATTACACACTGAGTTCTCGTAACTCACCCTTTTCTTTAACTGCACACGTAATCCCCAGCCTTAGATGATTTGGAGCTGCGAGGGACTCGAAGGTGGCCACATGCTCGATATGTTTCAATCTTAGACTTAGTTATTTTATTTTTAATATTTTGGGTTAATAATTATGTAATAAGGCCAATTGGGGTTTTGATTTTTATTGGTGGTTCTCTTTATTTCAACCTGCTAATCTAGGAAACATAGGTTTTTAAAACAATAACGATTTCTAAAGAAAATTACGATTTTCAAACCTTAAGGTTTACAACTAGAAAAGGCTTCTGTGGTTTTATTTCAGATTATAAGCTTATAATAATTGATACGGCCTATAATTGGACAACAAGGTTTACAACACTAACATTTTCAAAACAATTGTTAAATGGGATTTAAAATTTAGTAACGAACTTTTATCGACAAACTCGATTTTCAAACGACACTTCGATGTGACACGTCAAATCCGGTCGTAACGTTTTGGCCGAGTTTGGGGTGTTACAAGTATAGTTGCCCTTTACTTTTAAAAAATGTATAAAGTTTTAAACAATTAGGACTGTGTGGAGATTTGGGTTCTTCGTATGGTGGATTTACCAACTTTACCTATTCCTAACCAATTGAGGTGTACTCACCTTTTACAGTGGAAGAGATTAAAACTTTAGTATTATAAATTAACCAAACTAAAGCTCCAAGTATTGATGGTAAACCTGAGTTTTTTCACCAAAAGTATTGAGAGATTGTAAGGTTGCTTACAACCCAAGCTTGTTTTGGATTTCTAAATACAAAATATATTGTAAAGTAGTTTAACAAAAATCTAATCCCCTAATATCAAAAGGAAAACAACAACGGAATCTGGTGGATTATAGACCAATCAATTTATGTAACATCATCTACAAGATATGTGCAAAGGTGTTAGTAAATTGCTTCGAACCTATCATGACTGAGCTAATAACACCTTACCAAATTACATTCATTGAAGGGCAAAATATTATGGGCGATGTGTAACACCCCAAACCCGGCCCATGCGTTAAGGCCAGATCTGACATGTCACAAGAGAAAAATACTCTTAAGTCCATTTCATTCGTACGTAAATAGTTTTGTTAAAAATCAAGAAAACAAGTTTTGATTTAAAATAATTGACAATATAATACTAACTTCGAAGGTTGATTGATAAATCGATAATTAGAAGTAATGATTTAAAAAACCGTGACTTTTGAAAAATATTGATGAAAATTTGAGAGAAACTTTCCGGGTAAACAATATTTATATAAGTTTATAATAAAAATCCATTTGTGTAACCGTTTTAGAAAATCTTTATTTAAGTTTTTAGAAAAATCTCATTTGAAGTAATTTGAGCAAAATATAAATATGTCAAACATAAAGCAAAATAAAATAAACCAGATGCCTTATTACAACATTTAACCCCAAATAGTAAAGTAATAAAGTAAACGAGAAAGAAGTCTAAAGTCCAAATAAAACCATTTCTGAAGTATGGCCTCCACCGAGTCATCCATGGCCCAAGTCCTCGTCACTGAGCATTTTCTGCAAGGGTTAAGGAAACGGGGTGAGTTAGTAGAACTCAGTGTATAATCCCCTTACCGTTGATCACTGGGCTTGTATCCGTTTAGCAATATTTTGGGCCTAAGCCTCTTTTACATAATAATGTATCAAATAAATCAAATGAGTGTAATGCAACCCCACCCAACCTAATAATCCATCCGCTACACACCACCCGTACCATCCCATCACACTTGTGGGGATCAAGTCAACCCACCCCGCCAAACACACCAATCGCAGGCATTTTGCCATTTATAACATATTTTGATTGTGGCCAAGCCACCAGAATCATATTGAATCATATAAACAAACATTTTTGTGGCAGTGCCACCAGAATCACTTCTCTTCAACATTTTCCCATCCCATGCAAAATTATGTATATGCAACATACATAGTAAATCATGATATTACAAATATAAACAACAATTATTAATTCAGAGATTCATTACAAAAATTCAGCCTATTAACACTTTGCAAATCGGCCCATTAAGGCAATCTATCAAATCGGCCCATTAAGGCAATCTATCAATTCAGCCCATTAAGGCATTTTCGTCATTTGGCACATAGAGGCATTTTCATAATTTAGCCCATTAGGGGCATTTTCGTAATTCGGCCCATTAGGGGCATTTTCATAATTTTCACAGTGTTAATACTGATTTTGACAAATTTATCAAAATAATGCAATTTTGACCAATATCCCGATTTGCGCAATATTACGATTTTTAATCATAACGATTATTTCCAATATGATATCAAAACTTAAAAACCCACGGGAAAAACGGTGTGAGATTACACACCTGATTACGGTAAGTACTAGGCCTTCTTGATCGTCGACACCTAAGATATCATAACGCTCGATTAATCGACATACGTGATTTTATTAATCAAACTCTAAAATAAACGATCTAAAGTGTTTACCCTTGGAATCGTAAACTACCACGATTTGTCGATTCTCCCCAGATGATGGTCCACAACCCGGTGGAAAATCCCGAATCGCTGATACTGCCCTTCATTTGAATTTAGGAGTAGGGATCACAAATTCGCTCCTTTTGCGATCTCCAATCGCTTTCCCTTTCGATTTGATATCGCTTGCCTCCATTGAAATAAGATCTTAGTCAAAACGATATTACGATATAAATATGGATTGTTTAATGACAAAGGGTTCCGCTTACCACTATAATCGTATGATCAACAAGTCGATTGATCGAGCAATTTAGTCCCTAAAACATATAGTCGATTATTACAAATTATTATTCCGTTAGCACTAATCGAATATTGAATAATATCAATAATCCATAAATAACTCCTTACCTTATCGATATTGGATCCGATTTTCACCGTTCAACCTAAGGCTAGAATGATGTTTGGCCTCCCACTAGAATACTACAAAAGGGAAAAAATGATCTCGTTTTGAGAGAGTAGAAGAAAATGATGATTTCGATTAATAGAACCATCTCATGACAAAGGTATATATTCGGCATTAAGAGAAGAAATTGAAGAGAAGTTTATTACCTACCGATTTGGTCAAGAAGATAGTGTCCAACACGAAGGAAAAAGAGATAGTGAGGAGACAAGATGCTAATAAATTCGGCTATGGAGAGAATGAATAAAAAGAATTCGATCACAATGAAATTTTGATTTTAAGAAGTGAAAGAAGGGTTAAAGAGATGATTAAAAAGAAAGAAGAAGATGGACAAAAGGTGTTTAAAGTGTTTCGGCCAACACCAAAAGTGATATGAACCAAAGAAAAATGTGAGTATTTCGGCAACCAAGAAGAATGATAAAAGATGGATTATGATTTCGGCACAACAAGGGAAAAATGACCAAAATGAAATGAGAATTTTGGCCAAAGCAGAGAAAAGATACTCTCTTTTTGGCTTTGGGAGTTACGGCTAAGAGGAAGAATTGGAGAAAGAAAATGACACTAAAAAGCTAAAGAGAAACAACCTCTCAAGCACCAAAATTGCCAAAATGCTCCTAGCAAAATTCGGCTATCCTCTCCCTATACCAAAACCGTGCATAACATGACAATAAGGTCAAAATTTGGCCAACCAAAACTTTCCAAAACAGCTCCCTTAAAAAAGGCCAACATGCTCCATTATCTTGCCTTTTCTTTTGATTTCTTTCCTTACCCCCATCCTTTCCTTGTTTCCATAGCCATCATACCATAATTAAAAAGTCCAACTTGCCTTATATACCCTCTTGGCCGACACTTAGGGAAAGGATACAAAAAAATAGTCAAAAATTTACACTTGATGGGATTTGAACCTCTTCCCTTAAAGTCCTTCATGTGGTGCCATATCCCCTTTACCATAAGCTCCTTTATGCTAGCAAATTACTCACCTATTTCCATAAGCATTAATGCCACTTACTATCTCTCCTTAATAGGCTTAAACACAAAATTTTTACTAGGGCCCAAATAGACCCCGAGCCTTCTCAGGACCCCTAAACATACACAATTAATATTTTTAACTAGCTTAACGCAAGAAATAATGCAACACGTAAAATGCTAAATTTTAGGATGTTACACGATGTGTGTTTGGCATTGAAATCATTCATACAATTCGAAGTAAGTGCCAAGGAAAAGGAATACTGGCAACATTGAAAGTGGGTATGGGTAAAGCATATGACATGATTAACTGGAAACTTCACCATGTATTCTAGAACATATGACATTGAGTTCGTGGTGGAAGCAAATTATACAATAGTGCACATTATTGTGTCTCAATTTATCTACGTTATTATCTTTAATTTTCCTATAAGTTGAATGTAGCTAAGAGATTCAAGGCGTTAATATTAGCAAAATTTGTTCATCAGTGTAACACCCTTTGTTTGCTAACGATTCTCTCTTCATTTTCAATGGTTTCATCTAGATTTGCTATGTTTGTCAAATCCATTTTAAATACATATTGCAAATTTTAGAACTTTCTATTAATAGTAAAAAAAATCATAATTATTTATTAGTAGATCTAGTAGAGAAAAAAAAAGTAGATCACAAGTATTTTGTGAGACAAACAAGTAAAATGGCTTGGGGAATATCTAGGATGTCATATTGGATATCTTAATAAAATGCATATGTTTTTGCAATCGGTTCTTGATTGTATGAAGTAGGATTTGACGGGATGGAGATTGAAATAGTTTTCTTAGGGGGTAGGTTAACGTTTATTAAATCTAGTTTGTCAGCTATCCCCAAATACACCTTTTCTTACGTACAATTCCCTAGAACAATCACAAACAAAATTGATGAAATGATTCATGATTTTTAGTAGGGGCATGACGGTTAGAGTAAGAAACTATATATGTGTAGTTGGGATCGAAAATGTAAACCTAGGGAACTGAGAGGACTTAGAATCAGAATGGAGGAATACATGTATGATGCTTTTTTTATGAAAACAAGTATGAAGAATACTGACAAAACCATAATCAATGAAATAAGCCATGCTTCTTTCCAAGTATTATTCCAGTAAAAAAATTTAGTGTTGAAGCAAAAATCTCTACCTTATGTATATGGAAAAGTATTCCTAAGGGATATGGCATTTATAACTAGGGTGGTAACATTTAGATTTGGGAGGGAATATGATTGTTTTTTTGTATAAGCAACACTAGCCCCAAACTATCTCTGGTAACTTAGATAGGAATTTTCAAGACTTGGACTCACATGCTTGGAATTCAAAGGTAATAATGCAATGAATCAATGTCCAACCTAGAATTCAGAGGATAATGGTATCACTTATGATCTCAATGGTATTAAATAGATATAATAGGACATATGGAGTTGTGGCTACAATAGTAGGGGGGTATACTACTTTTGGGAATATCAATTTAAGTGGCATCCAAAATTCAAGGAAAATTTATATTTGTCTGGTTTTATTATGGAATCATATCATTCTTAGTATTCAATGTTGTTTATTTATACATAGAGATAAGAAGCGAGTTAAAATCTTCCAATGTAAAATTCATGTTCACTAGAAAATAGAACCTCTAGCTATGAATATTTGACATTTAAACCTGGTTCAAATTTTGGTTGAGCAAAGCAGGTATCCGATGGGATGTGATACGAAGGAACTAGCTAAACCAACTGCTACACCTCATATAGCTATAGATTGACTTTAAGCATAGTTATAGTTTGCTCTTGATTTGTATCGAAAAAGTTTAAAGGTTTGATATACTGACAGTGCAATTTTTTACTCTTTAAGTGAAATTAAAAAATTGTTACGTGTCCTCTATCTTATATATTTCTTCTTCTTCTTCTTTTGTTTTGCTTTTCCTTACAATCATATGTTACCTCCTCACTCGTGGAATTTCATTAGATGTGTACCAAATAATTTTTTTAAGATGATATTAATTTTAGTTTTCAGATTTTTATTTTCAATCGATCATTCTATTCCATTTGGTCATAATATAAAATTCACTTGTACTTAAAAGAATATATTAAAATAATATTATCTAAGTAGAAATATGCTCTAAGCCCCTATATTCTTCATACATTTGAAATTCAGTCTCGTTATTTTTATTTAAGTAAATTTGCTCCCTTTAATATTCAGATTTAAAAAGTGCAAGTCTTATTGTTAACACAATTAAATTTTTTTTACTAAATTCAAATTTATTAGAAAGTTTATTTTTTAAAAAAAATTACATGGCTATCAAGAGAAATTTTTTTATTTTGAATTTTACGATATTGAATTTAATAAATAATTGTAACGATATTAGCAATTAAACTTAAATTTTGAAATATAAAAAATGAAATAACTGAACTATTAAAAATAGAAATGAAAAATCTAAATTTCAAATGCTTTTAAACATATTTTAACGTATTATCTAATGTTTATTAAAATTTTAATTTATTATATTATCGGGCATTCGTCCGTTTATGCGTTGAGGTGTCCCACTTATAAACTTTATTAATGATGCTCTTGTCATTACTTAAAATGGAAGTACGCCTTTCTACTTTTTCTATTGCCAAATCACTTCAAATAATGTTGGATAAGGAGATAAAGTCACTCATTTAAAGGGAAAATGATAACAAATGTGAATCTGAAGCTCTTTTTGAGCTTCTTGAAACCTCAAAGGGCCCAACATCAATACAATCCCACGTCTCTTTTCTTTGATATTTTTGAAGGTTTGTTTATTTTTGCACTATTATTTTTTAGTAATATTTTTTCAATCATGATTTAAATTTATTTTTTTTCATTATATGAGCTTTTAATTCAAAACACTTTCATTATATTTTGTTAGAGTTTAGATATAATAAAAACAAAATTTATCTCGTAAACAAAATTTAAGAAATAAAAAGAATGTGAAACAAACCTTAAGGGTAACTCTCATGATTATAGTTTACGAAATTATTGATTAAGAAAATTAGTTTTATGATGTATTTTGTATTCTTGATTGAGTCCGTTTCTTTTTCTTTTTTTTTTGTTCATTTGTAACACCCCACAACAGTCCAGTTGTCGGACTTGAATATCAGGATGTCACATCAACCATCGTAACTTACACATACACACTTAACATTCAAACAATGTCAACTTTTAATAATTTAATTCAATTACATAGGTGTTCACGACTTAATAGTTGTTAATCGATATTAGAAACAATTTAAAAACATGCTTAAGAACCATTTAATAAATTTCCAAATAAAACCATGTAGGAATTGATACACAACGCAAGTATCAATACCATTAAGAAAATCGATGCCATTTTAGCATTATGTTTTTCCTTAAACTCTGAAAGCAAACATTTTATCGATACCTATCCAAAGGTATTTGTATTTTTACCTCGAGTATAGATACTCGAGACAGGATATCAATACCAAATTAAGCTACTATTTTCCTACACATTCATTCCAACATGGAGGTATCGATACTTATGCCCCAAATATCGATACCTCTGTACAAATGAACAAAATCACAACAAACAGCGCAAATTTTCATACTCAAACATCTACCTCTTCGAAATGCATCAGTAAACACTTTATCTAGCATAAAATAGTTCAGTCCAAAGCAACATCAAAACTTCAACCAATCAAGCCAACATAAAATCAATAAAACAATATTAACATCCATCAAAATTCCATAAGACTAAAATCATAATAAACCGTCAAGGACATATTAAAAACCAGCCAAAATTCTAGCCACATTACCTTTATTTCCACAGGCCAAAAGAATGGTAATAATATCACCTACTCAAATTACTATAACCTAACTTGGATCACTTCTTTGGAACCGCACCGCTCATACTAGAAATGCTAACTATATACAATGGTTTATAAAGGAGTGTGCGAGCTTAACAAGCTCAGTGAATGGATCAAAATTTACCAAAAATATAAGCAATATCATACAATAAATGAAAGCAACTAAAGCAAAAATACAAAAGTACTCAACTATAATGTCATTGCTTACAAATACATCTAACTATGAACTCACATACTTATACATACAACATATTTCATAAATAATTCATTAATTGATAATTTGGAAACTTGAGACTATGGAATATAAAAGTGGACTCTATCACCACACACTAGATACACAGATCTCCAACACACCAATGACTCCAATTTGAACATATCTCATAAGTGTAGCCTCAAGCTAACACTCTCCAACACACCAACATATCTTGACAAATGGAGCTTAACTAACATTCCCTTATCTCTCCAAAACTGTCCTGGGCCTCAATGCCCCGAATTGCAACACAAGGGCAAATACTCACAAAATCCTATGGCATGGCAACTATATCCAACGATCCCAAAAGGTCACAAGGCAAAAGTATCCACAATTATACACATATTTACTTACCATTTTCTGCATATTTTCACTACTCATTTATATTATACACACAAAAATATCACAACCAATTAGCATGCTTACCATGCTCTCTGTTGCTGCACTTACAAGTGCTAACATATAACTCAATAAGCTATAACCACAATAAGTCACATATACATGCATGAAACAGAAATTCCATAATACATATTAACACAATCACATCTCCACAATATTGCAAAGTACACAAGAGGAGTAAGAAAGCTTACACTCAGAAGCTAGGATAGGGATTTAGGCTATTCCTAAGCTCATTTTACACTATGAATTGTGTTTACAAGCAGTGATTCTAAAACATTCACCGTTCACGCTTTTGCCTATTTTTTGAAAACTTAAACTAACTTTTTCTTGCCTTTCGCCTCACTAGAAGAAGATCCAAATGATTTCGAAGCTTCACACATATTAACAACACAATGTACACAATTAATTAGCAGCCATAACACACTTTAAACAAACAAAAACGCAGGTTTGAGGCTAGTTCCTCATGGAACTAAAATTTTCAAGTAGCATAGCCGAAACTCAAATTCCTTAATTCACATTAAAACCTATCATTAAAAACTGATTCTAAACACCTAATTATTCATCCAATAATAATTCTCAACCTTCAAGACACTCAAAACTCCTCAAATTAATGGTTCCAAAAATTTCGACATCTATGGCCATTTTTATGAAAACTCAACAAAACCTTCAAATCTTTTAACGAAACTTTAAGGCGAGTTTAAAAACCTTATAATAACATCAACAAAATTTGAAAAACTCTTAGAAATAGTATTTTTGTCTACAGTATCAAATTTCTCCATTAACGACTCTAATTTTTGACTACTACACAAAATCCTTGATTCAATAGATTAAAATTTGATTCGAATGACTAGACTACATCAAAAACTATTTGGAAAACAAAACATTACCTTCATTGAGGAAAAAATGAACGATTGATTGAAAATCTGGGAAAACTCACTTGGAGAAAAATTAACGAAATTAATGGTGTTCTTGGTGTTTTTTCTTTGAATTCAAAGGGGTTTTAATGTTTGAAGGATGATAGAAAACAAAGGATTGGAGTAATGAAGACCAAATATTAAAGGATGATGTTTAGATATTTTTCTCTCTAATGGATGGCACAAAGAAAAATGGTGAAGGGTATTTCTCTTTCTTTTTTTTTTTACATCAAATGTAGGGTGAAATGAGGAAAAATGGGTTGATTTTAAAACTTGGTATAATTTCTTTAAAGCTACTCTTAAGTTAAACCCTTTTACAAAATAATCCTCTTTTTAAAATTGAATTTTTTTCACACTATTTTCATAAATTGATTTAATTTTTAAAGGTCATAGACGAAGATATTTTCAGGTTGCATATTCCGAATCCTGAACCCCATTTCAGGCCATAATTTTAAAACTACCCTCAAAACACCTAGACCCAATTTTAGGGTGTAACAACTTTCCCCCTCTAAAAAGAATTTCGTCCTCAAAATTTACTTGAACTAAACAAATAGGGATATTATCGCTTCATCACATCTTCGGCTTCTTCATCCTCGAAATTTACTTGAACTAAAAAAATAAGGATATTATCGCTTTATCGCATCTTCGACTTCTCAAGTACCCTCTTCAGTTTTGTGGTTACGTTACAAAACTTCAACCAATATAACTCTCTTGTTTCACAAAACCTTCTTTTCGTGAGCCAAAATCTCAAACGACTCTTCCTCATAAGTGAGGTTATGTCGAACCTCAATCTCCTCTACTTGTACGATGTGCAATAGGTCGAAACGATACTTCCGTAACATGGACACATGTAAGATGTCATGGATTTGCTCAAGCTCTGGCAGCAACTTGAGTCGATAAGCTACTGAACCAATTCTCTCAACAACTTCGTAAGGTCCAACATATATCGAACTCAACTTACCCTTCTGTCCAAATCTCAAAACCTTCTTTCAGGGTAAAACCTTCAAAAATACCTTATCACTAACTTGAAACTCGATATCATGATGTTTCAAATTTGTATAATACTTTTGCCTATCCGATGTTACTTTCAACCTTTTACAGATCAATCTCACCTCTTCTTAAGTCTCTCGAACCAAATCTGGTCCAAAAACCCACTTTTCATCCAAATTCGTCCAACACAAGGGAGTCATACACTTCCTACCATACAACGCTTCAAAGGTGCCATTTGAATACTCATCTAAAAGCTGTTGGTATAGGCAAATTTCACTAAGGGCAACTATTGCTCCCAACTATCACTGAACTCAATCACATAGCTACGCAACATATCTTTTAAGACTTGAATTAACCTTCTGACTAACCATCTATTTGGGAGTGATAAGACATACTGAAACTAAGCCTCAACCCTAAAGCCTATTGCAAACTCTTTCATAACCTAGAAGTAAAATGTAGATCCTTATCCGAAATAATAGAAACTGGAACTCCATGGAGATGTACAATCTCGTTTATATTAAACTCTGCCAACTTCTGTAAAGAATAGTTAGTACACACAACCAAGAAATACGCACTCTTAAAATTTTGATCAACAACTACCCATATAGAATCCTTCTTCGTCGGGGTCAAAGGCAAACCTGAGACGAAGCCCATGGTAATCCTTTCTCATTTCCATTCAAGAATCGTAATCGGTTGCAACAAACCTGAAGGGCACTGATGTTCCGCTTTCACATTCTAACAAACCTGTAACGACCCATTTTTTAGTGAAATCAGAACAGTGGTTTCGGGACCACAAATCTGACCCAAAAATAAAGTTTATTTCTATTTTATTATATGGTCCATAATATGATAGACGTGACATATGAAAATTTTGACATGAAAATTTTATCGATTGAGTGCCTAATTACGAGAATGACTAAATCACATAAAATGTGAAAGTTGAATTCTAGTAGCTATAAGGATCAATTAGCTATGGAATTCGAAACTAGAGGTCCTTATATGGTAATTAGACCAATAAGAGAAGTATGTAGATTTTTCATGGTGATTCATCCACGGAATTATAGAAAAAGGTCAAGAACTAAATTGGAAATAGCAAAAACTTAATTAATTAAAAGATGATAAAAGAAAATATCATCTTATCATTGTCATCTTCAACCTAAAATTTTATGGAAACCCTAGGAGAGAGAGGGAAAACTTTCAAGGCTTAATTGGATCCGTAAAACACAAACTCGAGGCTAGATCAAGGAAAAGAAAAGGTTTCGGATTAGTAGATTATTACGTGAACAAGTGTCGATGTAAGTTCGTGTAATTTAATCGGACATGTAATTATGTTAATTGAATGTTGTGTTTGTATGTAATGTGATTTATGTTACTAAGCTTTACTTGTATGCTATGATGGAAAATTTGATACATACTTGAAATGGTGATAAAAGGGTTAGTCTCGATTGAATGTTGAATTTTGATGATTTTATGTGCTTCCCGAAACTAATAAGGTCTTGCATTTGTTGCGGATGGGATTTAACTTGGATGAGTAATCCCATTGATCTTGTTATATAAATGATTTAGCCCGGACGGGTAATCCTAATATAATTCCTCTCGAATATGCATTAAGATTAGGGTTTAGCCTGGACTGGTAATCCTAATCGAGCTCCTCCGAGCTTACGTTATATAAAGGATTTAGCCTGGACTAGTAATCCTATTATAGATATGTGGCTCAAGAGTGTGTTTTTTGGTTAAGTGCCCTAAGGGGTACCCTTGAATAAGAAATTGACGGATTATGGAATCGTACACTTCGAGTGTACTACTTGAGCATCCATCTGAATTCAATGCTTCAATGGGTATGTATCTCTTGACTTGACATGAAAAGCTTGAGATGTAATGATAATGAATTGAAAGAACATTGCATGATGAGCTCATCTATTTTTACTTGACATGTTGTTAGTGTTGTGACTAACATGTTTGATTGAAGGCATGTGCTTAGGAAATTTTGCTAATGGATGGAAATCATGATGTTCTGTGCTTAAATTTAATAACAGGATTGGTAAGTTTAGTTTCCGTTATACGAACTTACTAAGCATGTATTGCTTCTCCGTTTATTTCTCCCTTGTTTTATAATGCTCGGAAGCTCGTGAAGGTTGGAAGATCATTGGAGCATCATCACACTATCAACTAGCATTTTGGGTATATTTAATGAAATCATTTTGGGTATAATGGTATGTATAGGACAACTTGGCCAATAATGGCTTAAAATGTTATTTTGTAACCTAGCCATTGGAATGGCTAATATTGGTTCATTTTGGTATGACCAAGTAGGTTATTTTGATATACATATATACATATGTGTTATGTTAAAAATATGTGATCAATGTTGGGAATGCCTAAGTTAAACTAAGGTAAGGTTGTGATCATGTATGCTTGTAGTGATATGTGTTGTGAATGATAGAAATTACCCAATCTGAATGCTTGAATTGGTTGGTATTGGATATGTGTTCCAAGTGCAGGTCTTGGGTGAAATTTTGGGTGAGAAATGAAGCTAGAAATGGCTTCATTTTTTCCACACGGGCATGTGTCCACACACGGCCTGGTAACACAGGCATGTAGTTAGGCCGTGTGTCCCTTGCACCTTAATTTTGAGAAACATAATGCTCAGAGTTGGGCACACGGCCAGAGACATGGACGTGTGTCTCAGCCGTGTGTGCCACAAGGCCTAGAACACGGGCGTGTGTCTTGGCCGTGTGAAACCTGCACCTGATTCGAATTAATTTAATTAACCACACGGCCTAGCACATGGGTGTGTGGCATGGCAATGTGGCACAAGTCAGAGAGCACCCTAAATCGAACACGGCCTGTAGCACAGGTGTGTTCTAGGGTCACACGGGCGTGTCCTTTGAACCACACGGGCGTGTAAGTCCTGCACCTTAGAATTTTTTTTAAATTTTGCGAAAAATTCTTAAAGGTTCTGATTAAGTCCCGATTCTAGTCTAATGCTCGTATTAGGCCTCAAGTGCCCGATCAAGGGACATTATGGACGATCTCGGTAAATGAATAGTAAATTTACGTAGTTTATTATAAAAATGGTTTGAATGTTCTGGTAATGCTCCGAAACCTTGTTCCGGTGACGGGTACGGGTTAGGGGTGTTACAAAACCAAACACAGAGTCACAAAATCTGTTACATCACGTTTCAAACTAGACCACCAATACAACTCTTGTAGATCATGGTACATTTTACCACTACTAGGATGCATAGTGGAGGGGCTACTATGCGCCTTGGTAAGAATCGTCTGTCTCAAGTCCACGTCATGCGATATACACAATCTTCCTTGAAAATTTAATATACCATTTGTGTCAACATCAAAATCTCCCTTTATGCCTTGTTCAATTGTTGAACCCTCTTTATCAATTCCTTATCTAACAGTTGTTTCGCCTTAATCTACTAAGACAGAGTTGGCTTCACTTGAAGTTCAGTGAACAACCAATCATCATTGGCTATACTCAAGCATGCAAACATAGCTCGCAATTTTTTCGTCGACTTCCTATTCAAAGCGTCCACAACTACATTCGCCTTGTCGAGATGATACTCTATCACACAATCATAATCCTTTAAAAGTTTAATCCATCGCTATTGCCTTAAATTCAACTCTTTCTGGGTGAGAAGATACCTAAGGATTTTATGATTTGTATATATAACACATCTCTCACCGAAAAAATGATGATACCAAATCTTCATCACAAATACCACAGTAACTAACTTTAAGTCATGGGTCGAATAATTTCACTCTTTCATCTTCAACTGTCTCGAGGCATAAGCCACAACCTCGCCTTCTTGCATCAACACACAACAGAGTCCCGAGTACGAAGCATCATTGTAAACCAAAAAATCTTTCCTGGGCTCCGGTTGAGTCAATACAGTTACCTTAGTCAAAATTGCCTTAAGTTGCTCAAAACTTTTCTGTCTTTCACTAGTCCATTCAAACAACACATTTTCTAAAGTAGTTTTGTTAAAGGTGTAATAATGAGGGAAAGCCCTTCAATGAACCTACGATAATAACCAACTAAACCCAAGAAACTTCGGACCTTGATAACACTCCTTAGTGGTTTCCACTCCAAAATTGCCTCAATTTTCTTTGGATCCACATGGATTGCGCTTGCCAACACAACATGGCCTAAGAATATTACCTCTTTTAGCTACAATACACATTTACTCAACGTCACATACAACTACTTGTCCCACAAAATCTGCAAAACAATCCTCAGATGTGCATCATGATCCTCTTCAGAACGAGAATACACGAATGGAAAATACTATTCATCAAGTCCATGAATGCAGCAGGGGCATTAGTTAAACCAAACAGTATGACCATAAACTCATAATGCCCATACAGAGTCTTGAAAGCAGTTCTCAAGATGTCAGACTCCTTCACTTTCAAAATGCCCTGAAATCAATCTCAACTTTTATAGTTATTTCCCAAAGCTTGAAATCAACACTCTACCTAGCATCATAATATATAAGTGTGGGCTCGAGCAATAGAAACCAAAGAACAAAAAAGAAACAAATTAATTATTTTCAGTAGGAAAGCAATTCCTTTCTATAAAAATTAGAAAAGATCGTAATTCCTAGAAAATAGAATTTATTCTGAGTGAATAAACTCCCACTATTTTTAGGTCAACTGGTGCTTTCTATTTAAAGAGAAAGGTACAAAATCCTGGTTGAATAAGCCTTTAATAAAAAAATTATTTAAATAGAAAATACACTACTACTCTAACTAGAGTAGGAGTGGGCAGCAATCCCCAGTAAATATTAGGAGTGGGCAGTAGTCCCTAGTAAATATTACCAGGGTTGTGACCGCCTATAAATGAGTTATCATTTATAAAATAAATATAACACAAAAAAATATAAGAATTAAGAACGACGATGTCCGCAAGTGCATTGGTTAAATTGTAATATAGTTGTACAATGAAATACTGGAAGTATTGCGAGGATCGTACCCAATGGAGGATAGAACAAATAATGAAAATATTTTTTTACAATACTAAGTCTATGTCACATCCCAAAAGTCGGGGGTTAGTAAAATCGAGGTTGTGAGCCGAGAGAGTGGTCACGCCCTGATAGTTTAGATTATATTGTGTTTGTAGAAAAGAAATGAGTTACTAGTCTATTAGTTAAGTGTTATTGAAATGGTCTTTGAAACCCAAGTTTCAATCCCTTCCCTCGCACCATTTTTATTATTTTGCAAATTTTGTTTCAAACCCTAGTATGTGTCACGCCTTATTTTAAAAATAAATGTCGTAAGGTTATAGCAAGAATGAGTAATTGGCCTAGTGGTTAAGTAGTAGTGTAAGTATCCTTGAGACCCGAGTTCGATTCCCCTTGCTGACAAATTCTTTTTCCTTTAAGTCTTTGCCGCCCAACCCCCTATCAGTTATCAAATTTCAGTCTGACCCAAACTCCAGGAAAACCTGATTAACTTGATTATTCAAAAAAGAAAATAAAAGATTATCTGAATTATCTAAAAGCTATCAAGTTTTTTTTTTAAAAAAAGATTAAATTAATATTGTGTTGAGGTTTTTTTTTTTCTTTTTTTCACTCTTTTTCCCATTTTGCCATCCCCTACCTCTCCTCCCTCTTTGTTCTTATTTTTTCTTTTCTTTTCTTTCTTCTTCTCCTCCCATTTAATTTTATTTTTATGCTCATCTTTCCTTCTTCTTAAAAGTCAAACCTTACTATTTTTTTACTGTCATTTCTACATATCAACAGCCTTTTCACCCTCCATTCATCATCTAATACACGACCACCTTTTGTCATCGTTGCCCATATTTTCCTCATCCTCTACTCTTTGTTATTTTCCTATCGTCGCAAATCTGTATGAGTGCATAATTTTTGGTGTACTTCAATTGAGTCTCAGTAGTTCTCTTTTTATTTTATATATTTTGATATGCCCGAATCTGACGAGTTATCCTTTCCTTTGTGTTTAAATATTCAAGATCTGGATCCAAATCATACAAATCAATCGTAGCGTTGGGGAGTTTGTTTGCAAGTTGTCATAAGCAAGTTAAGGTAATCGATAATTTTCCACTTCAAATATGAAGTTTTGGTTAAAATTTGCTGCATTGCCGAGCCCTATGGGGGCTTTAGGGGGCTGATTTTTTATGAATAATTTCTATTGTATACAGATCTAAGTGAGTCTTGATTGGATCTAAGTACTAGGAGTTGCGGATTTAAGTTAGGGCTTCGTGTTTACACTTATCATGCGTGAGTCTTCCCTAAGTCTAAATAACCTAAAACTTAAATAAATATAGTTAAATAATGTCATTTTGATTGTTGATTTTGGTTTGGCCGATAAATATAATTAATTTCCTTATTCAACAGAGTCATAATGACTAATTAATTTAATTTCATTTTCGGACTTCAATTATTTCACTAAAATGAATTAAATAATAATTCAAAAAACTTAAATTAACTCTCAAGTCATTTATGTACTTAGCGAGAAAAGACATTCATTTGTGAGTGCCGCCCATTTCTCTTACTTCATCATTTCCATTCATTTTTATTCTTTTGATTAACTATGCAATTTATTTCTAGTTTCAACAAGCTAGCCGAGGGGCGATTGGACATATTTATTATGGCTCAAGTAATTTATAATTAAATTCTAGCTTTTCACCTATTAATTATAAACTTATTTAGTCATAAAATTATTCCACTAAAGTATCGTAACTGAGCTCTCGCTTATTATATATCATTGTGAAAGCTACTTAATAAGTTCTCATCCAATGACCTTGTCATAAGTGTGTTACCTTCATAGGACATTCGTTCTTTAAATATGATCCTATTTGATCTCATGGTAACCATTACATTTTCCTTCATAAAAAGTCGATTACTATCAAATAGTAATCAAGTCATTTATCACAATGACAAATGACCTATGGTCATCATCTTCCTATTCCGCTATGTTAAAAACACTTCTGTCAGATTGGAAGAACTCAGGCCTACGAGAGACCCTCTCACTGCAACAAAGCTCCCTATGCTACTAATCATTTGTAGGCCTACTATTAAGACTTGGATCCAAAACCATTACTATAGGACTTTATTTATTTCTCGAAAGTTCCTCAAGTACTTCTTTACTTCAAGGTTTAAATTCATTCATGTTACTTTCCTATAAGAAGGTAGCATGAGGTAACAAACTGCCATTTGTTTCTTTAGGATATCCTAAAAATATGCACAATTCTATCTGTGAATCCAACTTCCTTCCATCTTTCTACAATACATGGGTTGGGCATCCCCAAATCCTAAAATGCTTTAGGGTTGGCTTCCTCCCATGCCACAATTTGTATAGAGTTTTAAGTGCAGCCTTATTTCGTAAATCATTCAAAATGTAGCAAGTCGTGTAACACCTTTTACCCGACCCGACCGCCGAGTCCGTGTAACTCCCATTACCCAGTCTGACCGTTAGACCCAAGCAACAAGATGTTACAATAGTTAACAGAACAATTCACAAACATTTGCAACTTTAACATTCAATAATATCAACAAAACATCTCGTATTCCATGTTTAGCAAAATTTACAAATAAATTTGAATCCTAATCGAGCTTATGAAAGCTCTTAAACCAACTTGGAACCAATTAGGGACTTAATTGAAAACTTAAAAAGTAGGGAAATTCAGTAAAAAGGGGTCACACAACCATGTGAAAAGCTGAAGCCATGTAAAAGAGTCACACAGCCATGTCGCCAAGCCGTGTAACTAGCTAAAGCCATGTGTAAAGGAGTCACACGACCATGTCGCCAAGTTGTGCAACTAACTGAAGTCATGTGGACCTAGATGCAAAATTTTCAACTTAAAGTCACACAATCATGTTCCTGGACAGTGTATCAGACTGATGCTGTGTAAAAAATCACTTGACCAATTATACAGTGCCACACGGGCGTGTGGCCAGCCCATGTAACAAGCTGAGGTTGTGTCAACCTAGAAGCCACCAAATTATAACAAGTGCATGACCATGTTACATGCTTGGGTGCGACACACGATCGTGTGCTAGCCTCTGTGTGCCAAAAGGTACCTTAATATGCAAGCTATTAATTCAACACTTCAACTATGTCATGAATTTGCAATAACCCATGCCTAAAACATGTCCAAAAGTGCACAAACCATGCCAAAACACAATATATTCTATTTCTAACCAATATGCCTCAAGGAACCTTCACACATTATGAACTAAATCTAAAATGCACTACCATTCATGCCGAGTTAGATAATGACCATGCATATGCAATATTTGCAATAAAAATACCAAAATTTCAATCAACTAATTGATCATATTGCCAATAGCAACAACTTACAAGATTTATATCAAAACATTTACACATATCAAGTTTATACACAACCAATTTACTCATCAAATATTAACCTTAAACAAACATACCATGCATTCAAGGGTTCTATTTCAAGTCATGGATTAACTTAACAACTTGTCAAAGAACACATATACATATGTATATATACATTTATCAATCTATAAGACTCACAACAACTTAACTTATCATTATCAACAACAACAAAACTATATAATAATCATTCTTTAAAAACATTCAAACATACTTTCAACATTTATCAACCACCTAAAATTTAAAGTGACTTCCTTAAGTACATGTCAATTTACATAACCAAATGAAATACAAACTTTAGGGAGTCTTGGGCTTCGATTGGAAGCTGAAGTGAGATTCAAAATGTAGCTACAGACCTAACCTACGCACAAAGAGTAAAATTTCACGATAAGTAAGCAATCATATATCTTTATACATTAAGATGGTATAGTGAAATCAATTCAACCCATAAGCATTTAGATTAATACTGAAGGTCTCTGGCATTAGGTTTTAGCATGCATTTGATCACTAACTACTTTATTTTTTTTCTTTTAAGTATGCACGAACATCATTTTGCATTCTGCTTCCACTAAAGTTTCTGAACTTGTAGTTCATCTTTATTAACTTCATAATGTCATCCTAGATTACCCGATAACGATGACAGCCATCCCGGGTTGCCTAGCAACAATGGCTTACTACCTCGAATTGCTCTGCAATGATGGTTTCTTAAATCATTTATGTCATCCTGGATTGCCCGACAATGATGGTTTCTTAATTCATTTATGTCATCCCAGATTGCCCGGCAACAATGACCTACCACCCCGGGTTGCCTGACGACAATGGCTTACCACCTCGGATTGCTCGGCAATGATGGATTCTTAATTCATTCATGTCATCTCGAATTGCCCAGTAACGATGACTTGTCACCCTGGGTTGCCTGACGACGATGGCTTTGTCGAGTCTAATTTTTTCATTCTTATATAGCAATAAAAAATTACATTTTAACATAACTTGTATTTTAGCGCATATGTCCTTGTACTATATGTGACTTTAATTAGAGTTATATATGTACGAAATGAACTCACTGAAAATTTGCATTATTTCAATAAACCATTGATGATGCATATTTTAGATTAAATTATTTTTTCAAAAATAAATAAATATTAAATAAACAAAAGGAATTGCACTACTGAATTAAGATATGTTGAGGGAGGATTGGCTCTCTTGAGAAAAAATTTTGAAGTGTTATTATTGAGGATGCCGATCCGATCTCTCAACAAAACCATATATACAAGGATAAAATTATCGATATATACCAACTTTAAAATAAAAATAAAAAGATGAATTGAATTCCTAAATATTTAAGAAAATGAACCAATTTTACGTATAAAAAACACCATCGTTTAATCTCTAAACTAGGGACTATGACATGTCAATGTAAAGTTCTTTGCATAAAATGCGTTTCACAAGAAACACTTTTGTCTCCACGTCAGCAAAACCATTTTATTTCCCTAAATATTTAAGAATTCAACCTATTTCTTTAAAAAAAAAAAAAAAGAAATCAACGTATACCGATAATAAAGTACAAGTGGACCATCCTCGCCGGAACAGTATCTATTAGCCCAACATACTTGTCTTCCTTTTCAGTTTAATAACGGACCTTGTGTCTGTTTTATTCGAGAGTGTTTTAATTTTTAACTTTTTTAATATATTTAAAGCAAAACTTTATTTTTAATTTTTTTTGTATTTTTATAAAAATATATTAGATCTGAATACTTCAAAAAGAATCCTGTTGATGCTTTCGCCTTTCACGTCCATTTCGTATTTTGCTTTGTTCTTTGATTAAAACTCTTTCTTTTATTTTATTTTGTTTTGCTCTTCAATTAAAGCACTTTTGTTTTGTTTTGTTCTTCAATTAAAACTTCTTCTTAATTAAACGAAATTAGTAAATGAATAAAATCATTTGAGTCAGAAATTAATTCAGGTTGTGTTTGTTTCTTTAAAAATAATTTCTCAAAAATGATTTTAGAAAATAGATTGATTTTCTAGCAACAATGATATTTCTAGTATTTGGATAATTCTCTATAAAATATTTTTCGTTGTCTAACCAATTTTCTGAAATCATTTTTTAAAAGCTGTTCTTTATGAAACAAACACGATATAAATATATTTGTTACAAAATATTATAGTACAATTTCATTTTGGCAATCAGAATTTATTTTATAATAAGATAATACTTTGTGATAATCAATGCCATATATAAACTTAATAATAAATAATGCTCAATTAAAACTTAATTCAAATTACATATATTACATATATAAGAGTACATATTCACATATCGGAGCTGTAAGAGATAAATGAAGCAAAGTATTATTTAAACAAATGCTCATATTTATATAATTAAAATATTCATATTTTATACTAGGTTAAAATATGTCATAAGTTCTTGTATTTTTTTGTAAATTTGAAATTTAGTCCATATACTTTTATTTTTGGGAGTTTAATCTTACTTTTTAGATATCAAAATTCAGGTTCAGCTGTTAGCACTACTATTTTTTTTTAAATTCAGGTTCATTTTAACGTCATTTTTTAGTTACATAACTACCAAGTGAGTTTTTTTTTTATTTAAAAATGTGACATTAACAAAACTGACAAAAAAGTTTAACAATTTGACTTGATTTTCAAATCTGAAAAGCCTAGAGACTAAATACTTGAAAATAAAAGTATAGGGACCAAATTCTAAATTTGTTAAAAGTACATGGACTTATGGTATATTTCAACCTATATACTACAAAACATTAATTATTAATATATGTATAGTTGTAACAATTAGGCTAAATTAGAAGTATATGCTGGGTTTTTTAATTGGCCAAATAGGTCGTTTTTTCAAAATTTAGGGAAATAAGTCGAGTTTGGAGAGAGTGTGTGAAAGTGCATCCAGCTAGGTTTGCTTTCCTGCCAACTGACGCGCTTTCCTCCAACGGTCATTTCCTAATGATAATAATTTAAACGAAGCCAATGGTAAATTTTTTAAGGGGCAATGACTATTTTTTTTTTCCTATAAACACCAGGTCATTTTCATTCTTTTCACTCAAATCCAACTCTCTCTATTCTCTTTAAACTCTCAATTCTCTCAAACTTCTCAAATTTTGTTCGTAATTTTACAATACATTTGTTTAAAAATATTATAGTTTTATTTTATAATTTCATAGATTATTCATTCCAATTAAATTTTCATGAATGAAAAGTTTGCTGATTCATTTCGACGATAAGCACATTTCCGCCGCTCAATCGATATTGGTAAGGAAAAAATTTAAATTTCTTTATTTTCAATTAAGTTAATTTTAAATTTTTAAAATTTTTTAAAATATCTTATTTTGGTTATATAAATATACAGATGATCGTGTTTTTAAAGGGTTCTTACACAATTTTTTTCATAGAGCCTAGACACTAAAATTTGAAGTTATTTGCAAGATGCGAGATTTTTACATGCATCTCGTATGCTCGGGAGCTGCAAATTGGATCCTATACTTATTAGCGTGTTGGTTGAAAGATGGAGACCTGAGACACACACACAATCCATCTTTCATACGATAAGTGTATAGTAACACTTGAGGACGTAGCTTTACGACTCGGTTTACTGGTGGATGGGTCAATCATTACGAGGTTAGCGTTTGTTCCCGATAAAGAGACCTTTGTGAGGAAGGTGTTGAACAAGTTTCAAGGTGGTCGAATAGATATGAAATGGTTGGAAAATAATTTCAAAACATTCCTAATGACACAAATGACATTGAAAAAGAACAATACGCCTCAACATTCATCCTGAGGTTAATCAAGGGTATTCTAATTTCCGATAAATCTAGAAATTTACTACATGTAAGGTGGCTACTACACCTAATCGACTTCAACGAATGCAGACGACTGAGTTAGAGATCAACTGTATTGGCCATGTTGTACAGGGAGTTGTTTCGGGCGACAGAACAAGATAATATGGCAATCGATGGTTGGCTACTCCTGCTGCAGTCATGGGCGTGGTGGTGACTATCATTCTTACGTCCTTGAGTGAATGACCCTTATACATTCCTATTAATGACAAGGTAAAATTCATTTGATAATAATATTTAGTTAATATAATAAATGTTATTTATATATGATATGTTTGAATTAACATATTTTGGAATAGGTGGAACCATGGGTCGAGCTATATCAGACTACCAGAGTAGCTCGAAGTTATTCAATTATTTTTAGATCAACGCTCGGAATGTAAGGTTAGTTATTTTTTTTCAAACCTATAATAATTACGCAATGATTTGGAATTTGACATTTTTTAGATGAAAAAATGTATAATTGTGCACTACAGTTTGAATGGATATCATATGTCAATCCGGATATCATAGAATGCATCTCACCCGAAATTTAAGCCATTTAGAGTATGTGGAATGCAAATATGCCATTGATAGTTTACGCAATGGTAGAAATGCACAAATCAACTCAAGTGATATAGTAGTTCAAGTGGAGGCAAAAAAATTTACCACCACCACGAGACATGTAAGCACTGCACAAGCTTGATTTGCGGGGAAAACCAACAAAAATTGGCAAGATTTCCACAAGAAGTATATCGACATTTGGGATCAAAGAATGAATTTCTTACCCGTTTGAGAACATTTTTTTTCTTATTGAACACGACGACTTGTTTAGAGTACATGCCTTGGTTTAGAGTCACCGACAAGCCATATCTATTGTCGGTGGAGCCTAGGAGTAGGCAACCTCATCCGAAGAGGCCACGATGATCGCCCCAACATCATAAGTCTAGAGCAAGTGTCGCAACGGGTTCATTATCGGCTCCAACCCAACAAAGGCCATCGATGTCTACACCACATCCCAATTAGTTCCCTCCATATATTCATGTTCCTTTTACTAACCCCATTTTTTTTTCACAAGCACCAAATTATGCACCATCGTAGCATCCTGCATCTACACCTCCTGTAGGTATGTATTTCGCAACACCTTCGTCCCTAGCATATTATGCCTCGATGTCGATAAAAAGCCTGAAAAAGTTTCGTATAAATACCATATAGAAGTTTGAGGGCATAATCATAAAGAAAACTATGGGGCTTCCCACGAAGGTCGGCACCACCGTGGACGTAGAAGGAGTCTCAAACGGGTAGCGGTTGTTCTGGTGGAGTAAAGGTGGTGCTCCTTTCAATGCGACAATGGTTGTTGTTATTAAAACAAAATCATTAATAACTACAATAGATGTCGTATCGACCCGAGTTTGACCTCTACTTCCGCTGAAACATATGCTCTTTGCCTGAGAGACCTCTTATGTCCACCATGGCGTTAGCCTTCAGATAAGAATGAAAGTTTAAAGATATTGGTTGCCTGAAAATAGAGAACAAAATTATGTTGATTACATTGGAAAGCTCTTTTTTTTTCATATGATTATGACCTCAATATTATGTATGATAAGTAACGACCCAGAAGTTAGAGGTACCAAAAAATGTGGTATTGGGACCCCATTTTCGTAAACCAGAACGATAAATATTTCTATTAAATATTTATGGAGATATTTTAGAAGATATTTGAATTTTAGATTAGTAATTTCGTCGAAATAGTGTTTAATTAGAATACATGAACTAAATTGCGTAAGTGAATAAAGTAAGAATTATTAAGGAATTATAATTAGAATTTAATACATAGGACTTATAAAGTAAATAAACCATATATAAGAATATATGTTGTGGCCGGTTAAAACTTAGTATTATATTTTTTTATTTTATAAACTTTAGTTAAATTAATGTTAAAATAATAAAATTAAAAGAAAATAAAAGATGGTATAGTAGATTGAAAGAGAAGCATTATCCTCCTTTCATCCAAACCATTTCGAATAAAAAAGAAAATGGAGAAAAACGTATGACATGAAGGGTTTCAAAAGTTTCAAGCTTTAATTAGTTAGTCAATTTAGTCCATTTTCTTGTAATTTTTATGTTTTCGGAACCTCTGTAATACAAGCTAGCTAACCCATATAGTATTTTTCGATATTGTTCAAGATTTAAAATGTTGCTATTATTAAATAATTGAAGTTTGAGGTGTTATTTTGATAGATTTTAAGGTTAGAAGTGAAATGAGACTAATTTGTAAGGTCAATTGATGATTTTGTACAATAATGACTAAATTGTGCAAAATTCAAAATCTAGGGTGTAATTGAGAAATAGGAAATTGTAAGGGACTCTAGGAAATTCGACATAAAGTTTGGGGGTTAATTGTGAAATTTATGTTAGCCCCGGTTCTAGGGACCAAATTGAATAATATGCAAAATTTGTATAATTTAGCAGTTGAATGTGAATTGGGTTATGTAGTGTTAATTTATTGTATTTGTTTTAATTCGTAGCTAACGTTGACCAAAAATCCATTAGAAAGAAAGGAAAAGGCAAGGTCATTGACAAATAGCTCAGAGTTTATGGTTTGTGTTTCTATAATTCGATATGTTTCACTTGTTGCATTTTTACATGCATTGCATGGTAAGTTATAAGGTAAGCTATAAAATTTGATTCAATAAGATATTTTGAAGTGGTTGAATTTGTTAATTATGTTAGGGATTATATTGAATAGATATGGAAATATTAAATATTAATTAAAATGTGAAATTGATTTTGATATGGAAATGAAATATGTGGTTATGTATATGAATATATATGATTGAATCATTGGATTGATGAGACTATGTTGAGAATTGAGGAATTGGTTTATGATTGAAATGAAAAATATGTTACCCTATTAACTGTTCGAGCAGGGTCGAGTATAATTGGCATGCCATAGGATAAGAAGAGTTTAGGGTTTTACGACTACGTTTCGCGGAGTGCTAGGCACCTCATTTGTCGATTATATTGACCAATGTTGGGCACATCTATTTTTTGGTTTTACCAACCAACGCAGGGCACAATTCATTATTATAGATTTATCTATCAGGCATCGGGTGCCAATTTGGTGTGTTGGTTGGATCCGTGTATGCATTCGAGTCTTAGTCGTGTTAATAGAGGAAATTAATGGTGAACTCAAGACAACAATTTTGAAATGGCCAATGATATGGTAATGACAACGTTATTGAAATAACAAATGTTATTGAATGAAATGAAATGTGAAAAGGGGATATGAAATAGTGGACTACACTATGAATATTGATTGTATGTGTTCAATGATCACTTGAATGAGAAATTGAGATGAAATGTGTCATTACATTGGTTGAAATTGCTAATGACTATGAAAGGTGGTTATATTGTCTTAATAATTGTCAATGAACATATTGGGATTAATGACTTTGTGAATTAAGCTATTGAATTTTTATATTGCTTATTATTTTTTTTTAAGTTTATGTATAATTATGACTTCTATTATACTTTAAATGTTCAGATTATAGAAATACCACTAAGTTATATTTAGTGTACGATTTTGTTTTCCATGCGCAAGTTAGGTACTTAAAGAATCGATTGTCGATACAACATTCAGCAGCAATCCTGAACTCTAGTGTTGGTGAATGGTTCTTTTTTGTCTTGGCATGTACCTAGAATGTGTTATACTTCTTATGGTCATTTTTAGTTTTGTTGGCTCTTAAAGGTTATGTAAATATGTATAAATGTGAATGGTCATTTTCTTGATAGCTTGATGTTTGCTTTAGTTAATTGGTTAATGTTTTCATGGATGATGTGGTATATGCTAGGCACTATGTTTGGTTGATGTTTAGACTCGGTTTGATTCATGATATCCCTAGATTATGTCTTAGTATGGATTAGTAAAAATCATGTTTATACTTATGTTTTACTTAAAAGTTTTGGTAGCTTTTGTATCTAGGTTTAATAGACAATTAATTTTCTGCTTTTAATGTATCTATTTTTGGCTAATTTTTTAATAGAATACTACCAAACTTATGATTTCTTGCTTAAATCTTTCAGTGATTAAATTGGAGTTCCAAAATACAAAAGCAAGCAAAATGGACTAAATCGGAACAAGAAGAAAGAAAAGGGCCTAATGTAACAATCTGATTTTGGGGCTAGTCAGAGCAGCAGTTCCGGAACCACTAATCCGAGGCTAGAGAAATTATTTTTAATATTATATTCGATGTTATAGAATGATTATATGAGTGCATGAAAATTTTATTGAATTAATTTTAGTGATTGCATGCTTAATTTTGAAAAATGACTAAATCGCATTAAATGCGAAAGTTTTGTTCTACAAGCTAATGGTGTCAAATAGTTATAGAACCTTAAATTAGAGGTCCTTAATGTGCAATTAGGCCCTTAAGAAAGTGTTGGCCGGCCATAGGGGACAAAGAAATGGAAATTGGTCAAAGTTGGTGGAATTAGGTGACTAAATTAATGGAATAAAATAAAATAAGAGAAAGTTTCCATCTTTTTCATTCTCTCTTCTTCTCCACCAATTTTTCACTCAAGAAAAGGGCATGGAAGCTTGAAAATTTCAGCAACCTTTAATCCTTGCAAGTAAGTCATCTTGATGGTCTTTTGTGATGATTTTTGAGTTTTTGGAACCCTTGTAGCTTAATCTAGCTAATGAGGGGACTATTTTGCACTATAGTTGAAAGTCTAAGGTTTTTTCATGAGAGAATTAATATTTTTTGCTGAATTTGTATGGAAGAAAATGAATCTTGGTTGTTAGATAAACAACTTTTGAAAAAGGGGTTTCCATGAAAACACTTAAAAGGACCATTTTGTAAAAGTTATAAAATAGGGAGTAAATGCATGAAATAATTGGAATTGTGAGTTGCTATAAGTTTAAAATAGATTCGACTAGGCCTGGTTAATGAGGAAATTTGATGAAAATCATTTTACGAGCCTAGGGGTAAAACCATAATTTTGTGAAAGTCTAAGGGAAAAACGGCAATTTCGCCAAAGTAGAAACTTTGGAATGTTTTGATTAATGTGGTAATTAAATGAGTGAATTTATCATTATAGATCAAGAAAAACGGAGTCCGAACTTAGCCCGGGGGAAAACTAAGATAGTGAACTAAATCAAACTAGTCACCTATATTTTGTATACCGAGGTAAGTTGTATGTAAATAATACAACTTTATTGTTATTATGCATTAAACAATTGATATTGCATAAAATGTTTAATTATTGGTATGAATACGCATGACGAAAGTTGATATGGTATGCTCCCGGTTGAACCTTAGGAATAGATTAGAATCCAAGCCATGACATTTGGGTGATATGTGCACTAGTGTAAGACCATGTCTGGGACATGGCATCGGTGTTGATATGTGCACTAGTGTAAGACCATGTCTGGGACATGGCATCGGCGTTGATATGTGTGCTAGTGTAAGACCATGTTTGGGACATGGCATCGGCCACATTATGAGAGCTAGTGTAAGTCCATGTCTAGGACATGGCATCGGTATTGAGACGAGAGCTAGTGTAAGACCATGTCTGGGACATGGCATTGGCATTGAGACAAGAGCTAGTGTAAGACCATGTCTAGGACATGACATCGGCCTCGATATGTGAGCCAGTGTAAGACCATATCTGGGACATGGCATCGACATTTTACCCTCTAGTGTAAGGCTTGTCGGGTATCCTTTGGTATTCCAACTGGTTCAACGAGTAATTTAAAGCTTGTGTCAAAGTGAGAAAGGTTACGACTTTGTTGTAAGTGATATAGGTACCTACATGAAAATTCATGAGAAATGAGCTCAAATTATGTTGTTTGATTAGTAAGGGTGAAAATGTGTAAGTTATGCTTTTAACCATTCGAGAATTTTGTGCAAGTCTATAAGATGATATGAGTATGATAATGTATGTTAATTGTTGCTAATTATTTACATGCGACTTACTAAACTTTATGCTTACTCCCTCTCTATTCCATTTTCTTATGGTGCCGCCAAGTTAGCTCGGGGATCAATAGAAGTCGGAGGCTTGATCACACTATCAATTAGAACATTTGGTATAGTTAGATTTATCATTTTGAGTATGGCATGTATTGGCATGTATAGGGACTTAGTCTTTTATCAAGTGTCATATTGTTTTGGCCAAATGTGTTGGCTTGTTTTGAAGATGAATTCATTTTGTATAAGGTCATAGTTGATGGCTAATATTTGTTATTGATATGTGCAAATGATGATGTTTTTCATGATTGAATTGATAAAATATGTGTGATTTGGTTTGCTTGATGTGACTTATGTTAGTACAAGTAAGGGTGGAAAAAAGGGCTTGGTAAATACCCTTATTTCTGTCCACACGTGTAGACACACGGTCGTTTGTCTAGGCCATGTGTGACACACGGTCTGCTCCATGGGAGTGTAGTCCGGCCGTGTGTCCCCCTGCACCCTATGTTGGCAAGACAGAATGCCCAGTAGTAACCACATGGGCTGAGACACAACCGTGTCTCAACCGTGTGGATGACACGGCCATAACGCATGGGCATGTGCCCAGGCCGTGTGAAGTCTGCACTTGAATTTAGGAATTGAATTCGCCACACGGTCTAAGGATACGGGCGTGTGCCTTGGCCGTGTGACCATATGATGTTGCTGACGTCAGAAACAAAATGTTAAGGTTTTTGTACACGAGTAGAGACACGGGCGTGTCATGGCCGTGTGAGGAACACGGACGTGTGTTAGGCCATGTGGAAACCCCTGTAGGTTCTAGTTGAATGATAAATCCACACAGCTAGGAACATGGGCGTGTGTGACCACACGGTCTGCCCACATGGGCGTGTCCCTTGCCACACGGGCTTGTGCCTCTGTTTTTAGTGAAATTGTCCAAAGTTTTCTAAAGATCTCAGTTTGGTCCCGAACCGCTTCCAAAGTGTGTTTTGGGCCTCGCAGGTCCATATTAGGGACTTTAAGGCAAAATTTGAAAAGTTTTTAAATTGAACAAAATTTTATGACTCAGAAATGTATGTTTGCATGTGTTTCAGATAGGTAACGCCTCGTACCCTGACACGGCGTCGATTACGGGTATGGGGTGTTACACCTAAATTAGAAAATTTCTAAAATTAGTGGAAAATTAAATCAAATTTCTAAAATTGTCAAATTCTATAAATAGGAAAATTTTGATTTTAGTTGGCATAATATTAGAGGAATCATGCTAATTTTAGTTGGCTGATTCATGCTAAATATAACACTTGAAAAGTGTATAAATACTTATATTAATTGCTTGGAAAGAGACACTTGAATTGAATTCAATACAATTTTTCCTTTCCATTTCACATGTCTGTAACATTGGCAAAAGCCAATTTCCATTTTATTTCTGTTTCTTATTTTTGGTTCAATTCCCGTTTAAGTCCCTTCCTTCCTCTACCTATCACCATTATAATTAAATCCATTATAATAATCCATTGAGTATGATTAATTTTATGCTCAACTAAAAACCTTATTTAGCCTTAGTCCGGTTATCATTCCTATCGAGAATCGTGAGATATGAACCCACACTAAAACCTTTCAAACACAATATTTGTTATCTCTCTAGTATATGGGATAGTCACAATCATCCTTTAAAGTTAATTCAATTTCAATTCAAAAGGCGCGCGTTGGGTTGGAGTTGTTTGGCGTATAGTTGGAAAACGAGTCGGTCGTCTGCCGAGTTCGAGTTCCTGTGAACAAATTGGCGTGTCCAGGTGGGTAAGGGCTAGTTGGACCTCCATTAAGGGAGATAGTGATCAAATTTAAATGACCCATGCGGTTTAGGCCATTAATTCGAGTTGGGCTTTTCTAGATCGCAAGGTTGCCGAGATCTTTAAATTGCGGATGCGTGTTACATGGTTAGATAATTGGTAAGGGTTGGTTCACAGGTCGTAACTGAACCAACTACACAAGGAAAAGTTGGCGGTTGGGGCATCCATGAACACTATAACTATTATAAATAGGATTTTTCTATTATATTTTCTCACAAGGAATTACACTAATATTTATATACATAGTGAGCCTAACTTAGGAAACTCTATACTATGAAACAAACTATATCTAGGGATGTTGTCCCTTAAAAACAGCCTTAAAGTTAGGGATAGCAATTAATAAAATATTTACAGAATCCTATCTGATACACTCAAGATTCCTTATTAGGAAACTGTAATCTAACACTCCCCCTCAAGCTGGGAAGTGGATATCATCCATTCTCAGCTTGCTTACTGGTTTCTAAAAGATCTTCCCAAATAATCCTTTGGTAAGTATGTCTGCCAGTTGACCATCAATGGACACAAATGGAGTGCAAATTAAGCTACTGTCAAGTTTCTCGTTTATAAAATGTCTGTCAACCTCAACGTGCTTCGTACGATCATGTTGAACTAGATTATGTACAATATTGATAGCAGGCTTAGTATCACAATACAACTTCATTGGACATTCCCACTTGATCTTCAAATCTTCCAAAATAATTTTCAGCCATAATAATTCACAAATTCCAAGAGCCATCGCCCTAAACTCAGCTTCTGCACTAGATCTAGCCACAACATTCTATTTTTTACTCCTCCAAGTCACAAGGTTGCCTTCTAGAAAAGTGCAATAGCCTAAGGTTGATCTTCTATCAACTATAGACCCTGCATAATCTGCATTAGTATAAGCTTCAAGGGTTAAATTCTCCCCTTTCTTAAATAGAATTCCTTTTCCTGGAGTGCCTTTTAAGTACTATAGAATCTGATACACAGCTCAAAGATGTGATTCTTTGGGGTTGTGCATGAACTGACTTACAACACCAACTGCATAGGCAATATTCGGTCTAGTATGTGACAAGTAAATAAGCTTCCTCACAAGTCTTTGATATGAACCTTTATCAACTGCTGCATCCTCTAGTGCATCTCCAAGTTTGTGGTTCACCTCTATGAGTGTCTTTGTTGGTTTACATCCCAATTTGCCCGTCTCTGTCAACAAATCAATTATGTATTTTTGCTGAGATATGAAGATTCCTTCCTGAGAGTGTGCTACTTCAATACCAAGGAAATATTTTACCTTACCAAGCTCTTTGACTTCAAATTCTTTTAGTAGGCATTTCTTTAAATTTTCCATTCCTTCCAGATCATCACCAGTCAATATAATGTCATCTACATAGACTAATAAAGCGGTCATTCCCCCTGAAGATGAGTGCTTTACAAACAGAGTGTGATCTCTTTGACTCTGTTTATACTCTAACTTGAGCATTATTGGTAAATCTTCCAAACCAAGCTCTCAGGGGCTGTTTTAATCCGTACAAAGCCTTTTTTAGCCTGTAAACTACCTGTCCTGTATTTGGACCGAATCTTGGTGGAACATTCATATAGACTTCCTCCTCAAGATCACCATGTAAAAAGGCATTTTTTATGTCAAATTTTTGTAATTTCCAGCCTCGGTTGGCAGCGAGTGACAACAACACTCTCACAGTGTTCATCTTTGCAACAGGGGCAAATGTCTCAAGGTAGTCTATTCCATAATTTGAGTGTATCCTTTAGCAACCAACCTTGCTTTGTACCTCTCCAAAGAACCATCTGAATTATATTTCACTGTGTACACCCAACGACATCCAACTGGTTTCTTTCTTCTCGGTAATTTTACCAAATCCCATGTCTTACTTTTTTCAAGGGCTTCCATTTCAATCTTCATGGCATTTTCCCAATCCTCATCATCTAATGCCTCGGATACAGTTTTGGGAATGGAGATAGAATTTACGCTAGTAAGAAAGGCTTTGTGGTTATGGGACAAATTTTTGTAAGACATGAATAAGTACAAGGGATGTTTTATACAGGCTCTAGTTCCTTTTCTAATAGCAATCGAAAAATCATAGTCTCTCTAATCTGAATTTTCAGTAGTATTCAAAGTAGGTTCAGCAATTACCTCGGGTTTTAGAGTAGCACGGTGTCTATCTGAAGAAGATGATTGAACTTATAGTAGTGCCTTCTTCCTTGAGTAAACCAGTAAAGGACGAGTAGTGTCCTGAATCCCTCTTTTTGATTTGGGTGTATTAGGCTCTATTTTAGGTTGCATAGGTTCAAGTTGGGCAGGCTGGTTGGTAGGCAAGGACTGAGTGTTTGGCTGCTGGACAGGAGCTGAAAAATCAAGTTGGGCAGGCTGGTTGGTAGGCAATGACTGAGTGTTTGGCTACTGGACAGGAGCTGGAAAATCAAGAATGTTTGGCTGCTGGATAGGAGATGGAAAATCAAGAATGTTTGGCTGCTGGACAGGAGCTGGAAAATCAAGAATGTTTGGCTGCTGGACAGGAGCTGAAAAATCAAGTTGGGTAGGCTGGTTGGTAGGCAATGACTGAGTGTTTGGCTACTGGACAGGAGTTGGAAAATCAAGAATGTTTGGCTACTGGACAGGAGCTCGAAAATCAAGAAGAAAGAATTCTCTGTCTTTATTTTCTGTGAATAAGATCTCCCCTTGAAGATAAGGACGAGTAAAGAAATTCTCTTGTTCTGCAAAAGTAACATCCGCTGAAACATAAAATTTTTTGGTGACTGGATGATAGCATTTGTACCCTTTATGTTTGGAAGAATAACCGAGAAAGACACATTTGACAGCTCGTGGATCGAGTTTTCCCCTAATTTGAGAATGTACATGTACAAAGGCAACACATCCAAATATTTTGGGAGTAAGGTTTGAGGTATTGAAATCAGGAAAGAATTTTGCTAGAACTTGCATAGGACTTTGAGATTCAAGGACTTTTGTAGGCAATCTATTTATCATATGAGTAGCAGTTAAAATAGCCTCCCCCAGTATTGTTTAAGGACATTTTTTTAAACAAGAGAGCTCTGGTAATAGCTAAAATGTGACCATTCTTTCTTTCTGCAACACCATTTTGTCGGGGTGTGCTAACACAAGATAACTCATGTATAATGCCTTTTTCTTCAAAATATGGGGAGAGAAATTGATTGAAATAATCCTTAGCATTGCTTGACCTAAACCTTTTTATTTCAGCTCCAAATTGTGTTTTGATCATGTTGTAAAAGGTTGAAAAGACAGACATTACATCAGATTTCTATTTTAAAAGAAATATCCAAGACACAGGGGTACAATCATCAATAAAAGATACAAACCACCGAACCCCAGAGATGTTTGAAATAGTGGATGGTCCCCAAATATCACTATGAATAAGAGCAAAATCAGTGGGATGTTCTTTTATTACTTACCGGAAAAGAGGTACGTTTATGTTTGGCAAGTTCACAAACATCACAATGGAATTTTTCAACAGTTATCCCTTTGAACAATGAAGGAAACATAATTTTAAGGACTCTAAATGATGGATGACCAAGGCGGAGGTGATGGAGCCAAATTTGGTCTTTTTTGGTTTTAACAGATTTGGATATGAAAGATAATGGTGAGGAATTCAGAGTAGTAACTTCTCCATTGGATTCTTCAATATAGTATAGGCCATTTACTTCCTTAGCATGTCCAATCATCCTCCCCGTATTCTGTTCCTGAAAAAACATCGATTGGGATAAAAAACCACACTACAGTTAGAGTCTTTGGTAATTTTTTGGATAGAGAGAAGATTGGTAAATAGTTTTGGAAAGTGAAGGACATTTTTAAGAGTAAGAATCTTGTTTATAACAATATCACCCTGACCAGCCACTGTGATCACAGAACCATCGGCTACTGTTTTCTTTCTATTACTAGGACAAGGTGTATATGAAACAAATTTTTGTGAGGAGAGGGTCATATGGTTTGTAGCTCCTGAGTCAATGACCCAAGACCTGTTGGTGATTGTATCCGAGAGTTTAGAATCTTGAGAAGATGATATACCTGAAAAAGCCAAACTACAAGTACCTATTGAAGAAAATTTTTCCAATGATCCCAGCAAATTCTTCAACTTCTCAATTTCGTCTTTATTAAATGCAACAGGTGATTCTTGAGAATTCTTTTCTCCATCCAGCTGTCTTGCTATATGTGCTCGCCCTTGTTCCTTTGGTTGTCCAACGGTTTCTAAAAAAAATTTTAATTGTCTGTGGCTTCCCATGGAGCTTCCAGCATTTTTCTTTAGTGTGACGGGACTTTTTACAGTAGGTGCACCATACAGACTCCCTTTTAATAGGCCTTGTAAGTTCTGTCTGCCTACTATCTTCGCTAATTGGCTGCTCCAGGCCAAATCTCCTCTCACGTACA
The DNA here is from genome assembly GCA_005393395.2 of Gossypium australe. Classification (NCBI taxonomy): domain Eukaryota; kingdom Viridiplantae; phylum Streptophyta; class Magnoliopsida; order Malvales; family Malvaceae; genus Gossypium; species Gossypium australe. The sequence goes on along the minus strand of CM016621.1, from coordinate 65,058,684 downwards.
GCTTTTGTAGCTAAAGCGAAACTATCCACTTGACTATTCTCAATCATAACTCATCTTATTCCTTTTTCAGCATGAACAATCGCGACTGTCTCATTCAGTGACGGTAGCACCTCTTTTCCAAGTATTTGGACTCTTACTGCATCAAACTCAACATTTAGTCCAGCAAGAAAATCAGAAATTCAATCCTTTTCAACGAACTTTTTCAGGAGTGCTGCATCTGCACTGCACTTCATTTGAATGCACCAGTAATAATCCATCTCTTGCCATAAGCTTTCCAATAGATTGGAATACTCCGTGATTGACCGACTTCCTTGCTTGGTAAATGAAATCTTAGTCTTGATTTCATAGATTTGAGTAGCATCTCGAACTTTAGAATAAGTCTGCTTCACAGCCTCCCATATATCTTTGGATGTGTTAGGAAACATGTATGTATCACTGATTTCTGGCATCATAGAATTCCATAACCAAGACATTACCATAGAGTCCTGTTCATCCCAAGCATCAAACTTAGGATCTCCTTCTTTAGGTCCTGTTTCGAGTAAGTGACTCGGCTTTCCTCTTCCCTTCAAGAATGTGCGAACCAGCTAAGACCACTTCAGGTAATTCTTCCTATTTAACCTGTAGGCTACTTGGATGTTCTACAACTCACTTGTTGGGTTGGAGTTGTTCATAGAGACTTCTGAAATATCCCCATTGGTATTAGTTTGGACAATTTCAGCCATATTTCTCTTGAACAAAATATACATGCTTGAGGGTTGAGCGGGAGTAAAAAAAAGCCAGACAAAAGAAAAAAATTCCCAGAAATTGGGCTAATCTGATACCATGTTAGAAATAGGCTTTTTCTATTATATTTTCTCACAAGGAATTACACTAATATTTATATACATAGTGAGCCTAACTTAGGAAACCCTATACTAGGAAACAGACTAATTCTAGGGATGCTGTCCCTTAAAAATAGCCTTAAAGTTAGGGATAGCAATTAATAAGATATTTACAGAATCCTATTTGATACACTCAAGATTCCTTATTAGGAAATTGTAATTTGACAATAACCAGCTTATTATTTAGAAAGGAAAATCTACTTTCAAGGATCATTTTGATTTCGTAGTGTACCTGTAACGCCCTGAATTTGGGCCTAGTAGAATTGGGCTTATTGGGCCTTGGCCATAGGAGAGTTTAAAATTTTTAAGAACAAGAGAACAGCCCTAATGCAAGTTGGACCTATTAGGTGAGTATTTTTGGAAGGTTAGGGGGCTTCCATGAAGTCCCGGGGTCAAACTTGGGATTTAGGAAAAATTTTGGTTTTAGGTGAATAAAACCTTGGGAGTTAGTAAGTAGGCTTTAAGAATAAAATGTGGAAAAAATGACACAAGGAAGGGAATGGTCTAGTGGCAACGAGTCATTAAGGGTGTAAGGGAGAGCTTGGGTTCAAGTCTTGGCGCTTGTAATTCATTTTTATTTCTTTTTAAATGAACTTAGACTTTGGCCCATAGGTTTATATTTAGTTGCGCATGTTTTAAGTCACAAAAGGAGCTTGTGTTGTGGTGGCATGTAGCGTTTGGAGCATAGGGAGGGCAAGGGTTCGAATCCCATTGCAAGCAAAAAGGGATATTTATTTTGCTAAGTTGGGGCGACAGGTGGTTGTGTTGGACTTAAACTCTGCTGAAGGAGGGATCCCACATTGGGAAGCTAGCATGAGGGAAGGTGAGAAGCTGGCTTTAAACAGAGCAATCTATGAGGAGAGTAAGGATACCTTGGTTGGAGTTTGGGCATAGGAGTGCTCGGAGCGCGGTTCAACTCCAGATTCCTATCAGGTGTGTATTTTGCACTACTCTAGTTGTAGAGCGGTAAATGCTGAAATGCCGGTCACACGGTGATGGTAGCCACACGAGCGTGCAAGCGCACGTGTGGGAGCTTCGACGCGATAGTTGAAGCCATCATGAGTGTTCTTGTGGGTTAGGCTGCTTTGGGCCAAGTGGGCCCAATGGGCCCGTGGGCCCATATGAATAAATTGTATGATTGTGTAGTAAATATTGACTATGTGAATCTCATATCTATGGCTAGATTTGGGCTAAATGGGCCACACAAGCGTGTGGGCCTATTTGGGCCGAGAATGGGCCCTAGGCCCAATCGCATCGTTATCTCTGTTTAGAATACCTTGATTTACAAAATTACTGAAATACCCTCAGTTTGGAAAATTACCGTAATACACCTGATTTATGAAATTACCGGAGTACCCTTAATTTATGAAATTACCAAAATACCCTAAATTTGTGAAATTACTGAAATACCCTTAGCTTGTAAAATTACTGAAATACCCTAGTTTGCAAAATTACCGAAATACCCCTAACTTGTGAAATTACCGAAATACCCTCAGTTTGGGAAATTATCGAAATACCCCTGATTTGTGAAATTACCAAAATACCCTCAATTTGTAAAATTACTGAAATACCCTCAATTTGTGAAATTATCGAAATACCTTCAGATTGCAAAATTACAGAAATACCTCTGATTTGTGAAATTACCGAAATACCCCTGGTTTACAGAATTATTGAAATACCCCGGTTGGCGAAATTACCAAAATACCCCTAGTTTACGAAATTACTAAAATACCCTATATAGGTAAAGTTATCGAAATACCCTTTATGGGTAAAGTTACTGAAATACCCTCGACAGGTAAAATTACAGAGATGCCCTTACGAGGCAAAATGATCGTTTTACCCCTAACCGATTAAATGATCGTTGTACCCTCGTGGTAGTACTAGTGTTGTATGTGTTAATTGTATGATTGATTATGTTTGAGATGCACTGTATACATGGATTAGTTATGAGTAGAATTACCAAATTACCCCTGTAGGGTAGGATTACTGAAATACCCTTATAGGATAAAATGACTATTTTGCCCCTGAGGGTAAAAGACTGATTTTGTGCCATGACTTGACTGTGGTTGTATGACTGATATGCTTTTATTACATGTTTAAATGACTGTTACTGAGTATGGTCATTCTGCATACACCTGTGATGATTGAGCATGACATACACGACATATTGCATGGGGTTGGGACAAAGTTATAGAGGAAGTGTACGGCCCATTGCCGTTCTGTACAAGGCTTTCAGCCTTTCTGCGAAAATTATGGCTTTGTGCCAATCGTATTTACCCGTGGCTATGTGCCTAACATATATATTGATGACTCTGTGTCAATCATAATGACCCGTGGCTGCGTGCCGATTATATTACCGTCACTGATGGCTATGTGCCAAACTTATTACAGTCACTAATAGCTTTGTGCCATTCTGATTATGGCTCTGTGTCATCCTGGTTATGGTTTATAACCATTCTGTTTACGGCTTTTAGCCATTCTGTTAACCGGCAGTGATGCTGCGATATTTGTGGCTTTTAACCGTTCTGTCTACGGCGTCGAGCCATTCTGTTGACTTAGTGCCGCAACCGGTGCTAAGCTTGGTGTGTTGGCTGGGTGGGTTGACATGGTCCCCACATGGAGAGATTGGTTGGTACGGGTGGAGAGTTTGGTTGGTATTGGTTGGGCACATGTTCATTGCATTGATATGATTTTGGGGCTTAAGCCCAAATTGTTACCGAATAAGGCTTAGGCCCAAACTGTTACCGAATAGGGCTTAGGCCCATACTATTACTGAATAGGGCTTAGGCCCAGACTGTGACCGTAATAGGGGATTACACACTGAGTTTTTGTAAACTCACCCCGTTTTTAACTGTCCAGGTAATCCCCAACCTTAGAGGATTTGGAGTTGCGGAGGACTCGGAGGTGGCCACACGTCGGATATGGTTTAAAGACTAAACTTAGCAATTTTAGTTTAATTTAGTTATTTTAAATTATTGGGTTAATAATTTTTGTAATAAGGCCATTGGGTTTTTCTTTTTAACTTATATTTGGTATTTTTTTAAGTTACAAACTGTTGGTCTATTAAACACGGGTTTTTAAAACTATAACCACTATTTTCAAAATATCATGTATTCGCAAATGTTTGAATCAAACTTCCGCAACAAACAAGGTTTTGAAAGTAATAATGATTTTTGCAAGAAAATGACTTTTAATAAACTACGTTTTGAATATAAGCAAACGAAATCTGAGGTTTTACATGGCAGAAAGTTTTAAATTCTTTAAGAAGGGTTTCTAATGAAAGCATGGTTTTCGAAAAATTCTTCAATGTGACATGCCAGATTTGAGCCTAACTTCTAGGCCGGGTTTGGGGTGTTACAGTACCGAGGCTAAGGGTAGGCATTAATAATTTGATTCATCGATTTAATTTAATTTCCTTAATTTTATTTTGCAATCATAATTCTGTTATTGTTTTATTTGTTTTTTTATTTATTTTCTTTATCAACTAAAATCCCCCTTTTACTTTTTTCCAGCTCTACAACGCACAAGTTATGTAACAGCCCGATTTATGGCCTAGTCGAAACAGTAGTGCGAGACCACAAATCTGAATTAGTAAAATGAGTTTTTATGATAATTGAAATGTTTGCATGATAGTATGAAAGTTTCATGTGGAAATTTTATGAAAATTTCCATTAAAGGGTCCATTAGGACTAAATTGCAAAAGTTGCAAAATATGAGTTTCTAGAAGCTTTTTGTATGAAATAGCCTTAGAATAGGAATTAGAAGTCCTTAAATAGAAATTTTCCCAAATTATAATTTTTGGACAAAATTGGACATGAGTTAGTAATTTGTAAAAATTTTGAGAGAATGGCATTTTGGTTATTTACCAATTAAATGATTAAAATAGGAAAAAGATGATAAAAATCTCATTCATCATCTTCCTTGGTGCCGAAAATTTGAAGAACCCCATAGCTAGGGTTTGTTCATCTCTCAAGCTTGCTAGTAAGTTCATCTTAGCCCCGTTTTTAATATTCTTCGTATTTTTGAAGTTCTCGTATTATGAATTAGCTATTTTTATCTATAAAATGAGCAAAGATGCATGCTCAAAAATCTACCCATGAATGACATGCTTGTAAAATGATATTTCATGGAAGATTATGAGAGTTTGATGTTAGATAAACATCTTTTCCTTAGTGAATTTCATGAAAAATGATAGCATAGACTAATTTGCAATGATAATGAAATTGGTCATACATATTAGAAATAGTGAGAATTGATGATTGTTATAGTAGAGAAAATGAATCATCTAAGCATGATATTTAAGAAAGTTGAATGAGAATCATTTTATGAGCCTAGGGGCAAAAGTGCTAATATGAGAAAGTTTAGGGGCAAAATAGTAATTTTGCCAAAGTATGAGTTAAGAGTCAATTTAGTCAATGTGAGTACTAAATGTCTAATTATTATTATAGATTAAGAAAAACGAAGCCCGGATCAAAACCGAGGCAAGAACAAAAGCGAGGACTAAATTGCATATCTACATACATTTTGTATATTGAGGTAAGTTTGTATGATTTCTAAGTTTTATGATTTTTACCATTGAATTGCTTAGCACAATGTACAATATTATCATGAAAATGTTTAATGTTATGTTAAACAAAGAAATTAATGAGATTAAGCATGAGAAAGTCCCGATTGAAGTTGAATTACCTAGGATACTCGATCTATCACATGAAATGAGAAAGTCCGTATAAGACCAAGCCGAGGCATGGCATCGGCAATCAAGAAAAGTTATCATGTAAGACCAAGACAAGTCTTGGCATTGAAGAGTTATTATGAGATGAAGACCCATATAAGCCCAAACCAAGGTATGGCATTGGTGAGTCTCCAAGCAAAGATGTCATGTAAGTCCAAGACAAGTCTTGGCATTGAAAAGCTATCAAGAGATACAGATCCCATGTAAGTCCAAGCCAAGGCATGGCATTGGTGAGTAACAAGGAAGATTTCATGTAAGTCCAAGCCAAGGCTCGACATTGACTAGGAAGATTTCACAGCCCGTAAGTACATGTTTAAGTGAGTTTAAGCATGGTAATGTCTCGTATCCAGTCTTAGCCTCAGACTCGGGTATGGGGTGTTACAAGTCGTGGTCTTGACAGCTACCTAGACTTAGGAATATGGTAATGTAAATAGGAAAATTAGGAGTCCTAGTCCCTGTGGGATCGACCCTACTACTCTATACTACTATTTAATTAAGTTAGAGTGTAGGAAATTATATTTGGTGGTTTCAACGCCCATCAACTTTTGGTGTCATTGCCAGGATTGAAGATAATTCTAGTTTTATTTATTTTACTTATGACCAGGTCAAAACCGAGAATCTAGAGTTTGAACTGGAAATCGAGAATTTAGCTCGAACACTACGAAGAGAAGTAATTCGACGCGAAAAATGATCGCAAGTGAAAGAGGCCGAATATGAAACACTATTTTACACGGAAGCAATAGATGATACACTTAGTGAACCAGAAGAAATGGCGAATCAAACCATTCGTTAGCTCGCTATGGCACTAGATTAGCAACAGCCGTTATGCATAACTTATTCGATGAGAGGAACACCATTTGAATTAAAGTCGGGCTTAATTAATTTATTGTCCACTTTTCGCGATTTGCAAAATGAGAACCCCCCACACTCATCTTAAGGAGTTCCACATGGTTTGCTTAAGTATGAAACCAAATGGAGTAACTAAGGATCAAATTAAAATTTGAGCTTTTCCTTTTTCGTTACCTGACTCTGCTAGAGAATGATTATTTTATTTACCTCTAGGATCTATTAATACATGGTCTGATATGTCTCGTTTGATTCTTGACAGGTTCTTTCTAGCAGTTCAGGCAATTGAATTAAAGAGAGATATTGTCGAAATACGATAGAAGGAGACTAAATCGCTCTATGACTACTGAGAGCAATGCAAGAAATTGTGTGCAAGTTGCCCACAACATGGCTTAACTGAATAATCACTTCTTCAATATTTCTATGAGGGTTATTCCCTGTGGAAATGAAAATGATTGATGCCACAAGTGGAGGGGCACTTGTTAAATGACTCCTCAAAAAGTAAGGGAATTAATTTCGACCATTGCTGCAAATTCTCAACAATTTCAACTAATTAAAGAACCCATAACAAGGGTTCACGAGCTAAGTACTTTATCCTTAGGAGATAAAATCGATAAGCTCACTATTATACTTCAATATTTTCTTATAGGCTAAAAAAACCCAACTTGGTTATGCGGGATTTGTGTAATGCTTGATCATCCGATAGATTTGTGTCCAATCTTACACAAGGACACAACAACACAAGTAGATGTTGTTGGGAACTTCTCAATGCCACCTCAAAGGCGTTATAATGCATACTTGAACACCTAAATCTAAGCTATGGATTGAACCCTCGATACAATCAACTGTATCAGCCAAGGCCACATCTGCCTCAATAATTTCAACCCTCAAAGTCATCTTTTGAAACCATAGTGGAGAGGTTAGCCGTTAGCATTGAAAAGTTCCAACAAAGGACTAAAGCGCACCTATAAGAAATAGATCAGAAAATAAGTAAGCTATTGCTTACAGTCAGTTGATTGGAGTCTCAAAGGAAATTGCCATCTCAAACTGAGCCAAATCCACGACAAAATGTAAGTTCTATGACCTTACAAAGTGGAATAGTTTTTGGGCCAACACCTAGCATGAATCCTAACCACGAAACTAGATGGGAAGAACAGAAACACTATTTAGCAGTGACTATGAAATTGGCATCAGAAAAACCATTCGTAGTACCACCCCCATTCCTTGGAAGGTTTACCCAATGTAAAAGGGAGTAAGAAGAAAGAGAAATCGTAGAGACATTCTAAAAATTTGAAATTAACATACCCATACTCGACACAATAAAAGAAGTTCCACGCTATGCTAAATTCTTAAAAGAATTATGCATTGGCAAGAAGAAGTTCATGGGTAACGAAATAGTAGGTGTAGGAGAAAACGTCTCTGCAGTTTTACAAAGAAAAATTCCGCCTAAGTGTAAAGACCAATTTATGTTTGCTATATCTTGCAAAATAAGTAATGTTGGCACTAAAAAGGCCATGTGTGATTTAGGTGCATCTATTAATTTTATGCCTCTATCTATTTTTAAATTACTAAACACGGGTCTTTTGAAAGAAACAAAGGTGATCATCCAATTAGCAGATAGGTTAGTTGTATATCCGGAAGGGGTGTTGGAAGATGTCATTGCCAAGGTAAATGAACTAATATTTCTTACAAATTTTTACATTGTTGACATGAAGGATGGTAACTCGAAAAATTATTTTTGATATTCTATTCGAGAGATCATTTTTAAGCACCGCACGAACGAAAATTGATGTTCTGAGTGGAACATTGACCATGGAATTCGACAGTGAAGTGGTCTAGTTCAATGTTTATGAGGACATGGGTCGTCCCAGTGTAATGAAAAATGTCTCTAATGTCGATATAATTGAACTATTGACAAACTTTCATTTTGAATATTACAAATAGGATGAATTACAAACTTGCTATGTAGGAATTTAGATCTCGATGCTATGGAAAAATATGAAGAATTATTGATGATCAAAGAACCAATAGGTGAAGTTGTCACTCTCATGGAGGCCTTGAAATCAGAACTCAAACCAGTACCGGAACATTTAAGGATTCCAATAGAGGAAAAGGCAAACCCCGAACGGAGAAGCTTAAAGACGCCTTAATCCACTGATGATGGAGGAATTCGAGAAGTATTTCAAGGTCAATAGGCAAAGGTTGAAACTTTTTTACGAGAACTTCCAAGTGAACGTAGAGGATGAGTTAATTCTCGAGGAGCCAAACGAATAAAATTAGGGTCTTTGAGCTAACATCGTTAAACAAAAGCACTTTTTGGGAGGCAACCCATTTTTATTTATTTTAATTTATTTAATTTTGAATACAGTTTAATTCATGTTGAAAATAAAAAAAATAAGATTATTATTTAATCTACTTTAATGTGTTGTTTACCGGGAATGATGGTGGAGACTATCCCTTTTCATCCAAAAATAAATTAAAATCGAATTTCTTTTGTGGCATGGGCACACCTTGTCAAATTTCAATTTTGCCCCAGGATTAAACCGACCAAAACCAACCCGAACTACCTATACCACCCTCTGCCAAATTAATACAAGTACAGTTGACCCTTCTATTTATTATTCTTTTGAAATTGCACATTGAGGTCAATGTGAGCTAAGTAGGGGGATTCGTAGGACATTTCATGCTATTTCTTCTTTGTATGTGTTAATTCGTATACTAAGATTATTCCTTAATTTGTTTCAAAATTGAACCTCCAAATCCTATGCTTAGTTAATTTAAATAATTGGGTAATTCATGAATAAGTAGTTATTGCTTAATTTGATCGACAAGTGTTTTGTAGAATTGAAAAGATTATGGCTAAGTCAACATTTCATAAAATAGTTGGCTCTTTAAACTTGCCTAATAAAGTACTCAAGTTCCATTTTTGTTCATTGAAATAAAAATAAAAAAGAGTAAATAAATAAATATTTACTCCGTTAATGGCTTAGTTACGAGTGAAGATTTCGAAAATGCGACCAAATTGAGTAACATGTATGAGGTGCTTGGATTGTCATCTCATTTCGCGTCAAACGATTCGAGTGACGAACCAAAACTTGTAACATTCCACTAACCGAGCTGCCATGAGTAAAGAGAAATAAACTAATTGGAGACACGTCAAATTGAGTAACCGGAATGAGCTACTTGGGTTGTCATCTCATTTCACGTAAAAAGATTCGATTATGTCCCAAACTTGTGGAAAAATTTATTGAGTACGATTGTCGCGCAAGTTTGATTAAGCCTAAATTAAGTGAAGTAGTTGAATTTCGCATAATGCTAAATTTTATAAAACACTTATAGGTTAAACCTAGCGATTACTTTTTTTTATTCACCTAATTGTTTGCATTACACTTGCCTTATGAAGAATATTTCATTTCGAAAAAATTGTCGAACTATTTCTAGTATGGGAATACAGATCATGCTTGAGGACAAGCATCAACTAAGTACGGGGAAATTTGATAGCAAGTTAATTTTGTGCTTTTAATGTATCTATTTTTTACTAATTTTTTAACATAATACTACTAAACTTATGATCTCTTGATTAAATCTTATCAGGGATTAATTGGAGTGCCAAAATTCAAAATCAAACAAAATGGACTAAATCGAAACAAGAAGCAAGGAAAGGGCCTGAATTAGAAAATTTGTAGAATTAGTGATTAAATCATATTTTTTAAATTGTCAAATTCTATAAAAAGGAAAAATCTGATTTTAGTTGGCATAATATTAGAGGAATCATGTTAATTTTAATTGGTTGATTCATGCTAAATATGACACTTGAAAAGTGTATAAATACTTGTATTAGTGTTTGGAAAGAGACACTTGAATTGAATTGAATACAATTTATCCTTTCCTTTTCACACGTCTATAATATTGGCAAAGCTTGCTGCCATTTTATTTCTTTTTCTTATTTTTGGTTCAATTGTCCTTTAGGTCCTTTCCTCCCTCCACCTATCACCATTATACTTAAATTCATTCTAATAATCTATCGGGTATGATTAATTTCATGCTCAACTAAAAACCTTATTTAGCCTTAGTCCGATTATCATTCCTATCAAGAATCGTGAGATATGAATCCGCACTAAAACCTTTCAAATACAATATTCGTTCTCTCTCTGGTATGTGGGTTAGTCACAATCGTCCCTTAAAGTTAATACAATTTCAATTCATAAAGTGCACATTGGGTTGGAGTTGTTTGGCGTACAGTTGGAAAACGAGTCGGTCGTCTGCCGAATTCGAGTTCCTGTGAACAAATTGGCGTGTCCATGTTGGTAAGGGCTAGTTGGACCTCCGTCAAGGGAGATAGTGATCGGATTTAAACAACCCACGTGGTTGAGGTCGTTAATTCGAGTTGGGCTTTTCTAGATCGCAAGGCTGCCAAGATCTTAAATTACGAATGCATGTTACGTGGTTAAATAATTGGTAAGGGTTGATTGGCAGGTCGTATTGGAACCAACTACAACAATAAAAGTTGGCTGTTGAGGCGTCCTTGAGCGCTATAGCCAGCTTATTATTTTGAAAGGATAATCTACTTTCAAGGATCGATTTGATTTCGGAGCGTATCGAGGCTGAGGCTAAGTATTAATTTATTTGATTCACCAATTTAATTTAATTTCCTTAATATTTTGCAATCATAATTCTGTTATTGTTTTATTTTATTTTATATGTAACACCCATAACTCGTCTCCATCACTATATTAGGGTTACAGAGCATTACCGATCAACTAGAAATCATTTAACATCATATCATTAAATAGATAAATCTCAATCAAAATCATATGAATCATATGCAATTTGTCCCTAAATCGAGCCTTCGAGACCCTAAAAATAGCTTATAAACAATTCGAGACTAAATTGGAACCAAACAAAAGTTTTAAGAAACAAATTAAAAAATTAGAAAACAAGGGTCATACGGCCGTGTGGCCAGGCCGTGTGACATAGCCCAGGCTATGTAACATTCGAACAAAGGACATACGGACGTGTCCCAGCCCGTGTCCTCATACGTGTAACTCACTGAGTAGGGTCACACGGCTGTGTGCTAGGCCGTGTAACTCACTGACTGGAAACACGAATAAATTTCAAGTGACACATGGTCGTGTGTGTCCTAGGCCGAGTGAACCCAAAAATTTACCTAAAATCAAGCCATTTCAAAGCCAAATCATGCATAACTAACCATTTCATTTGGGCACACATTCAAGGAATTTAAACCGCATTCAAACACATTTAAACATGACATTTCAAACATCCTAATTCACCTAACCAATATGTCATTCAAAGGCACCACTATTGTATCAATCATCATTTACCAAAACATGCCAATATTTCCATTTTCCAAACATACCAACTTAGTACCTTAAATACCAAGTAACTTCAGATATGTTCATTTGCATATCACCACAAACTTACCAACAAAGACCTTATATACAAGCATTTGAAAGTGACCAAAATGACATAACTTGGTGAGGTGTTAAGATTCACCAAGCCAAACATAAACTTCGAAGCATATACATACCAAATTACTATTAACACATTCACAAAATACCATTACAAATAACCTATACATGTCATTATTCACATTGGCCAAAATACTCAAAAACTATCGAATTGATTGCTGGATAGTGTGATAGGTCTCCAATGAGCTTCCAACCGTTCGAGCTTCTGATTATCTATAAAACAAAGGTAAGTAACTACGTAAGCAATGAGTGCTTAATAAGCTCGTATAAACTTAAACATAACTTACCATTTCATTTATACAATTCATAGATTAAGCATAAATCATTACCAATGCCATAAGCTGAGTATAAGCCTATACAACATCATTAACTCACAAGTTATTACACTTGTCGAATTCAACCATAAGATAAGTAGATTACCATATATAAATACATCATTTAACTTATCAATGATATCATAAGATCTTGATTCATTCCATTTACATACTTACCATTTCATTTCCTTTTCTTACCCGTTGAACCAAGTAGAATTACATCGGATACTCGAGAATGCTCACACATAGTGTGCCTTTCCATATAATCGTAACCTTTCCTTTACATCAAAACTCACACGAGCTGTAAAATGGGCCTACTCACACGAGTTGTGGGTCAGAATGTTAGCTATACAATGCTGCTCACATGAGCTGTGGAGAATCCGTAACAAATGCAGGACCTCAGCCATTGATAGGACATTCAAGACCAACACCCGAAACATGAAATCTCTAATGACATGTCATTTGTATCCTAAGAATTCTTAAGGTTCAAACGGGACTCGTTATCCGTCAATTCATTATAGCATAGATACATTTCTTCACGTATTCATTTATTTTAAAGCAACATAGCAAATAGTCTATTTAACTAACATTAAAATGATCATAGTTCATACGAACTTACCTCGATAACTAAGGCATAAAAATAGAATGAACATTAATCCGAAGCTTTAGCTTTTCCTCGATTTAAGTTCGAATGTGGTTTATCTTGATCTAAATAGATAATTTCAATCAAATAAATACTTCTAGTATTCAATTATGAATTTACGCCTAACATTTTAACTTTTCACAATTTAGTCCTTAAGCTCATAACTTGGATATAACTCATTTTAGCCTAAATCCAACTTAACCAATGTTACAAAGGACCTTGAAAAAATCCATAATTACCAAAAATTTACAACAAAACCCATGAATTTTTACTTTTAACAATTTAATTCCTAATTACAATTTTATCAAAAAAATCACTTAACAAAACATGTTTATTTTACAACCAAAACTAATAATCTACCAACTAACATCAAAAACTATTAAAAAATCCATGAAAAGTCCCTTAACCTTTACGATTTTGCAAATTAACCCCTGTGCTAGCTAGATTAAGCTAAAACGATCACAAAAACATAAAAATCATTAAAAACGAGATCGAAATCACATACCATGCAAGCACTTAAGTTAGTCGAACCTTCAAACCCTAAAATGGTGTTTTTCTTATTCAATTTTTGGTGGAGAAAACCTTTAATGGAGATGATACCATTTTGTTATCTTTTAGTTTAAGTTTTATTTATTAAATTACCATTTTAACCTTGGTTATTTACTTAACAAAACAACAAATTTATGTCCATATTTGTCCACTAACTCCTTAAATGGTATAATTACTATATTAGTCCATTAGTTTAAGATTTCATAACAATTTGACCCTTTTAACTAATAGAATTCAACTTTTACACCTTTTACGATTTAGTCATTTTCATTTAATTAACCATTTAAACTTTAAAATTTCTTAACGAAACTTTAATACGACCTTAATATAATCCTGTAGACATTAAATAAATAATAAAATAATAATTCATTCATCAGAATTGTGGTCCCGAAACCATTGTTTCTAACACCACTAAAACAAACTGTTACGTTATATTTGTTTTTTTTTTTAATTTTTTTTCTTTATCAACTAAAATCCCCATTTTATTTTATTTTTCCAGCTCTACAATACACAGGTTGTGGGCATGACAGCTGTCTAGACTTAGGAATCTAGTTTCATAAATAGGAAAATTAAGAGTCTCAATCCTTGTGGGATCAACCTTACTACTCTATACTACTATTTAATTAAGTTAGAGCGTATGAAATTATATTTGGTGGTTTCGACGCCCATCAAGGTTATTAAGCAAAAATGATAATCAAGTGTGGAATGGTTATAAGGTTGAAAGTGTTTATTATTGGCTTTAATATTTGATGTCCCATTGGAAGTATATTGGGATGAATGAATGTGATCATTTGGCTAGTTTTAAATTGTTAATTGAGGTTTCAATTGTGGTATATTGGTTAGGCATTTAGGATGGTTGCTTAAAATGATGATTTTTGTTTTGAATTAAATGCTTTTGAATAGGTTAAAATATGGCTTAAAGGATAGCTTGTGGCATAAGTGTTACATGGGTAAATTGCTTGTTTTGAAAGGCATTTCCAAGTACACACGACCTGAGACATGGCCTGACTCACGGCTTGGCACACGGTCATGTGCCATACACGGGCTCGTAACACTGTTGTGTGGTCTATAAAATTTTAATTGATTTTGGTGCACATGGGCACAGGGAGTTACACAAGTTACTCACACGACCGTCTGACCTATCTACACTGCTATTTGACCTATTCACATGGCCATATGGCTTATCTCACACAGGCATAACTCTTGTACACGGTTTAGTGACACAATTGTATGCGGGCTGAGCTTTCGCACACGGCTAGGGGACACGGCTGTGTGACCCTTGTTTTCAGATTTTTCCTATCTTTTTAAATTTATTTCAAATTGATCCAAAAGGATTGCGTGTTTAGTGTTAACCTCTTGTAAGCTTATATTAACATGTAATTAATTAAATCACATGTTAATTTAATTAATTATGACTTATTTAATAATTAATTGAGAATTTAAAAATTATAATTTGTTTGTAATTGTTCGGTATTTAGTTGTAACATTCTAATGCTCGAGTTTGGTGACTTAAGTGGGTAAAGGGTGTTACATGGTATATATAAGGCATCTTTGTAGGTATCCAAAAAACTTAAATTTGCGGCCGCATAACGACTGTTAACTAGGCCCCAGTTATACTCAAACCTATGACCACATCTCAGCTGTCAACTAAGACCTCCACTTAAGCTTCGACCTGTGACCATATCAAGTATTGTTGCCCTAAAATTTGACTTCCATAGAATGAATTTCTGAGGTAATAGTTCTATCCCAGCATGACATACGAAATGTTTTAATAAATTATATAATAATATTGAAATTTTTAAAACAATCAATATTATTTATATTATTAAATATTGAAATTAGAATATTTTATAATTCTAAATATTTTTAAAATAAAAATTTTATTATAAATATAATAATATTAAATTTAAATTAAATTAAATTTTAATTAAAAATGTAATTATTCATAATTAAGTTTTTTTTCAAAAAAAACTTGTTACCTTAATCAAATTATTTTCCATTAAATAAACACAAAACATTAAAAAAATAATTTTCAATAAATCATTTTCCATTATACAAACGCAACTCGTATACAATAATACAAGACGAACAAGAAATATGATATTACGCGGCCCAACGTTTGCTTGTTTGAGTTTCACAATTCGAAACAGCTAGAAAACTGAGGCAGATCCGCCACTGCCTCTCGGCATAACTTTTTCCAATTAAAACAAAAAACTAGAACAAATACTATGTACGGATCCATACCATACCCAAAATTAACGGATTTAGAAGCCCCATGCCTTTGGTTAGATAGATGAAAAAAACATCAACCAAAAGCAAAATCAGAGGATGGAGATGGATGCAGGGGATGGGTGGTTGTTGATGAGAAGGTTGCTACCCTTGGAGAGCTGGTCCATGAGGGAAAGTATGTGGGTGTTGTAAGCACGGGCCTGATTGACGGACTCTGCTTCCAGCTCACCCAGCTGAGAACAGAGCCTTTCCTCCGCCTCTTCCGCCACCCTCAGCCTTTCCCACATCTTTCGTAATTCCTTTCTCATCTGCTCCTCTCTTTCCCTACTCTCCTTCAATTCCTTCTCTAACTCCTGGTTCCTCTTCCTCAGCTCTTCTTCTGCTGCCGCCATTGTTGGAGCCATGTGATAGCTTGCTTTTCTTTTCTTTTTTAATTTTTTTTCTTCTATTGGTGGAGAATAGTGGAGTTGTGGATCAACGAATGGGGAGGAATAGATTCTCTTATAGGCCTACGACGAAGTGTCCAGGTTCAATGTATCTAGTTTGCTTCGCCTTGTTTCGTCGTCGTCTTCTTTTTTCTAATTATTATATTTGCTTACGTACTTGCTTTGCAAATTCAATTTTTGAACCTTCAATTTTCAATTCTTAAGTCTTATCCCCAACCATTTTGAAAATGATAAAAAAATTAAGAAAAATATAATGTAAAAGATCATATTAATTAAAGAGTATGATTTCATTTATGCTTCCCGAGTTAATTAATTATTTTTAATTAAATTATAAAGTAAATATTTAAATGTTACACTTTATTCTTCGTACGTTTGAAATTTAATATACATAATTTTATTTTCAAAAGTTTAGTTTCTCTATTTTTTGAATTTAAAAATTTAAGTTCATTTGTTGACATTTTTAAAATTTTTTTATTAAATTCGTAGATATTATATTTTAAAATTAAATAAACTCACTTGATATCCAATATAACAAAAAAAAATATTGTAATAGACTTGAATTTGTTAATGAATTTTAAAGGTGCTAATAATTCTTAAAAATTCATATTATCATGCTAGTTAGAATATAATATTTAGATTAATTAATGATATTATAAAAGTTGAGATACTAAATTATGTCAAAATTAAAGTATATATATTGAATATCAAATTTGAGTGGAATATAAGGATCAAATTGAAATTGAACTATTCTTATAATCTAAAAAAATAAAGGGATTAGAATTAAAATTCACCCATTGTTCTCATGTAAAAAGAAGAAGAAGATCCTTTGTGAAAGGTTTTAGTGCCTTTCTTTATATATACTCTATAGATTAGTATAAACATAATATAAAATATAGGAAAATAACAAATTAAGAAACATAAATTATTAATATAAAACCATAGTTTTCTTGCTGAGGGTGGAAATTAATATTTCAAAGTAATAATATTTATTAAAAATAATCATATTTTTGTAAGAAAGGTAAAATTACAATTTATAAATAAAGGTAAATTATATTTAATGTCATTAAATTATTAGTAAATTTACGTTTTAGTTAGTTAACTTTAGAAAGTTATAAAATAGTTGTTAAACTATTCGAAAGTTTTTATTTCACTTGGTTATTAGGTTTTTCTTTTTAAATTCGACTAGCGAGTTTCAAGTGATGATTCGACGATCAGTATGATAGTCAATCTCAGAGATCGAAGAAGAAAGTTATTTGGATTTTAATTTACGGATTCGTGATGTTTAAAATTGTTTCATGAAAAAAATTAAACTATAAAAGAGAAAGGGAAAGAGAGTTTTTAATTGGTGCAAGTGATGCAAAAAGAAAATGTTACGCATAAGTGATTTTAGTATCCCAATGATTTAAATAAAAACTTTTGAATAGTTTAATGACCATTTTGTAACTTTTTTAAAGTTGAGTGACCTTGGGTATAATTTACCCTAAAAATAGAAGATTTGTCTAAAATAATAATGATTACATTTGATATCATACCCAGTTTAGTTTTTTCTTTTTGAAATTTCTTTTAGGGAGTTGATATTTTTTGGGTAAATTACACCAACAGTCACTCAACTTTGGGGTAATTGACAAAACAGTCATCTAGGTTTCATTTCAGTCACTCAACTTTCAAAAAGTTACAAAATTGTCCTTTTTGTCGTTTTCCGACAAAGACGTCACGGCAAAGTGACATGGCAGGTGACGGCGTGGGTAAATTACACCAACAGTCACCCAATTTTGAGGTAACTGACAAAACAGTCACCTAGGTTTCATTTCAGTCACTCAACTTTCGAAAAGTTACAAAACAATCACTAATTAACAGTTACCGTTAGGGTGTTAATAGAATTGCTGACGTGGCAAGTTAACCAGCTGATGTTGGTGAAGCAGCTCCTCCTCCTCCTCCTCCTCCTTCTCCTTTGATGTTGCTGAAGCAGCTCCTCCTCCTCCTCCTCCTCCTCCTCCTCCTCCTCCTCCTCCTTCTTCTTCTTCTTCTTGTTCTTGTTCTTCTTCACCTTCATTTTGACTAAGGATTCAGAGGGGAAGCCAACACTTTCAGTCGAAGAAATCAAAGCCCAATGCACTGTCAGATGATCTCCAAACACAAATAAACAACTTTCTGCCATGTTTTTTAAACTGGGGTTCTCTTACTTTTAACGTTTTGTAATGTGTTTGTTTGTTTATACATGCAGGAGATGATGTTCGCAACACTGGATAATCTATCGAATGCAGCAGAATGGACAATGGCAGAGATGATAAACCAACCTGAAATCCTCCAGAAAGCAACGGAGGAAATAGAAAGAGTTGTTGGAAACCAGAGGTGGGTTCAAGAGTCTGATATTCCAAGACTCAACTACGTAAAATCTTGTGCAAAGGAAGCATTTCGGATTCACCCCATTTCACCCTTCAACTTCCCCCAAGTCTCAAAAGCCGATGCCATCGTTGCGGGCTACTTCATCCCCAAAGGCAGCCATGTTTTGCTTAGTCGGCTAGGCCTAGGTCAAAACCCCAAGGTTTGGGAAGAGCCATCGGGGTTCAAACCTGAGCGACACTTGAAGGATGGGTGCATTGAAGAAGTTGATCTGACAGAGAGAGAACTGAGGTTTATATCGTTTAGTACAGGGAGACGTGGGTGCATGGGGGTGGCTCTTGGAAGTGCAAGGACAGTGATGGTGTTGGCAAGGCTGATTCAAGGATTTTCATGAAGGGTGCCATCAAATGAGGATAACATCGATCTCTCCGTGTCGAAAAATAATCTTTTCATGGTGAAACCTTTGCATGCAATGGCTAAACCTTTGCATGCAATGGCTAAACCTTTTCATGACACCCACGTTGGCAAGTAACGAAGAAGAAGAAGAAGAAGAAGAAGAAGAAGAAGAAGAAGAAGAAGAAGAAGGAGGAGGAGGAGCTACTTCACCAACGTGGCAAGTTAACTTGCCACATTAGCTGGTTAACTTACCACGTCAGCAATTCTGCTAACACCCTAACGGTAACTGTTAATTAGTGACTGTTTTGTAACTTTTCAAAAGTTGAGTGACTGAAATGAATCCTAGGTGACTGTTTTGTCAGTTACCCCAAAGTTGGGTGACTGAAATGAAACCCGATCACCCATCAGCTTTGCCAACGTGGCAAGTTAACTTGCCACATCAGCTGGTTAACTTGGCACGCCAGCAATCCCGTTAACCCCCTAACGGTTACCGTTAATCAGTGACTGTTTTGTAACTTTTTCATAACGTTGGTGACTGTTTTGTAACTTTTTGAAAGTTGAGTGACTGAAATGAAACCTAGGTGACTGTTTTGTTAGTTACCCCAAAGTTGAGTGACTGTTGGTGTAATTTACCCTAAATTGAACGACAGCAGTAACTTAATCAATATTTAAATATAGTATAAATATTTAAATTCTTGAGTTGATGTCACAAATTAATTAAATATCAATTCAATTGAAAATTTATTAAAGTAAGATTTTGATTTTATAAAGCCATAAATTTAACTATGGTAATGTTGCTATTCTTTTTTTGTTTTTCAAAATAAATTTAAAAAATTACCACGACTTGAATGTGGGAAACTAATCACTTTAATATTTTGATTTTACATTTCAACCAAAATTTTAACATACTGATTTTATAAATATAGATTATATTTTTTCACTCAATAAAGAAAGATACCATAATTTAATAATTAAAACACGAAAAAATTTTAATATACATAAAATGTCAAATTTATTTGTCCATAGGTACATTCTAACCGGTCGCTATTATGCGTGACCCAATTGTTAAAGGATCTCTTACGTGAACTTTGGCCCACAACTTTAGTAAGTTTTTCTTTAGGTTCGTCCTAATATTATGGAGTGAGTCATACTCGGACCCGCTAGCTTGTCAGATAACGACTTATCAACCTCAATAAATATATAGAATAATTTTATTTAAATCGATATAAAATTAATATGGTTTTATATTTTATATTTTTTTATTTTTTATATTTTAATAATTTAATCGTCATATTTAATGTTCTATTCATGTAGATCTTACATGTCAAGTTTGATGTAAAGAAAAGTTTTTAATTTTTTTACATAAAAAGTCAACGGTTAAATATATTAATACAATCAATATTTTAGATTAATATGATAGAGATTTCAGATTGATTCAAAGTTTTACATGGATAGCAATTACAATTATATTAATAAATTCAACGAATAAATTGTTAAAATACCAATTGTAGAAAAAGTTATGAAAGGGGATAAAATCATGTTAATTTTACACAAAATAAATTTTGGCCCCTGAACTTGGGAATTATATCCATTTTGGTACATGTAATTTTTTTTTGTCCACTTTGGTCCGTGAACTTAGCAATTAGATCAATTTCGACCCCTAAATATGGATTTTGTTAAGATTTGGTGATATGGCCAGTGCTACTGGAACAAAATAGGATCTGATGGACCAAAAACAGATCAATGTAATGGTACGAACAAAGGGGTTAAACCAATTGACTCAAGAATTGATTGAAATTGGTAAAAATTAAAATTGGGATAATAGCCGACAGTTGAACAAGTATAATCAATTTAATATTTTTTTATTTTTTAGATATTTATAACTTTTTAATTATTTATTTAATTATTATTGGTCCAACGGTTAAATCAATCAAACTAGTTAAAACGATAATTGATAATCTACCTATTCAATCATCGATATGATTATAAAACCACTAACTGTGACATTCAGGTATTATACCACATCATCACTTGAAAACTAAGAAATTTTCAAGTAAAGATGTGGCACAATTTCAGAGTGCCATATTATCAAACTTTTATATTTTTCAAGTGCCAAAGTAGATAAAAGAAATACAAGTACCAACGTGAACCTAGTTGCCAAGTTCATAGGCCAAAAATTATATTACCCTTATATAAAAGGGTTAATTGCACCAAACATTTTGAAACTATATATCAAATTTTAAAATATTTTAATTGACTCTTCAAATTTATCAATATTATTCTAATTAGGCCATTCCATCAATTATTTTTGGCATAATGTCAAATTTAACCCTCAATATTTACTTTTTTTTTTCAATTTGGCCATTGTTCCTTTTTAGCTAAATTTGGTTATTAACTTTTCTAAAAGAGTCAAATCTTTTTTTAATGAAAATGCTGACAAAAACATTATCTTTTTTAACTTTGTTGATATAAGAACCTGTGTGACAATTCAAGTGCACTTCATGTTGACATGACACATGTAACACCCCACGCTCGACCTGATCGTTGGATTCGGGTATGGAGCGCCATAGGTCAACTCGTTGGAAACACAAAACTCTCCATTTTCAAAATAACTATCTTTTTCTAGTACGGTGTTCTGCTAATTTAAGAATAAATTTATGATGCGATTTCTCGAACTTGGATAGTTTGGAAAATAGCTCGAATGGGATAGATAGTCTTGAAATGGTTCAATGGATGGAAACCTCGACCTGTAATAGTTGTAGCTAAAGAACCTTAGCTATATTAAAGCTAAGACCTGTTTAACTCTCGAACAAATGTAGACTTGGGTGTTCCATCAGAGGTTGGACCTTGAAAACAAAAACCTTATTCATCATTCCTTAAATTGAAAAGATTAGTCTTGACTTCGAGGTTAGGAATCACATCAATTTATTTGAAAGAAAAATTTTAAAATGGTACCCCCCAACATTTAAGGATTTAAAGATACAAGAAATAGCCTTTGGTGACTACTTAACAACATTTATAGATCACAAATAAAGATAAGCCAACTAGGCTAATAATCAATATTCAAAGTATTCAAAATAAAGTTTCAAGTACAAATTAATGGTTTTAACAACGACAGAATCTAAAAACATCCTAGTACTCCCAAAAAATACATGTTCCTATGAAAAAAAGGAGGCTCACAACTGGCCGCAGATTTGGTTGTATCCCATCAATCACCACACTCAACTTAAGAACCTGAAAATAAGAAGAAACTGGGTAAGTTCATGACAACTTAGTGAGTTCATGGGGAAATAAAACCCGCTAGTATTACTATAAGACATTAAGGAATAGGGCTCAAACTGATAGACTAGTTCAACATATTTGGCGAATACATCCCTCTGATCTATAGATCAACTAGTGAATACTATCGTGATCAAACTTAGCCTTCCGAAGGACAACACTGGTTTCTAAACTCATACATGATAGCCATGAGCACAATTACTACGCGGATACGCCATATGTGTGACTACCCTTTTTATGACAGACAAACTTATTTTACTTTTTAAGCAATGAACACTATTATATGCACCTTTTTTCTCATGTACTCTGCTCTTTGTGCTAGCTTCTGATCCTTGTTCCAAAGAACTAATTCTTCCTGTATATACATATCCACTCATTAGAGAAATTTAACAAACATCACCTCCGTATCCCCTTAAATTCCCTCTTTTTTTGAACACATATGTGTTCCCTCGCAAGGTCAGGTTTTCACCAATCACGGTTTGTACCAAAGTGTCATATTGGAGGCAAAACATTTTATCACGTGTCTTCTTTTTATCATTGTACACAACATCTTTCTGTTGCCTCATTACACCTGTCTGGATATGGAGCTTGTGTACCAAGGAAGGAGTACGCATACCATGTATATGCCACGTTTTTTGGGTCTGTTTAAACATATATAACCTTGCATGCAATGACTCTTTGAATATGTTTCCTTAGACGTGAGCACTCGAGACAAAGGAAAAAACCACTTACTTGGTTGTACAATGATAAGGATTAAATAAGATAATGAAAATACTAGACACAAGGTGCAAAGGAACTCACCAGAATACTTTACTTAGAGCTTTGTCTACTCTGTTGGTTCCTTCCCTTTAATAATGGGACCTTCTCCCGTTTCTTTAGTTAAAACAATAAAACAACTTCTTTAAACATAAAAAAATGACCAAAACTTTACAATATAGCAAGATTCTGTAGACATGCAAAAAATTTCTAGATAGAAGTTTCTTTCATATCCAGTATTCAAAGATGTTCTATTGAACCTCTCTTACATTGACTTCCATCTATCCGGTAAAGCTTAAAAGAATGTTTAAAAATTTACCAACAGACAACTGGTATAGAAGCTCTCATAGGCTTTAATAGTCAACACCTTCGTTAGCAAATAAAAACTCTCCTAGTTTCTTCAATGATAATAATGTCTAGCAGATAAGATGAATAAAAAAAATCTTCTCTCCCTTATCATGCTATCGTATTTATAGATAGCTCAAGTCCAAATCCCAATCAGGATTATCTCTAATCATTACTCACTCTCGTACGCTTCCACTAATTAATCACATCTTACGAGGCTCTCCAAATGTCTTAATTACTGACATGTTGCCTCCACTAGGATGCTAGGTGACTTAAACGTGTCCCACAAGCTAACATTCTTACTATAATAGTGACACAAAAACACAGGTGGCAGCCTTATTAGCGGGAAAGTTCACCTCATAAGGTTCGCACCACAATCAGGAACTCGTCACACTGTGAAGTGGAACTCAGCTGTATTGGCGCAGTTCTACGAAGCACTTCGCCATGAGGTTAGCCTCCATATCCTGTCTAGGCCTCACAACTTAGGCGATTTTGACTAGGGTAGTCTCCCAAGCGGGGCCAACTCACCAACTAGGTTGTGAAAACTCTTCCACTTTTTAAAAAAAAAATTGTTCTCGAAATTTCGTACCTATGAAGAGATGCGGATACTACTCTCTCATGGTGCTTTCTCTTTCCCATGTAGCCTCTTTAACTTTGTGGTTTTGCCACAACACTTTAACGAAAGGAATATCTTTCTTCTTAAGCTTCTTAATTTCTCTATCCAGGATACATACAGACTCTTCCTCGTAGGACAAATTTGGTTCAACTTAAAATATCTCCAATTGTACTACATGGTCTGGATCAAAGTAATATCTTCTCAGTATCGACACATGGAACATATCGTGAATCTTGGGTAGTTCTAGTGGAAGAGCTAATCAATATGCTACTGGCTCAATACGCTCCAAGATTTTATATGGTCCAATGAACCTCGGCTTGAGTTTCCCCTTTAATCCAAAATGAATAATCTTTTTTTCGGGGGAGACTTTAAGAAACACATTGTCGCCAACTTCATACGTTATATCTTTCCTTTTTTTATCGGTGTATGCCTTTTGGCGGCCTTGGGAAGCCCTCAAATGGTTCTTGATGACCATTAATTTCTCCTCTGTTTCACGAAATAGGTCTAAGCCAGTTAGTTTTCTCTCACTAAGCTCCATCCAACATATCAGTGATCGACACTTCCTCACTGAAATGACAGAAATGTGTAAGTGTACACAATCACAACAAGTAAATATCGAGTTATCGTACCCACAGGGACTGTGAAAGAAACATATTAATGAAATGTAAATCAAGCACTTTGGCGATTAAAAATATTTTGATTTTGAGGAAGTGATTAAAAACTAAAATTTAACTAAGTTAAATAAATAAAAATAAAAATTTCAATGCACGATTCCAAAATATGGTTTTAATCAAGATGACATAATTATGTTAGATCAATTACATTCATTAACATAGAATTATTAAACCCATGTTCATGTTGTTACGAATATTTTCACGACAACTTGGTAATTTGCTAACTACTGCTTATACGTACTTACTACATTAACTAATCTCTTGAGCATTTTTCAATGCCAATTAGAACAATTAATCAATATTCATAAGCATATAAAAGATTAAGTGAGGTAACAATATATTTCTATATTGAAATAGTTTCATCACAATATTCTTGCAAGTTATGCAAGACTAATGTACCGTTTAATACCGTCTCTAATTAAACCTTCAACTATCTTAGAAGATTAAACATGCACCAATTAAATATTGTGTCAATTAATTATAATTTCAATATGTTTAATAATTAATTCATTCATTACCTTACATTTTATAAGCATGATTTTATTTAATTGAACAACTCACCAAGGCCTATGATCACTGCAAATCAGAGCTTTAAATATTTATAAAAGAATGATCAAACCTGGAGACAAACTCTGACAACGATATTAAGGCAAGTGTACCTATCGAACAGTAGTATAGCTTAGGCAAGACCGGTTATCGAACCCAAAGGAACTAAAAGTATTAATACTCACTTTTTTTATTATTTAGCCTTAAAGTTAGAGTGAAGATTACTTTTAAACTAAATTGACGACAACTAAACTAAGGACACAAAGACAAGAAGACGAATTAAAAAATAACTTTGAAGAAAAAAAACACAGTTGATTTCAACGATACCTTCGAGAAGAATCCACCTAGACTTCACTTAGTATCTAACCCCAGATTATATGATTTTTTTTACTTAACTCGATCCGTGAGACTCCCTAACCTATATTAAACCCTCTCTTGAGGCGAATAACGTCTAACCCTAGGTTAATTAGTAGAACTCTCGTTCGCTAAAAATAACCCCCTAGGATAGCAGTAAACCGATCAATAGACTCCCATATTAGGTTTCACCCTAATCCGATAAAATCTGGTAACCCTATCTCTAGGCGTCCGATCAACTCCGCTTAATTATGTTAGATCTTCTCTTAGGCAGGGTCTATTCCTCCTCCACCTAAGCACATTAGATTTGGATTAAGCAACATAATTAAGAACAAACTAAGTAATTTATCATATAACTTAAAAATCAAATAATAAAATCCATCTAGGTTTCATCCCCTTCAAGTATCTGAGGGGTTTAGTTCATAATGAATAAACAAAACATCGCAAGAGAAAAGATAAAACAAAACATAAGAAAACCCTAAAACCCCCTGAAGGAATTGAAGGAGAATTCTGCCGTCTTGAGTATAGTTCCGGCTTCTTGGGATGGATCAACTGGCTATTCTCGCGTTACTCCCTAACTTTGACCTTCTCGGCTTGGCTCCTTGGCCTAGCTTCCGCTCCGGTTTCAGCTTTTGCCAAACTCCCCTCTCAAGTTACCCCCTTCAGTGTTTATATAGACTTTGTGATGCCTTCCTTGGCCCCTAAGTATCCTAATTCAAGTATAATTCCTAATATGGTGTTTGAATAGGCTTTGGAATGTGTTTCTTTTCCTTCAAGTATCCTTTCCCGAATGAAATTTTTCTTTCCAACGACAGGGACACGACTATGGCGCATGCCCGTGTGAATCGTGGCCAGGCCGTGTCAATTTCTCTCTTGGCCCAATTTGGTTCGTTTTAAGCTCGTTTTAAGCCCGTTTTACGTTCTTTTCATCCTTGGGTGCTTTCCTGTGTATAAGACACAAAAAGAAAGGATTAAGAGCACCTTTTTACACAAATCAAAGGATAAATCATCCAAAAGTATGCTAAATGTGGGATTAAAATATGTTACTTTTACGGTTTATCAAATACCCCCACACTTAAGCTTTTGCTTGTCCTCAAGCAAAATTCTCAACTCATAGTTAAAACGAACTTCCTTGATTCATAAAATTCATCAATCATGCTTTATCATAATTCAAAAATAATTCATACATATAATTCAACTCAAAGAGTCCTAAAGATTCAAACAATCAAAGTCATACATTTATAGCATGAAAACATAGGCGTTTTCCCTTTACCTGAATAGTTACCTCTGATTCAAAATTGACAAGAGTTGACATCATCACTAAAGATTCACTCAAATCACTCAAAGTGTTTAAGGTTCAAAATTAAGCACTCAATAAGTCGAACATGAAAAGTTAATCCCATAGGCTTGCATGAAAATCAAATCTCCACCACTGTAAAATGAGATGATACACAAATCAAAAGGTCTTTAGCAGGGTTGTAACAGGGCTTAGGTTAAGGGTATGGATAAAGGTTGAATTAGAAGGTTAGAATCGAGACTGACTTGAAAAATTACCTAACTAGAAAAATGAACTAATCCTAAATAATTTCATCAATTGAAAACTCATAATACGAGCTTCTTTTTTTTTCAAGATTTGAGATTTAAACATGTAAGCTTACTAATAATGAATATACTTCGTCGTTTTTTTTTTGAACAAATCAATAAAAATAAGGAATTTTAACAACTGAAATAGAGAACATAGTTAGGTAACTGCTCAAAATCAAATCTCGACAAAAAGGGTAGTTAAAAAGAGCGGTGATAACAAATACAAAGGGTTTTGGGTTAATGTTAGTAGGTAAGTCAATGAAAAGGGTTGTTAGGCTTAAACGGGGTTCACTAGGGGTTAATTATGGAGGTAGGCTTTTTAGTGGAGTGAGTGGGTTAAAACCTAGGTGCCTTTGTCATCTCTGTATATCAAATCAAAGGTGTGGTCTCAACATGTATAATCGAGGCAAGTTCTAGAATAACAAATCAATGTTGACACACTCATAATAGAGAGTGAGCATGAAAGAATGTATGCTCTAAAAGGCTCAAAATCTCACAAAAATTATGGGTATTTTGATGTCAACCTCGTAAATTTCAAACTTCAAAGTAATATTCAGATTCAGGTAGGCAACCTAAAAATTTTAATTCTGAAAAATAGACTTATCAAGCTTGATTCTCTAGTATCCTTCAAATTTAATCATCAATTGACAATTATCAGTGACCTACTCCAAAACATATCAACAAAGTTCATAAATCATAGGAAATTTCATTCTAATATAAGAGACTTTACTTTTGAACAAGGCATAATTCAGGGATTTTCAAATAATACTATAGTTAACCCCCCCACACTTAAGATGTACATTGCCCTCAATGTACAAAGATGGATAATAGAAAAATAATCATAAAAATCATAAGATGGGGAGAGAAGTGAAACTTCCTGAATATTGGATGAAGTTAAAGAAACCGGATAGGATTGGAGGTGAGCGTGGGAAGCGTCTCGAACCGCTTGAAATTGAATCCTCAAAGTAGCCGTCCTAATTTTATTGAATCCTAAGCTAAATCTAAATATCATAAAGAATAAGAAGAAAATAATAAAGAGAAAAAAATAAAATAAAGGAAAAAAATAATGAGAATAAAAATAAATAATGGAAAATGAAAGACAACTAGAAAAAGGGAGAATGAGGTTTAAATAGAGATGTAGCTCGTGTTTTGGGATTTTGAATTTTGGGCACGTTCAGGGTTTTTGGCACGGCCGTGTTTACATGGGCACGTCCGTGTTCGATAAGTCAGTATGTTGGCATGGTGAGGTAACACAGGTGTGTTCAGCCTGTGCTTGGTAAATTAGTAACTTCACACGGTTATGAAGCACGGGCGTGTTCAGCCCTTGGTCGACAAGTCAGTGACCTCACATAGGTAGCTAGCACGGGCATAGTCTGGTATCGCAGCCCGTGTTAGAGAAAGAAGTTTATTCTCTGTTTGTGCACGGCTATCGGTACGCCCATGGTTCATCCCCTAACTTCCACACGGCCACGGGCACACCCATGTGTAGGGCCGTATTGCCTAGAAATCTGTTTTTTTTTTTGTTAGTTTATGGTTAAGTGCTAAAAGGAAAAAAAAAGAGAAAAAGAAAAAAAATAAAAATAAAAAATAAGGAAGATAAAAAATGTAAAAATAGGGTTAGTGCTCGGGTTGCCTTCCGGGAAGCTCTCGTTTATAGTCTTAAGCTAGACTTTACCTCTCATTCGTATGGTCATGGTGGTTTAAGGAGGTGAAAATCCTTTCTCATGCGATCATTTCGATTATGGATATGTAGTTTAAGTCGAGTAATGTTTACCTCAAAAGTGTCGAATTTAGGATTGCTTACCTTGACTGTGCCGTATAGGAAGACATTAAGTACCTCAAAAGTGATTTCTTCATTTGTCTTGAGGTCTGAATTGGTGATTCGAGGGTCTTCCTTATTCAACAATACCTGATCCTCTATTTTGATGTGATTTGTTGTTCCTATCAGCTTGTTTGGGGTCTCCTTCAGTTTCACTTTGTGCGGCTCCTGTTCCTCTCTGATTTGTGTTTCCTGCTCTTTTAGTTTATCAACCCTAAGGCTTTGCTCCTTATGTGTTTCTTCTTTGTCGGCACTAGGTCTAAGATCTAGCTCAGCTAAGTGATTTCGTGATGCTTCCTGTAAAGAAGGTTGAACCAAATGATTATCAATAGAATTAATGTTCGTACCTTTATTACTCGATGTCCTAGCTGAGTCAAGAGCTTGAAGAGTGATTGTTTTGTCGTCTACATGAAGTGTGAGTTCACCGAATTCTTCCTCTGTGTGGTCTTTCTTTATTGCATCGGGATATGCACACGAGCTTGGTACTCTGTATTTACCGGGTATGGTAAATCATGGCTTACCTCAACCTTACCTTCACTTACCACAGGTTTTTGCCTTGGGTCAGATTCGACTAACAATTCACTGTTATGAGCTTGTACGACTTGAGGCCCATGATTCGGCTCAAGTTTGTAGCCTTGTGGTGTTTCCTGTGGTGAAAGTTGAACAATTTGATTATCAACTGAATTTACTTTCTCACCTTCATCACTTGATGTCTTGGCCGAGTTAAAAGCTTGTAGACTAATTGATTTGTCACCTACACGAAGAATGAGTTCTCCTGTACCAACATCAATTTTAGTCCTGGCAGTTGCTAGAAAGGGTTTTCCTAAAATTAAAGGAATCGAATTGTCCTCATTCATGTCTAAGACAACAAAATCTACAGGGAATATGAATTTATCAATTTTGATTAGAACATTTTCTATTATACCCCTAGGAATTCTGATAGTTTTATCAGCTAACTGAATGATCATCCTAGTTTGTCTGGGTTTCCCTAGACCTAGTCGTTTAAACAATGTATAAGGCATGACATTTATGCTTGCCCCTAAATTAGCTAACGCATTATCAATGGTTAAACTACCAATTAAGCATGGAATTGTAAAACTCCCTGGGTCTTTTTGCTTCTGCGGTAGTTTGTTCTGTAACATTGCTGAGCATGCTGCATTTAATTCCACGTGGTGCACCTCGTCTAATTTGTGTTTGTTTGTCAAGAGCTGTCTGAAAAATTTCCTCAAGTCTGGCATCTGAAAAAGAGCTTCAAGAAGAGGTAAGTTAATATGTAATTTCTTTAAGAGTTTAAGAAACTTACCGAATTGTTCTTCTGAATCGTCTCTTTTCATTGCTTCGGGATAAGGTATGCGAGGTTGGTACTCTTCGATTACCGGTTTTGGCTTTTCCTGTGTTGCCTCAACTTTACCTTCTTCTACCTTGTTTCCTTTTATCAGATTAGGTTTGTCTACCCCTGTGCTTTTATGAGCTGTGACGGCTTGAATTTGCTCTCTCGGGTTAGTTTCAGTATCACTTGGTAGGCACCCTTGCGATCGTTCAGACATTAATTTTGCAAGTTGTTCGACTGCCTTAGTGGCTTCCCTTACTTGGCTTTGGATCTCTTCAATCAATTTTCGTTGGTTTGTGTCAGTGTCTTTGAAACAGTTTTCTATGGCTGCCATGAATTTTGTCGGCATTTCTTCAGTGTCCGATTCCTTTTCCTGTTGGTGAGGTGGTGTTGAAGATCTGGAAGAAGTTCCGATCTTTGGCTACTTTGATCATCCCATGAGAAATTGGGATGGTACCTCCAACCTGTATTATAAGTGTCACTATAAAAATTATTTTGAGGTCTAGAATAGTTACCTGTATAGTGAGCTTGCTCGTTTTCCATGCCATATCCGTAGGGTGGGTATTCAGGATTCGCCACGCCTCTTGGATTTGAGTCATATTGCATTATCGGGTGTACCTGCGAGAGACTATGCAAACCATCAATCTTTTTATTCATCATCTTTAGCTGGGTAGATAACCTGGTGACCACGTCGAGGTTGAAAACACTGGCGACTTTTGTTGGCGTTGTCCTCATAACTTGCCACTGATAGTTATTTAGTGCCATATCCTCTAAACTAAAATTACTTGTCAAAGCAAAGAAAAATTAGCAAAGTAAAAATAAAACAAATAATAAAATTTTTGCAATAATAAAAAAAATGGCTAAAGTAATAAAAATAGAGTTTTCTTAATATTTTAGTTCCCCGGCAACGGCGCAAAAAACTTGATCGCTGCAAATCAGAGCTTTAAATATTTATAAAAGAATGATCAAACCTGGAGACAAACTCTGACAACGATATTAAGGCAAGTGTACCTATCGAACAGTAGTATAGCTTAGGCAAGACCGGTTATCGAACCCAAAGGAACTAAAAGTGTTAATACTCACTTTCTTTTTATTATTTAGCCTTAAAGTTAGAGTGAAGATTACTTTTAAACTAAATTGACGATAACTAAACTAAGGACACAAAGACAAGAAGACGAATTAGAAAATAACTTTGAAGAAAAAAAACACAGTTGATTTCGACGATACCTTCGGGAAGAATCCACCTAGACTTCACTTAGTATCTAACCCTAGATTATATGATTTCTTTTACTTAGCTCGATCCGTGAGACTCCCTAACCTATATTAAACCCTCTCTCGAGGCGGATAATGTCTAACCCTAGGTTAATTAGTGGAACTCTCGTTCGCTTATAATAAACCCCTAGGATAGCAGTAAATCGATCAATGGACTCCCATATTAGGTTTCACCCTAATCCGGCAAAATCTAGTAACCCTATCTCTAGGCGTCCAATCAACTCCGTTTAATTATGTTAGATCTTCTCTTAGGCAGGGTCTATTCCTCCTCCACCTAAGTACATTAGATTTGGATTAAGCAACATAATTAAGAACAAACTAAGTAATTTATCATATAACTTAAAAATCAAATAATAAAATCCATCTAGGTTTCATCCCCTTCAGGTATCTGAGGGGTTTAGTTCATAATGAATAAACAAAACATCGCAAGAGAAAAGATAAAACAAAACATAAGAAAACCCTAAAACCCCCTGAAGGAATTGAAAGAAAATTCCGCCGTCTTGAGTATAATTCCGGCTTCTTGGGATGGATCAACTGGCTATCCTCGCGTTACTCCCTAACTTTGACCTTCTCGGCTTGGCTCCTTGGCCTAGCTTCCTCTTCAGTTTCGGCTTTTTCCGAACTCCCCTCTCAAGTTGCTCCCTTCAGTGTTTATATAGACTTTGTGATGCCTTACTTGGCCCCTAAGTATCCTAATTCAAGTAGAATTCCTAATAGGGTGCTTGAATAGGCTTTGGAATGTGTTTCTTTGCCTCCAAGTATCCTTTCCCAAAGGTAATATCTCTTTCCAGTGACAGGGACACGGCCATGGCACACGCCCGTGTGAATCGTGGCCAGGCCGTGTTCGGACTTTTAATGAGGCACGGCCGTGTGGTATTTGGGCCAGGCCGTGTTGATTTCTCTTTTAGCCCAATTTGGTTTGTTTTAAGCCCGTTTTACGTTCTTTTCATCATTGGGTGCTTTCCTGAGTATAAGACACGAAAAGAAAGGATTAAGAGCACCTTTTTACATAAATCAAAGGATAAATCATCCAAAAGTATGCTAAATGTGGGATTAAAATATGTTACTTTTACGGTTTATCAGCCTATAACAACACAAACATTATTTTAATAATTTGAGTGGACAGAATGCAATCAATCTAACATGAATTAATTTAAACCATTTTAATTAGAACAAGAACAACAGCAAAACAATCCTTCATATTCATAATCTCAACATAAACAAGAAAATTAAAGAGAAAGGAACTAGAAAGCAAATCCAATATTTCTCTGAAGCCAGACTAGTGTGCTCCTCTTCTTCCCTGCTCGTTCTATTGAACTGGTGCCTTTACGAATAATTGAAAGATTCTATTCCAAGGTGGAAGAAGACTCTTTTTCAATAGGGAAATTGGCAAGGAAATTGGACCAGAAAAAGGGAAAAACAAATTGAAGAAAGTGAGTGAAAGAGAGAGAGAGAGATGTGGGGGAATGAAGGTGTGTTGAATGGAGTAGCAAAGGGGGTATTTGTAGGTGGGAGTGGCTGTTAAAAATAGAAACTAATTAGTAGCCACACACTCTGTAATGACCCAATAGTTACGGGTATTGAAAAGTATATTTTCGGGTCTTTGTTTTTGTAAAACGAATTCATAAATATTTATTAAAAATATTCACTAAGTTAGTTGTGTGATTAATTAGGTTTTGATTAGGTGAATTTGTTTAAATTAAGAGTAATTAGGTATAAGGACTAGATTGCATACAGGGTGAAAGTTGAATTATATATTAGAGACAAAGTGAAGGGACTAAATAAGAAATTAAACCTTAAATTAACAAGTGTTTGATGTTGGTAAGGACATGTGTAAAATTTATATACATATATTTATTTATATTATATACTTACTTAATATTTAAGCATACATAAATATATATTATTATATTATTATAATTAAAAACAAAACAAATAAAAGAAACAAAAAGAAATAGAAAGAAACAAATTGAAACGAAACAGAGAAGAAAAAGAAAGAAGGTTAAAAAGTTAGGGTTTCACAGTTCAAAGCTCAACTGGTTAGTCAATTTAATCCTTTTTCTTATAATTTTTATGTTTTTGAAATCCTAGTATTAAATACTACTTAACCTATGTCAAAATTTTAGAAATTATTGAGTTTTTAAGTGTTATCTTTGTTGAATAAGTTGAGTATTAGGGATTAAATTGATAGATTTTTAAGTTAGATATGAAAATGGGATTGAATTGTAGAATAAATTATAAGTTTTGAGTAACAGGGACTAAATTGTGAAAATTTTGAAATTTAGGGATTCAAGTGAAATTAGAGAGTTAAATTTAGTTTAAAGTGGAAATTGAATGAAAATATAGAATTAATTGTGAGAAATAAAGTTAGTCTCGGTTTAGGGACTAAATTGGAATTTAAGTAATATTGAGTAAAAATTAAAATATTAAATATGAGATTGAATTGTGTTGTATAGATGAATTTTAATTTTTTTAATTCCGTAGCTAACGTCGTACCAGAACCCTCGGCTAAAAAGGGAAAAGATAAAGTCGACGAGAAATAGCTCGAAATTTCTAGTTTGAATTTCTATAATCCGAAACTAGTTATTAATTGTTGTAATTTTTATTTAATGTATATGGTAAGTGTTGAGGTAAGTAATTGATATTTTGATAATTGATTGAATGAATTGAATTGGTATATATATATATATATATGAATGGATTGATTTTTGAATTAAATGATTATATGTGTAATTTGATGATAGTATTGGATATTGATTATCTCTGAAATGTGAAATTAAACCCTATTAACTGTATCAGGCTGAGTCGGATATAGATGGAATGCCATAGGATTGGAAGAGATCAAGGATTTCTTCGACTTCGACTCGATGAGACACTAGGTGTCAATTATTTACTTCGGATTAATTCGATGAGGCACTGGGTGCGAATTTACTTCGGTTTTGTAACACCCCTTACCCGTGTTTGATGCTGGAACAGGGTACGATACATTACCGAAACATAAAACATACAGTCGTACTAAACCGAGACATAAAATTTACATCCAAATTTAAAACTTTTCAATTTTTATCACACATTCATTCAACCTAGTCATGCATCTCATAAATTGCATCATCATAAACATATAACTTGATCAATAATAGCCAACATCAATTGTCTTATACAAAATGAACTATCATTACATAGGTCAACATTTTAGGCCAAATCAATTATGGCACATACAAAAATAACCAAGTCTCCTATACATGCCATGACCTTAAGGGTAAGAATCATTAATACCCAATTTGTTAGTTTGATAGTGTGATAGGTTCTCCGGCGACTTCCTACCCGAGCTAACCTGAGGACATTACAAACACAGAAAATAAACGGAGTAAGCTATATAGCTTAGTAAGTTGGTATGTAAATAATAAGCAATTAATTAACATGCTTTTACCAATTCTCACAATATATTCTCAAGATAATACAATCATAATTGCACATAGTTCCACTATTTACTCATGTTCATCTCAAGCTATCTACTCAAGTCATAGTCACTAAATTATTTATATATGGAGTTACAGAACTCCAAATTTAGATCCAATAATTTTCCCTGAAACTAGACTCACATATATTCTTACCATAAAATTTTCAGAATTTTTGGTTTAGCCAATAAATACATTTTATTCTTCAAAGTCTCCCCTATTTTGCTATCTGACAGTTCTGACCCCTCTTCACTAAAAATTAATTATCTCATTGTACAGAACTCGAATGACATTCCCATTTGTTTCTCTTGAAAATATACTCATTAAGAAATTCAAGAATATAATATTTATCCCATCATTATTTTTGTACAATTGTTAATAATTTTCCAAAGTCATAACAGAGGATCCCAAAATCATTCTGACTCTGTCTCATAAGAATTCAAATATCTCATAATATGAAATTCTTTTGCTTACACCGTTCCTTTTATACGAAAGTAGACTCAATAAGCTTTAATTTCATATCTTATTCAATCTCTAATTCGATTTTCAACATTTTTGGTGATTTTTCAAAATCACACAACTGTTGTTGTCCAAAACTATTTTGTTGCCAATTTTACTCTTTCATGATTCCTTTTATACACTAGATATGAACTTCACAAATTAATTCATTTCAATGTTCATATGAACCAAATACATTCATACCAATTCATTCACATCTTTAATAATATTTCGTCACATATTGATCTCCTTCTTTAGGAGTTTCACATACATACCTGTGTCAATTCACAACATACCCACATGTTTTCACACTTTGCTATTTAGTTGAACTAGCCGTTGGGCCATGTGGAATGCTAAAGGATACTCAGAAGTCTTGCACATAGTGCCACACTTACATGTAGCCAAACCTACCACTTATATATAGCCGAAGCTACCACTGATATGTAACCAAAGCCACCTCTTATCACATATCACATAGGAGCTCACTCTCAAGCTATTCACATTCACGGGTCTGCTCACATAAGCTGTCGGTCATTACGTAACTACTCACTGCTGCTCACACAAGCTGTCAGGTATCCGCAACACATGCCGGATTACCTAGGCACTGGTAGAACTTATAAGACTAGCGCTCGTTTCACATAGTCACAAATCTCGTTTTTGCTCACACAAGCTGTCGGTCATGACGAAACTACACGGTGCTGCTCACACAAGCTGTCGAGTATCCGTAACACATGCCGGATAACTCAGCCACCAGTAGAACGTACGGACCAGCACCTGGATCACTTATTTCACTTAGTACAATACCATGAACTTATTTCACTTAGCACAATGCCATGGTTTAACCATGGTCTTTTACCGTCAATTCATATTTCACTATGCAACGATCGTGATCGATCCTGCATTTTACTCAATTCAAACATTTACTAAATTTCCACAATTTAATCAAATATATGATAATGGTGCTTAATTAACACAAATTAATAACATTTATCAACATACGAACTTACCTCAATACCAAAATGGCAAAAAGGGACCTAACCGTCAATTTCTCCTTTCCCCCCGTTCTAAGTTCGAACCTCGTTTTCTTTTATCTATAATATCACATTTAGCTTAATTATTAATCATATTATTCATTGTGACTCAAAAATCATACTATGGAAAAATTACGTTTTTGCCCCTAAACTTTATCATATTTACACTTTTGCCCCTAGGCTCGTAAAATAATTTTAATTCAATTTCCTTGTATTTTAGGCCTAACCGAACCATTTTCATAACTATAGCAATCCAAAATTTCCATTTATTCACACACTTACACACATTTTACAACTTTTTACAAACTAATCCTTTTTGACAATTTCACCGAAAATCACTTAGTAAAAGTCGTTTCTCACACATCAAACATGTATAATCTACCATTAAACATCAAAATACACAAATTTCTAACATGGGTCAAACCATAGACCTTCATCATATCTCAAATAAATGGTAGAAATAGATAGATCTTGTTACGAGGATTTCAAAAACGTAAAAATCATTAAAAACGGGGTTAGAACGAACTTACAATCGAGCTTGGAAGCTTGAAAAACCCTAGCCATGGTTTCTCCATGCAAATTTCGGCCAAGGGGTCGAATATGGACAAAAATTAGCTTTTAATTTTGTTTTTAATTCATATTAATAACTAAATGATCAAAATGCCCTTCATGAAAAAAACTTTAGAAACATGCCTAACCATGTCCATTTTTGTCCACAAGCTTAGCCAATGGTCTAATTACCATATAAGGACCTCCAATTTAAAATTTCATAACAATTGGGCACCTCTAGCATGTAGAACTCAACTTTTGTACTTTTTACAATTTAGTCCTTCTGACTAAATTTAGTGGCCAAACGTCAAAATTTCCGAACGAAATTTTCACGAAATCATTTTGTGAAATTTTAGACCATAAAAATATAATAAAAATAAGATTTTCCTCGTGGGATTTATGGCCCCGAAACCACTGTTTCGACTAGGCCCAAAATCGGGCTGTTACAGGTTTAGCCGATGAGACACTAGGTGTCAAATTATTACTTCGAATTATCAGATGAGGCACTGGGTGCCAAACTAGTGTGTTTTGGTTGGATCCGTGTATCCGTCAGAGTCTGAGTCATGTTAATATGGGTAACTAAATGAAATGATACTATGATTGGTATTGAAAAGCATTGAATGTGAAATGGAAATGAGAAATATGAATTGTGGAAAGCTATTTAAGATAACAAATGATGAAAATTGAATATGTTATGAATGAATTATTATGAATTGATTATTTGAATGGTTATTGTTATTATATGCTTAAACATGCATGTTATATTATTTTACTTTAAATATTCATATTATAGTAATATGAGAAAATTACTTAAGAACAAGGCATAATTTAGGGATTTTCTAATAACACTATAATTAACCTCCCCACACTTAAGATGTACATTGTCCTCAATGTACAAAGATAGATAATAGTAATATAGTAATAAAATCATAAGATAGGGAGAGAAGTGAAACTTCCTAAATTTTGGATGGAATCAATGAAAGGAAACCTGATAAAATTGGGTAGAGGTGAACGTGGAGGAGGATACGCCGGCAGCACCTCGAACCTTTTGAAATCGAATTAATGAAGCTGTCGGCATGAGCTTATGGTATCCTAAGCTAAATCTAAATGGCATGAAGAATAAGAACAAAATAATAAAGAAAATAAATATAAAAATAAATAATAGAAAATGGATATGAATTTAAAGATAAAGGGGAGAAAGAGTGACCAACGGGGGCAAGGATGGTGGTTTGTGTGGTGGCGGTGTAAAGAAGGAATAAGGGGAAAAAAGGAGAAAGGGAAAAGAAGGAAGAAAGACAATAGGAAAAGAAAAGGAAAAAGGGGGTTTTCGGGTTGGGGAATAAGGGAGGAGGGAAGAAAATAAAGGGGGAGGCCAGTGGTCGGAAAAGGGTGCGGTGGCTAGGGTTTAAGGAAAAAAGATTTGGGGGAAGAAAGTAGACAGAAGAAGGGGGTTTAAATAGGAATTGGGACACATGGTCGTGACCCACGCCCGTGTGCCCTGGGCGTGTTAGGTCACACGGCCAAGTCGCACGGCCGTGTGATGCTTCGTTCGTTTCTCCCACACCTGTGTAGAGGTTTCCACGCCCATGTTAATTGATCAGTATCGACCATGGCTTATAGGTACGGGCGTGTTGCACGCCCGTGTGATTTACTCAGCTTCGAACACGACTTTTGGGCATAGGCGTGTCGCACGCCCATGTCGCTTTGCTCAGTATCGACTACGGCCACATCGCACGACCATGGCATTTTATCGCAGCCCGTGTTCTTGAGTCAGTGTCGGCCAAGGCCGCATCGCACGGCCGTGGCGTTTTATCGTAGCCCGTGTTTTGGGGAAAATTTTCGTCCTTGGTCCACACGATCTTCGCCATGCTGATGTGCCTATTCGTGGTGTCCACACGACCACGACCATGCTCGTGTGCAAGGTCGTGTGGTAGGGAAACCTGCGCCTATTAATTTAGTTAGTTTTTAGTTAGGTGCTAAAAATTGAAAATATGAAAGTTAATGAGGTTAGTGTTCGGGTTGCCTCCTGAGAAGCACTCGTTTAAAGTCTTAAGCTAGACTTACCTTTCATTCGCATAATCATGATGGCTTGAGGAGTTGAAACTCCTCATTCTTGCTATCAATTTTATTAAAATAAGGTTTTAGATGAGTACTATTTACCTTGAAGGTGCCAAATTGAGAATGAGTTACCTCGACTGTGCCGTATGGGAAGATATAGAGTACCGTGAAAGGGGTAATTCCCTTAGGTTCAGAAGTGGCAACACGAGGATCTGTATTATCCATTAGAACTCGGTCTCCAACCTTAAAGTAGTTTGCTTCATCTTTAATTTTGTTATGGAGTTGCCTCTGTTTTGCTTCGTGTGTTCTTGGTTTCTCCTTGACATGTGTCCTCCACTCGTCTAGTTCATCGATCTGAAGCCTTCGCTCCTCATGATTTTTTTCATTGTTGGGACGAGATCTAGGATGTGGCTCAGTTGTGTATTTTCGAGGTGCTTCCTGAAGAGAGGGTTGAACCGAATGGTTATTAATAGAATTTATGTACTCACCTTTATTACTCGATGTCCTAACCGAGTCACGAGCTTGAAGAGTGATCGTTTCGTCACCTACACGAAGTGTGAGCTCACCTGTGCCAACATCAATTCTAGTTTTAACTGTTGCTAAAAAGGGTCTTCCTAAAATTAAAGGAACGTTACTATCCTCATCCATGTCTAAAACAACAAAGTCTATTGAGAATATGAATGTATCAATTTTCACTAGTACATCCTCAATTATACCCCTAGGAACTCTAATGGTTTTATCAGCTAATTGAATGCTCATCCTAGTTTGTTTAGGTTTCCCAAGACTTAATTGTTTAAAAATTTTATAAGGCATAACATTGATGCTTGCCCTTAAATATGCTAAAGCATTATTAATAGATAAACCACCAATTAAGCAAGGAATTGTAAAACTCCTTGGATCTTTTAATTTGCGGGGTAGTTTATTCTGTAGAATTGCTTAGCACACTGCATTTAGCTCCACATGTGATGCATCGTCTAACTTCCGTTTGTTTGCCAAAAACTCTTTTAAAAATTTTACTGAATTGGGCATCTGCAAAAGAGATTCAATAAACGGTAAGTTAATATGTAATTTCTTTAGAAGTTTAAGGAATTTACCGAATTGTTTATCTGTACGGTCTTTTTTTTGTCGCATTGGGGTATGGCAAACGTGGTTTATACTCTATATTTACCAATTTTGGACTATCATGACTTACCTCAACCTTACCTTCATCTACCACGTTCTCTTGCCTTGGGTTTGGTTTGTCTAACCCTTCACTATCGTGAGCAGTGATGGCATGAAGTTGCTCCTTTGGGTTAGTTTCAGTGTTGCTTGGCAAGCTACCTTGTGGTCGTTCAGAGATCAGCTTAGCAAGTTGTCCTATTTGGTTCTCGAGCCCTTGAATCGATGCTTCCTGATTTTTCAGTGCCGTTTCAATGTTTTGGAAATGAGTTTCTGACACCGCGATGAATTTTGTTAGCATCTCCTCAAGGTTCTACTTCTTCTCTTGTGAGTAGGGTTGCTGTTGAAAGCCTGGAGGGGGTTGTTGTCTCTGATTTCCTTGACCACCCCATGAGAAGTTTGGGTGGTTCCTCCAACCTGGATTGTAAGTGTTACTATATGGATTATTCTGAGGTCTAGAATTATCACCCATATAGTTCATCTGTTCACTTTCTATACTAGGGTTGTAGGATGGAAATTCTGTATTACCCATTCCTCCTCCATTCGTATCACACTGCATAACTGGATGTACCTGCGAAGAACCACACAAACCATCAATCTTTTTATTTAACAACTCTACCTGGTTTGATAGCATGGTCACTGCGTCGAGGTTGAAAACACCGACTGCCTTTGTTGGATTCGTCCTCATAACTTGCTACTGATAGTTATTCAGTGACATCCCTTCAATGAATTCGTAAGCAGCCTCAGGTGTTTTATTGTTTAGTGTACCGCCGGCGGCTACATCAATCAACTGCCTAGTTGAGGGGTTCACACCATTGCAAAAGGTTTGAACCTGTAGCCACAAAGGTAACCTATGGTGAGGGCACCTTCTTAGTAAATCCTTGTATCTCTCCCATGCATCGTAAAGTGTCTCTAAATCCATCAGCATAAAAGAAGAGATATCATTTCTCAACGTAGCCGTTTTAGCCGGCGAAAAATATTTAAGTAAAAATTTTTTGGTCATTTGTTCCCATGTAGCGATTGATCCTCGTGGTAACGAGTTCAACCACTGTTTGGCTTTATTCCTCAACGAGAAGGGAAACAACTGAAGGCAAATGGCATTATCAGAAACGCCATTAATCTTGAAAGTGTCGCAGAATTCCAGAAAATTTTCCAAGTGATTGTTTGGATCCTCATCCTGCAAACCTCAAACTGAACAAACTGCTAAATCATCTGAATAGTATTAGGTTTAAGTTCAAAATTCTTTGCAGCAACAGCAGGTCTAACAGTACTTGATTCAGTTCCTGTTAAATTAGGTTTAGCATAATCATACATAGTACGAGGAGCAGGATTTTGATTCACCGGGTTTGCAGCAACCATAGGAGGTAGCGGATTATTATCAGCCATCTCTTTAGTAGTATTGGTTTCGTCTTCTTACTCTTCTTCTATGTATTGTAGACTTCGCCTTATTTCTCTTTGGTTTCTACGAGCGATGCTCTCTATCTTACTGTCGTAAAGTGATGGCCCTGACGGGTTTCTTCTAATCATAAACTAGAGACTCCTGCCAGAAGCCAAGAAAGTGTAAAATTAGAAAAGTAAAAATAAAAAATAAAAATAAATTGCAATAATAAAAAAATGGCTAAAGTAATAAAAATTTAGCGTTCCTAATATCTTAGTCCCCAGCATCGGCGCCAAAAAATTGATGTGTCTCTAACTAACTATGATCACAATAAAGGCAAGCACACCTATCGTTTAATAGTATAGTTATGGTAAAACCGAAAATATCGTATCCACAAGGACCAAGAGTACTAGTAATTACTATCTTCTTATTATCTAGCCTAAGAATTGGAGTGATTTCTTTTAAACTAAAATTAATTAAAAGTACGACAGAGAATGAATTGGGAAAATACTTTCCGACAACTTTGAGAGAGGCAATACCCAAGGAAGAATCCACCTAGACTTCACTTATTACTTATGATTCATACGAGTTATTCACTTGACTTAATCCGTAGAAATCCCTGAATTATGTTAATATCTCTTTCAAGACTAAAAACAACTGACTCTAGGTTAATTAATTGAAATCTCTTTCTAATTAAAACCCCTATTGTCGCATTAACTCGATCTATAGATTCCCTTATTAGATTTGACTCTAATCTGGTAGATTTATGTCGCCCTATTTCTAGGGTTGCAATCAACTCCGCTTAATTGTGTTGATCTACTCTTAAATAGGGACTTTTGCTCCTCTAAATAAGCACGTTCGACTTGAATCAATAACCTGAATTGTCAAAACAAGAATGAGAACTCACAATTAAGAATAAGAACAAGTATTTACCTTATAAATCAAATAATAATAAGATCCATCTAGGTTTCATCCCCTTAGGTTTTTCAGGGATTTAGTTCATAATGATAAAGGGAAACATCTTAAAATAAGGAAAACTACAGAACCTAAGAAAACCCAAAAACTTCAAGAGAAATTGATAGGAGATCTTCAGTCTTGATGGAGATCCTTCTTCCAAGCTGTTCCCGATGGCTGTCTTCGAGTATTTTCTGCCTTCTACTCCGTGTCCCCCTCCTTAGGTTGCCCCCTAGGGTGTTTATATAGGCTTTGGGACGCCTTTCTTGGCCCACAAGTAGCCTTTTTCGAATAGAATTAAACCTGGGTTTGGCAGGGACACGCCCGTGTTTGATAACGTTAGGCCATGCTCGCTTCTGCTCGCCACACACGACCGTGTGGTCTACCTGTGTACATTGGTCCAGGCCGTGTTGATTTCTAATGTAGGCCCATTTTGTCCCATTTTGGCCTGTTTCTCGTTCTTTTCGACTCCCTAAGCTCTCCTAAGTGTAAAACATGAAATTAAGGGACTATGAGTATCAAATTCATCAAATCTAACGAAAATTCATCCAAAAATAAGCCAAGCATAGGGTTAAAATATGTGTAAATTATGGTTTATCAGTCCCCTTCAACTTTAAAAATTTCAAAATAGAATGCTTAGGTATTTTCACACTGGCAGAGACATGGGCGTATGTCCCAGCCGTGTGTGACACACGGCCTAGTACACGGGCATATGACTTAGTCGTGGAACCCCTACACCTTAATATTGCAAGTCAGTATGCTCACACGACCTAGCACACGAGCGTGTAGTTGGCCATGTGACTTAAGTTAGAATACACCTTAAATTGGACACGGCCTGGGACACGACCGTGTGCCCATATTTCGAATGCCCACACGGCCTGAGACACGGGTGTATCTCTTGACCGTGTGAGCCACACGGCCTGGCCACACGGGTTTATGTCCCTTAATTCTATGAAAATTTTTGATGTTTTCAGAAAAAAAATTTTGAATACCCTATTTTGTCCCAATTTATTTCTAGCACATATTTTTGGGCCTCGAGGGCTCATAAAAGGGACAATATGATTAATTCATGATATTATGCTAAATGATATGTAATGTTCATGATTGGTCTAAAAAGTCCAATAATGCTCTGTAACCCTGTTTCGGCGACGGATAAGGGTTAGGGTGATACATTTATTGGTATCAAAGCTTTGAAGGTTTAGTCGATTCTCAGACTAAATCGAGCTTGTAATTGAGTCTAGAGGTACATGCCATAATTGAGTCAAATTGAGTCGGGATTTGGATGCTGATATATATATTGTTTGTTTTTGTTTTATAGTTGAAAATGTCGAATGGATATGTTGATGATATTGATTAAGAAATATATACCAGAGATGATGTTTCTCGTGAATTAGATGAAACCGAATCGGCAACACCGAGTGTTAACCTAGTCAGTAATCAACAACCTAATGTCGAACGAGGTAATATAGGGGAAAGAGATAATTCACAGTTACTTAGAGCTATTGCTGATGCTCTTCAGTGAGTGGCAGGAGCCACATGCGCTACGACATCTACCCCTATTGGTCGTCGCTCTCCGATAAAAGAATTACGTAAGTATGGCACAATTGAATTTTTGGGTTAGAAAGGAGTTGATCCTTCTACAGCTAAAATTTGGATAGAATCTACAAAAAGAATTTTACAGCAACTTAAGTGTAATCCACGAGAAATTTTATTATGTGTTGTTTCTCTACTACAAAGAGAAGCTTATACTTGGTGGCAGTCGGTGACACGCCATGTACCAGTAGAACA
Source organism: Gossypium australe (assembly GCA_005393395.2). Lineage (NCBI taxonomy): Eukaryota > Viridiplantae > Streptophyta > Magnoliopsida > Malvales > Malvaceae > Gossypium > Gossypium australe. The sequence goes on along the minus strand of CM016621.1, from coordinate 65,014,369 downwards.
GGTAAATTAGGAATTCTTCCAAAAGGAATTTCAGAAGAAATATGTGGGTGAATTGTATATCGAAGATAGAAAACAAGAGTTTTTTATGATGAAACAAGGTGAAATGTTTGTGATTGATTATAAACGAGAGTTCTCACGACTTATTACATATGCTACTGAATTTGTGCCGACTGAAGCTGACAGTTGTAAGCTATTTCTGCGTAGTTTACGCGATGAATTATGAGTACAGTTGGTATCACACAGAATCACTGAATTTACATATTTAGTTGAAAGGGCAAGAATGGTAGAATAAGTTTTGGGTTTTGATAAAAAGATTGAGAATACCCGTACAGTTGGAAAGCGTCCTGGAGCTGCTAGTTCAAATCCACAATCGAAAAGATTAAAAGAATTCCATGGTAGCTGGAGATTAAATTTTAAATCACAAAGAATTGATAGAAACCATAATAGACAGCCGACAGTGTCTACGGGTAGTGTATGAGGTCCATCTTGGGATACTGAAATTTTGAATTATGAATATTGCGGGAAAAAGCTCCGTGGTGAATGTTTAAAATTAACTCGAGGTTGTTTTTGATGTGGATTTATAGAACATTTTGTCAGAGATTGTTCGAAGAATGAAAATGCTATACCTGTTACTTCTCAGAGATCTATGCCTGCTTCTAGAGGTCACATGTTAAGTCGAAGTGGTTCATTTTCGAGAGGTGGTGCAACAAAAGGATGCTGTCACTCAACAGTCAGAGGTTAGAACACCAGCTCGAGCTTAAATTGTGCGAACTCGTGAAGATGGTGATGCAAATAATGTTGTGACAGGTATATTTTTATTACTTTCAGAACCTGTTTATGCTTTGATAGATCCGAGATCTTCACATTCATATGATAATACTAAATTGGTTGAGTCGGAAAATTTAAAATCTGAGATGTCTAGAGTATCGATAATGGTGTCTAGTTTGTTGGGACAATTTGTGTTAGTGGATTAGGTGTGTAGGAGATGTCCATTGATGATACAAAATATAATCTTCTCAGTTGATTTGTTAATAATGCCGTTTGGTGATTTTGATATAATTTTGGGTATGGATTGGCTTACTGAGCACAAGGTAATTTTGGGTTGTTGCAAAAAGAAGTTTGTTATTCAGAGTGAAAAAGGTGATAGGATTGAAGTAAATGGTATTCGAACAAGTGGTTCAACTCATATTATTTCAACAATTCGAGCTAATAAACTTCTTTATCAGGGTTGTGAAGCTTTTCTAGCTTATGTTATCAATTCAGGTTCTGTTGAAATTTAGTGTAGTAAAATTCGAACTGTTTGTGAAATTCCTGATGTATTTCCTGAAGAATTACCGGGGTTATTGCCAGATCGGGAGGTTGACTTTGCAATTGAAGTATTTCCTGGTACAGCTCCGGTGTCAATACCTTCATATCATATGTCACCTACAGAGTTAAAAGAATTGAGAGTACAATTGCAAGACTTATTGGATCGTAGTTTTATACGTCCTAGCATATCACATTGGGGAGCTCTAGTGCTTTTTGTTAAAAAGAAATATGGTTCAATGCGACTTTGTATTGATTATCGGCAACTGAATAAGGTGACGATTAAGAATCGATACCCTCTACCCCGTATTGATGATTTATTTGATCTACTAAAGGGAGCTTCGATTTTTTCAAATATTGATTTGAGATAGGGCTATTATCAGTTGAAAGTGAAAGAAAGTGATGTACCGAAGACGACATTTCGAACACAATATGGTCATTATGAACTTTTAGTGATAGCTTTTCGATTGACGAATGCACCGGCAACATTTATGGATCTCATGAACCATCTTTCAACTGTATTTGGATTAGTTTATGGTAGTTTTCATTGGCGATATTCTGGTATATTCGAAATCTAAATCTGAACATGAACACAATTATCCGACGCACGATTTAGAGTTAACTGCTGTGGTTTTTGCTCTAAAGATATGGAGACATTATTTGTATGGTGAGAAATGTTATATTTATACTGATCATAAAGGCCTTAAATATCTTCTATCTCAAAAAGAATTAAATTTGAGACAGCGTCTTTGGATAGAATTTTTAAAAGATTTTGATTGTGTTATTGATTATCATACTAGTAAAGCTAATGTTGTAGCTGATGCATTGAGTAGAAAAGCAGCAATTGAATTGGGAGCAATGTTTGCTCAACTCAGTATTAGTAATGATGGAAGTTTATTAGCTGAATTGAGAATTAAATCAGTGATGTTTGATCGGATCAAATCAACACAGTTAGAAGATGATAAGTTGATGAAGAAAAGAGAAATGGTTTAGAATGGTATGCTAGAAAATTTCAGCATTGATGATCATGATTGTTTGAGATTTTGTAACCGAATCTGTGTTCCAAATGTTTCTAAATTCAAAGAGTTGATACTTCGTAAAGCTCATGATAGTCCTTTTGCTTTACATCACAGAAGAACAAAAATGTATCGTAACATGCGAGAATCTTATTGGTGGCCAGGAATGAAAGGAGATGTGGTTGAGTATGTGGCTAAATGTTTAACTTGTCAGGGAGTTAAGGTAGAACATCAAGTTCCAACTAGATTACTTCAGCCTATTAATATTCCTGAATGGAAATGGGATTGTATCACGATGGATTTTGTAATGGGGTTACCATTATCGGCAAGTAAGAAGAATGCTATTTGGGCGATTGCTGATCAACTTACAAAATCGACTTATTTCATTGCAGCCAGGACTGATTGGTCAATTCAAAAACTTGCTGAAGTTTATATTCAAGAAACTGTGAGATTGCATGGTGTTCCTATGTTGATAATTTTTGATCGGGATCCGCAATTTACTTCGAGGTCTTAGAAATAGTTGCATGAATCTCTCGGTACGCGACTTAATTTTAGCACAGCTTTTTATCTGCAGACTAACGGACAATCTGAGCGAGTTATTCAAAATTTGGAAGATATGCTACGTGCTTGTGTTATTGATTTTGAATCAGGTTGGGAACGTTACTTACCATTGGCTGAATTTGTATACAACAATAGTTTCCAATCGATTATCCAAATGGCTCCGTACGAAGCTTTATATGGTCGTAGATGTCGATCACTTGTTTGTTGGATGGAATTCAATGAAATAAAAATGACCAGGCCAGAATTAATTCAAGAAACAGAGGACATTGTTAAGAAAATTCAAGATAGATTGAATGCGGCTTTTGATAGACAGAAATCATATGCAGATTTGAAACGTCGAGATATTGAATACTCTGTTGGCGATAAGGTATTTCTGAAAGTTTCACCTTGGAAGAAAATTTTGAGATTTGGTTGAAAATGGAAATTGAGTCCTCGTTTTATTGGACCGTATGAAATCACGGAAAGAGTTGGACCAGTTGCGTATCATTTGGCCTTACCTGCAGAATTACAGAAAATTGATGATGTTTTTCATGTTTCAATGCTCAGAAGATATCAATCGGATCCATCTCATGTTATTTCGACGAAAGATATTGAAATTTGACCTGACTTATCATATGAAGATGAACCAGTTGAGATTATAGCACGAGAAGTAAAAGAGTTGCCTAATAAATAGGTTTCGTTAGTAAAAGTATTGTGGGATAGTCATAGTGTTGAAGAAACAACTTTGGAACCGAAAGAAACTATGAGATCTCAATATCCCCACCTCTTTTTAGGTAAATTTCGAGGATGAAATTTATTAAGGGGGGAGAATTGTAATGACTCGATAGTCATGGGTATCGAAAAGTGTATTTTCGGGTCTCCATTTTCGTAAAACGGATTCGTAAATATTTATTAGTTGTGTGATTAATTAGGTTTTGATTAGGTGAATTTGTTTAAATTAAGAGTAATTAGGTATAAGGACTAGATTGCATATAGAGTGAAAGTTGAATTATAGATTAGAGAAAAAATGAAGGGACTAAATAAGCAATTAAGCCTTAAACTAACAAGTGTTTGATGTTGGTAAGGACATGTGTAAAATTTATATACATATATTTATTTATATTATATACTTACTTAATATTTAAGCATACATAAATATATTATTATATTATTATAATTAAAAACAAAAAAAATAAAAGAAACAAAAAGAAATAAAAAGAAACAAATTGAAATGAAACAGAGAAGAAAAAGAAAGAAAGAAAAAGAGAAAGAAAGAAGGAGAAAAAGTTAGGGTTTCAAGGTTCAAAGCTCAATTGGTTAGTCAATTTAATTCTTTTTCTTGTAATTTTTATGTTTTTGAAATCCGAGTATTAAATACTACTTAACCTATGTCAAAATTTTAGAAATTATTGAGTTTCTAAGTGTTGTCTTTGTTGAATAAATTGAGTATTGGGGATTAAATTGATAGATTTTTAAGTTAGAAATGAAAATGAGATTGAATTGTAGAATAAATTATAAGTTTTGAGTAACAGGGACTAAATTGTGAAAATTTTGAAATTTAGGGATTCAAGTGAAATTAGAGAGTTAAATTTAGTTTAAAGTGGAAATTGAATGAAAATATAGAATTAATTGTGAGAAATAAAGTTAGTATCTGTTTAGGGACGAAATTAGAATTGAAGTAAATATTGAGTAAAAATTAAAATATTAAATATGAGATTGAATTTTGTTGTATTGATGAATCTTAATTGTTTAAATTCCGTAGCTAACGTCGTACCAGAACCCTCGACTAAAAAGGGAAAAGATAAAGTCGACGAGGAATAGCTCGAAATTTTTAGTTTGTATTTTTATAATTCGAAACTAGTTATTAATTGTTGTAGTTTTTATTTAATGTATATGTAAGTGTTGAGGTAAGTAATTGATATTTTGATAATTGATTGAATGAATTGAATTGGTATAAAAAAAAAATATATATATATATATATATATATATGAATGGATTGATTTTGAATTGAAATGATTATATGTGTAATTATGTGATTATATGAAAAATCAGTATTGGATATTGATTATATCTAAAATGTGAAATTAAACCCTATTAACTATATCGGGCTGAGTCAGATATAGATGGCATGCCATAGGATTGGAAGAGTTTAGGTATTTCTTTGACTTCGAGTCGATGAGACACTGGGTGTCAATTATTTACTTCGAATTAATTCGATGAGGCACTGGGTGCCAATTTATTTCGGTTTAGCCGATGAGACACTGGGTGTCAACTTATTACTTCGAATTATCCGATGAGGCACTGGGTGCCAAACTGGTGTGTTTTGGTTGGATCCGTGTATCCGTCAGAGTCCGAGTCATGTTAATATTGGTAACTAAATGAAATGATACTATGATTAGTATTGAAAAGCATTGATGGAAATGAGAAATATGAATTGTGGAAAGCTATTTGAGATAGCAAATGATGAAAATTGAATATGTTATGAATTTATTATTTGAATTGTTGTTGTTATTGCATGATTAAACATGCATGTTATATTGTTTTACTTTAAATATTCAGATTATAGAAATACCACTGAGTTTATACTCAGCGTACGGTTTTGTTTTCCGTGCGCAGGTTAAGTTATAGTCAGATTGTCGACTCAGCATCCATCAACGATCCCGAACTCAAATGTGGTGAGGTATATTTCTTTTTGTGTCGGCATGTACCTAGGATGTCTAAATGTTTATCATTTTGTAGAATGATTGTAAGTAATATTATAAGTTGATATTGGTTGTTTATATAAATGAATATATGTGTTATGTTGAGGCTATAATATGTTATATTTAGGTTGATGCATGAATGAATATGATATAGCCAAATTTGGGTTGATATTGGTATCGTTTTAAATTGGTTTGAATGATGTCTTATTAAAATGATTTGATAATATATTTGAAGTACCTATGAGGGTACATTGGTTACGTATTGTGTTTTGAATTGGTTGAATGAATAGTTTTTGAGCTGCTTAGTGTTCAAGATTGTAGGGAATTGAAAACTTGATGTTTAAGGCTCATTTTGAGTCCACATGACCAGACACATGGGCGTGTGACTCGACCGTATAAGACACACAACTAACACATGGGCGTGTGGTTTGGCCGTGTGTCCCCTGCAAATTTAAAAATTTCAAAATAGAATGCTTAGGTATTTTCGCATGGACAGAGACATGGACGTGTGTCTCAGCCGCGTGTGACACACGGCCTAGTACACGGGCATGTGACTTGGCCGTGTAACCCCTACACCTTGATATTTCAAGTCAGTATGCTTACACGACCTAGCACACAGGCGTATGGCTGGCCGTGTGACTTAAGTTAGAATACACCTTAAATTGGACACGGGCTGGGACACGGCCGTGTGCCCCTATTTCGAATGCCCACACGGCCTGAGACACGGGTGTGTCTCTTGACCGTGTGAGCCACATGGCCTAGCCACACGGGCTTGTGTCCCTTAATTCTATGAAAATTTTTGATGTTTTAGGAAAAATTTTTTGAATACCCGGTTTTGCCCCGATTTATTTCTAGCACATAGTTTTGGGCCTTGAGGGCTCATAAAAGGGAAAATATGATTAATTCATGATATGTATGCTAAATGATATGTAATGTTCATGATTAATCTGAAAAGTCCAGTAATGCTCTGTAACCATGTTCCGACGACGGATAAGGGTTTGGGGGTGTTACACACTCCTCCTTGGTCGGCCATACAAAAAGCAAGTTTGAATATTTCAACTTTTTTTTTTTTGATAAAAACGACCCAACGGTCAAGTCAATTCATTGTATCCTTCAAAATAATCTCATGGACTTCCATAGGATAGTCCACACTGAAATCCATGTTACAAGCATTATCCTTAGCTAATTTACATAACTGGTCAGCAGCCTTATTACAAGATCTAGGAATCCAATTAAAATTGAAAAAAAAAAAAAAGAAAAGGTTCGGTCTGCTTGAACAAATGCTGCATACTTTGGCCCATTGCTGTCAAATCAAGGCTCCTCTTGTTAAAACAATTGACCAGGCCTGCTGATAAACCGTAAAAGTAACATATTTTAAGCCCACATTTAGCATGCTTTTGGATGATTTAAGCCCTGGATTGTGTAATTTGGTGCTCTTAATCCTTTATTTTCATGTTTTATACTCAGGAGAGCACCCAATGACGAAAAGAATGAAAAACGGGCCCAAAATGGAGTAAATGGGCCATATCATGAAATCCACACGGCCTGGGCCCTAGCCACACGGCCGTGCCCCATTCAACAGGTTCGAACATGGCCTGGCCACGACTTACACGGGCGTGTGCCATGGGCGTGTCCCTGCCGCGGCCAAGAGGAGTTTTACTCGGAATAGGATACTTGGAGGCAAAGAAACCATTCCAAAGCCTATTCAAACACCCTAGGAGGAATTCTACTTGAATTAGGATACTTAGGCGCCAAGTAAGGCATCTCAAAGCTTATATAAACACCCTAGGAGGCAACTTAAGCGGAGAGTTCGGCAGAAGCCGGAACCCAAGGCTTTAGTCAGGGGGCAGTTAGCTAGGCCAATGAGCCGAGCCAGAAAGGTCAGATTTGTGGAGAATCACTCGAAGATAGCCAGTTGATCCATCTCAAGAAGTCGAAATTATACTCAAGACGGAGGATCTCTCCTTCAATTCATTCAGGGGGTTTTAGGGATTTCTTATGTTTTGTTTTATCTTTTCTTTTGAGATTTTTTCTTTTATTGTTATGAACTAAACCCTCAGATACCTGAGGGGATGAAGCCTAAGATGAATCTTGTTATCGTTTGCTGAACTATATGATAAATATTTGACTTGTTCTTAATTATGTATTCTTAATTCTTGTGTTGATATTTCTGGGATATTAATTCAAGTATGATGTGCTTAAGTGGAGGAGCAAAAGTCCCTGCCTAAAAGTAGATCTAGCATAATTAAGCGGAGTTGATCGCGCGCCTAAAGATAGGGTGACGAGATTTTGCCGGATTAGGGTGAAACCTAATATGTTAGGCCATATATCGAGTTAATGCAATTCTAGGGGTTTTAATTAGAAAGAGATTTCAATTAATCAACCTAGGGTTAAACGTTATTCGCTTCGAGAGAGGGTTTAATATACATTAGGGAATCTTACGGATCAAGTCAAGTGAATAAATCGTCTGGTTCAGAGTTAGATAACAAGTGAAGTCTAGGTGGATTCTTCCTTGGGTGTCGTTTTAATCAATTGGTTTCTCTCAAGTTATTTTCCCAAACTCTTTCTCTTTGTCTTTGCATCTTTAGTTTAGTAGTTAATTAATTTAGATTAGATAAATAAATCCTTTTAGTCTTAGGCTAAATAATAGAAAGCGAGTTAGTATTAGTACTTTTGGTTCCTTTGGGTTAGAAATTCCGGTCTTGCCTAAACATACTACTGTTCGATAGGTGCGCTTGCATCAAAAATCGTTGTCATAGTTAGTTTCTAGGTTCGATCATTCTTTTTATAAATTTTAAGACTCTGACAAGCGATCAAGTTTTTGGCGCCGTTGCCGGGGAACTGAAATATTAAGAAAGCTCAATTTTTATTACTTTAGCCATTATTATTATTATTATTATTTTATTTTTTTTACTTTGCTAAATTTTCTTTTATTTGATTTTGGCAGAAAGAGGAGATGGCATTGAATAATTATCAGTGGCAAGTCATGAGGACAATTCCTACTAAAGCAGCCAGTGTCTTCAACCTCGACGTGGTCACCAGGTTATCTAACCAGCTAGAGATGATGAATAAAAAGACTAATGGTTTGTATAGTCTCTCGTAGGTACACCCAGTAATGCAATATGACTCGAATCTAGGAGGCGTGGCGAATCCTGAGTTCCCACCCTATAGATATGGCATGGAGAACGAACAAGTCCACTATATGGGTAACTATTTTAGACCTCAAAATAATTTTTATAGTGACACTTTTAATGCAGATTGGAGGTACCACCCCAATTTCTCGTGGGTTGATCAAAGTAGCCAAAGGCCGGAGCTTCCTCCAGACTTTCAACAACCACCTCACCAATAGGAAGAGGAGTCGAACCTTGAAGTGATGCTGACAAAATTCATGGCAGCCTCAGAAATATGTTTCCAAAATATAGAAACAAAACTTGAGGCATTGACACAGGAGCTCAAGGATCAAATCGAGCAACTTGCTAAGCAGATCTCTAAAAGACCACAAGGAAGCCTACTAAGCAACACTGAGACTAACCCAAAAGAGCAAATTCAAGTCGTAACAGCTCATGACAGTGAAAGGTTAGTAGAATCTGACCCAAGGCAAGAGCTTGTGGTAAGTGAAGGTAAGGTTGAGATAAGCCAGGATTTACCAAACCCGGTAATTACAGAGTACCAAGCTCGTGTGCCATACCCTAATACGATAAAGAAAGACCACACAGAGGAATAATTCAGTAAGTCTCTTAAACTTCCAAAAAAATTTCATATTAACTTGCCGTTTCTTGAAGCTCTTTCGCAGATGCCAGATCCTAGACCTCATGGCAATAAAGAAGAAATTTATGAGGAACGAAGGTTGTAGATCGATGAACTAGACGAATGGAAGACACACCTCAAAGAGAAACTAAAAACACACGAAGCAAAAATGAGGCAACTCCACGACACACTTAATGATGGGACAACCCAGCTTAAAATAGGAGATCAGGTACTCAAAATCTTCCCAGGTGGAACAATCGAGGTAACTAGTCCTAAAATCAGCACCCTTAAGGTGAACACTACTCGACTTAAACTTTATATTCATAACTGAATTGATCGCATGAAAAAGGAATTTCGCCTACTCAAACCACCATAATTGTGCGAATAACAGGTAAGTCTAGCTCAAGACTTTAAAAGAGCGCTTCTCGGGAGGCAACCCGAGCACTAACTCTACTAACTAGTTTCATTTTATTTCTTTTCGTATTTAGGCGTAGGTTTCCATACCCACATGGCCTTGCACACGGCTGTGGCCTTGGCCGTGTGGGCACCATAAGTAGGTAAAAAGGCGTGGCCATAGACATGTGGCAACAGGACAAAATTTTTCCCAAAACACGGGCTGCATCTCTATTTAAACCCCCTTTTTCCTTTATCTTTTCCAGTTGTCTTTCTTCTTTCATTTTCCATTATTTACTTTTATTTTTATTTTTTATTTTTTTCTTTATTATTTTCTTCTTATTCTTCATGCCATTTAGATTTAGCTTAGGATACAATAAAATCAGGATGACTGCATCGAGGATTCAATTTCAAATGGTTCAAGGCGCTTCCCCACGTTCACCTCCAATCCTATCCGGTTTCTTTTCAATGATTTCATACAAAATTCAGGAAGTTTTACTTCTCTCCCCATCTTATGATTTTATGATTATATTGCTATTATGTACCTTTGTACATTGAGGGCAATGTACATCTTAAGTGTGGGGGGTTAACTATAGCATTATTTGAAAATCCCTGAATTATACCTTATTCTAAAGTAAGTTTCTCATATTATGATTAGAATGAAATTTCCCTAATATATGATTTTTATTGATATGTTTTAGATTAAGTCATTGATAATTGTGCATTGATGATTAAATTTGAAGGATACTAGAGAATCAAGCATGATAAGTCTATTTTTCAAAATTCAAAAATTTTTAGGTTGTCTACCTGAATCTGAATATTACCTTGAAGTTTGAAATTTACGAGGTTGGTATCAAACACCCATAATTTTTTGTGAGACTTTGAGCCATTTAGAGCATACATCCTTTCTTGCTCACTTTATTGATTATGAGTGTGTCAACATTGATTTGTTATTCTAGAACTTGCATCGATTATACATGTCAAGACCACAGCTTTGATTTGATATACAGAGATGATAAAGGCACCTAGGTTTTAACCCACTCACTCCACTAAAAGCCTACCTTCACAATTAACCCCTAGTGAACCCCGTTTAATCCTAACAACCCTTTTTTATTGACTTACCTACTAATATTAACCCAAAACCCTTTGTATTTGTTATCACCATTCCTTTTGACTACCCTTATGTCGAGATTTAATTTGATTAGTTGCCTAATTAATTTATTTTAGTAGTAAATTCATCATTTGATTTGTTCTTAAAAAAAACACCGAAGTGTATTCATTATTAGTTCTATGATTAGGTGAGCTTATACATTAAAGAAGCTCGTATCATCAATAGTAGTATTATTAGTTTCCAATTAATATAATTATTCATCCAGTTCGTTGTTTCTAGTTAGGTAATTTGTCAAGTCAATCTCGATTCTAATCTTCTAATTCAGTCTTTATCCACACCTTTAACCCAAGCCCCGTTACAACCATGTTAAAGACCTTTTGATTTGTGTATCATCTCATATTATAGTGGTGGAGATTTGATTTTCATGCAAGCCTGTGGGATTAACTTTTCATGTTCGACTCTTGAATGCTTAATTTTGAACCTTAAACACTTTGAGTGATTTGAGTGAATCTTTAGTGAGGATGTCAACTCTTGTCGATTTCGAATCAGAGGTAATTATTTAGGTAAGGAGAAACACCTAACGTTTTTAGGACTATAAATGTATGACTTTGATTGTTTGAATCTTTAGGACCCTTTGAGTTGAATTATGATGAAACACTATTGATGAATAATATGAATCAGGGAAGTTCGTTTTAATTGTGAGTTGAGAATTTTGCTTGAGGACAAGCAAAAGCTTAAGTGTGGGGGTATTTGATAAACCGTAAAAGTAACATATTTTAAGCCCACATTTAGCATGCTTTTGGATGATTTAAGCCCTGAATTGTGTAATTTGGTGCTCTTAATCCTTTGTTTTCATGTTTTATACTCAAGAGAGCACCCAATGACGAAAAAAACAGAAAACGGGCCCAAAACAGAGTAAATGGGCCATATCACGAAATCCACACGGCCTGGGCCCTAGCCACACGGCTGTGCCCCATTCAACAGGTTCGAACACAGCCTGGCCACGACTTACACGGGCGTGTGCCATAGGCCTGTCCCTACTGTGGCCAAGAGGAGTTTTACTTGGAATAGCATACTTGGAGGCAAATAAACCATTCCAAAGCCTATTCAAACACCCTAGGAGGAATTTTACTCGAATTAGGATACTTAGGCGCCAAGTAAGGCATCTCAAAGCTTATATAAACACCCTAGGGAGCAACTTAAACGGAGAGTTCGGCAGAAGCCGGAACCCAAGGCTTTAGTCAGGGGGCGGTTAGCTAGGCCAAGGAGCCGAGCCAGAAAGGTCAGATTTGTGGAGAATCACTCGAAGATAGCCAGTTGATCCATCTCAAGAAGCCGGAATTATACTCAAGACGGAAGATCTCTCCTTCAATTCATTCAGGGGGTTTTAGGGATTTCTTATGTTTTGTTTTATCTTTTCTTTTGAGATGTTTTCTTTTATTGTTATGAACTAAACCCTCAGATACCTGAGGGGATGAAACCTAAGATGAATCTTGTTATCGTTTGCTAAACTATATGATAAATATTTGACTTGTTCTTAATTATGTGTTCTTAATTCTTTTGTTGATATTTTCGGGATATTAATTCAAGTATGATGTGCTTAGGTGGAGGAGCAAAAGTCCCTGCCTAAGAGTAGATCTAGCATAATTAAGCGGAGTTGATCGCGCGCCTAGAGATAGGGTGACGAGATTTTGCCAGATTAGGGTGAAACCTAATATGGGAGGCCATAGATTGAGTTAATGCAATTCTAGGGGTTTTAATTAGAAAGAGATTTCAATTAATCAAACTAGGGTTAGACGTTATTCGCTTCGAGAGAGGGTTTAATATACATTAGGGAATCTTATGGATCAAGTCAAGTGAATAAATCGTCTGGCTCAGAGTTAGATAACAAGTGAAGTCTAGGTAGATTCTTCCTTGGGTGTCGTTTTAATCAAATTGGTTTCTCTCAAGTTATTTTCACAAACTCTTTCTCTTTGTATTTGTATCTTTATTTTAGTAGTTAATTAATTTAGGTTAGATAAATAAATCCCTTTATTCTTAGGCTAAATAATAGAAAGTGAGTTAGTATTAGTACTTCTGGTTCCTTTGGGTTCAAAATTCCGGTCTTGCCTAAACTATACTACTGTTCGATAGGTCCGCTTGCCTCAAAAATCGTTGTCATAGTTAGTTTCTAGGTTCGATCATTCTTTTTATAAATTTTAAGACTCTGACAAGCGATCACCTGCACAGTCAGTTTCCAACTCCACTTTATCCCACCTATTCGTGCGCACAAAACTGATGCTCTCCTCCATGGCCTTCATTTCCGCCCAAATAGCAGTCATATCTCTATTAATCTTTCCCATCCGTCCTCCAAGCACGACACCATCGGAGTTCCTAGCCACCACCCCAAAGCTCACTTGTTTATCCATGATTGCAGCATCAAAGTTGATTTTTATCACACCCGGCGCTGGCTTCTTCCAGCCTTGCTCCACTTTCGCTCTCGGTAATATAGGAGCTTCCGTTAGGTTAAAAATTCGAAACTCATGGCTCAGGCACGAGGCTCTCTCCCAGGTAACTTTAGCAGCTTCTTCCGTCCCTTGAAAATCTTGTTGGTCCTGCTATTCTAGATATTCCAGAGCACCGTGATGAAATCGGTGACTACTACTTTGTCCAAAACACGGGTCACTTTTTCGATCCAGTCGATACAGTGTGAGAACTCCGCCTCAAGCAGTCTATTATTAAAACCACCATACTCCAGCACCTCCCTTGCCCAAGGGCAGTCTTTCATGGCATGGATGATGGTTTCCCTCTCGTTCCCGCACCTCGAGCACGTACCATTGAAACCCCTGCTGATGCTTGCAATCTTATCATACGTCTGTAGGATCTCGTGGCCCAACCTCTAGCAGAAAATGTGAATCTTAGGGAGAGTCTTCAGCTTCCATATAGTCCTCCAAAAAATTCTGTGTGGCCCGAACCCAACTTGCCTGAGGATCAGCCAAGAATATGTTGACTTAACGGAGAAGAAGCCATTTGGGTTGTGGAACCAAATGCGTTGGTCTTCATGGCTATTATGAAGAATGGGCAATTTGCATATTTGGTCCCTCAAACTTTCACCATATATCTCTGAGATCCTGTTTTCATTCCAACCATCTTTTTCCTCATTAAACAGATCCGACACCTTTGTTTCACGCACCCTATTTCTATCCAATTAGATGGAGGAACCCGACAGGCCTTCGACACCCCAATTGTCTTTCCAAATGTCTATGCTCCTACCATTCCCAACACTCCAGCCGAAACCCTCGTGCAGTATATTAGCCGCCTTAGCGATACTCTGCTACGTAAAGGATGGTTTATCAGTGTTTTTGGGATGAAAGACGTTCCCATCAGAGAAGTATTTCGCACTTAGCACCTTGTAACAAAGAGTGTCCCTACAATGGATAAGGCGCCAAACTTGTCTTCCCAAAAGAGCCACATTAAACAGACGAATGTCCCTAAAGCCAAGTCCCCCCATGCCTTTGGGGTGACACATACGGTCCCACGCAAGCATGTTCCATCCTCTTTTGTTCTCACCTCCTCCCCACCAAACTCGACACATCATAGAGGTGATCTCCTCCACGACTCCTTTCAGGGCCAAAAACACCGAGAAGGCATAGGTAGGAATAGACTGCAGAATGGACTTGACAAACACCTCCTTACCTCCACTGGACAAAAGGCGCTTTGACCAGCTATTGATCCTGCTCGCCATGCTGTTCAGAATGCTCCTAAAGGCATTGGATTTATTTTTTCCTACCGGAATGGGGAACCCAATGTATCCATCGAGGTTATCAACAACCTTCATGTTGAGCAGCTCATTTGTAATAACCCGTTGAGGAGTGGGGGTGTTAGGGCTGAAACAAACCATAGACTTTTCAAAGTTGATACTTTGTCCGAACATCTTCTCAAACTTATCCAGAATCTGCTTACACGATTCCACCTCACTTTGATAGTTCCTGACAAACAAAAGAGCATCATCAGCAAAAATAAATTGTTTATTCTAGGCCCTCTCTACTCGCACGGCTGCCTTTGATCTTATTATTATCTTTGGTAGTAATCAATATCCGAGAAAGAGCGTCCATGCAGAACAGAAATAGGTAGGGTGATAAGGGATCCCCTTGGCGAAGGCCCCTCTCCGGGTTGATAACATCAGTAAGACTCATATTACACTTGACCCTATATTTGACCGTTCGGACAGAATCCATAATCTTGTTCACCCATCACTTGAAAAGCTGAATTTTAGCAGGACTCTCTCAAGGAAACGCCACTCCACCTGATCATAAGCCTTGCTCATGTCGAGCTTGATCACACAGCCTTTGTTTGGGCCATTCTTAGAGCTGCGAAGGTAGTGCACGAGCTCATGAGCAATTAGCACATTGTCATGAATCATCCGGCCAGGCACGAACATGCTTTGGTTCTGGCTAATGCACACGAATAGAACCTCTTTAAGGAGGTTAGCCAACACTTTTGAGATGATTTTATACACGACCCTGCACAAACTTATAGGGCAAAAATTAGTCATGTCACACGGATTCTCTATCTTAGGAATCATAACCAGTAAGGTTTCATTAATCTTATAAATGTCTTTGACATCTCTCAAAGTCTCATGACAAAGCCGTGAGACATCCGCTCCCACGGTCTGCCAATGCTCTTTAATAAAACTGCCAGGAAGCCCGTTTACCCCTGAGGCCTTTCTTGGGTCCATCTGGTTGAAAGCAGCCAGGATCTCAGCATTAGTGAAATCTTTGTTGAGGTTCTTGTTCATGCTGTCCGTTATACACGTAGGAATGTAATGTAAGTCAAAGTCTTCGTTGGGCTCGATGGTGGACTTGAAAAGGTCATTAAAATAATTCTAGGCCACTGTGCAGATTTCATTTTTATCGTCGTGCCACACCTCATGCGAGTCTTTCAGTCTCTCAATGCTGTTTTTCTTCTTTCGGCTAGTGGCTCGAACATGAAAATAGCGGGTGTTCTTATCACCTTCTCTAAGCCACTGGGTGCGGGGCTTTTACATCTAATATTTTTCCTCCACTTCGTACAGGTAACCCAACTTACCCCTAATAGACTTGAGAAGCCTAGAAGAATTCACATTACAAGGTCTATCCATCAGGTTACTAATTTTCTTCTCTAGATCATTGATCTTCACCCTCATTCTTTTATGGCGTTGGAATTGCCAAGGTCCTAAGGACCCCCGGATATCCTCGACTTTATCCAAAAAATTTCTATCCTTCTTTGGCTTCCTGTTCCTTCGCCTACCAAACATCATATCTAAACCAAGGCTTAGAGTCAGCGCATCTCTCTCTCGGCTTGCTACCGATGGTGTTCATGAAGATAGCATCGTGGTCAGATTTCGACTGGTGGATGACCTTAATATCAATGAAGGGCATCTTTTCAATCACATCCTCCGACACAATGAATCTGTCTAGTCTCTCCTTCACCAGGCCAGACCCATCCCTGTTGTTACTCCAAGTAAACCAACCCGCTCTTGTTTTAATATCAACCAGAGACAGCTCCTCCAAAAACTTGTTGAAATCGTTCATCGAGTTCCTTGGTTTCCTCCTCCCACCTTCCTTTTCTGCGTCATTAAGGATAGCGTTAAATTCCCCTCCAACAATCCATCCTCCCCTGACGTTGCTTTTAATCCTTCTCAGCATATCCCACGCCTCGTTTCTAAGGGTAGGCTCAGCTTGGCCATAAAAACCCGTAAATCTAATATCCGTCCCATCTTCCAAATTAACCAAGGAGTCAACATGATATTTCGAATAGCTCTGAATCGTGACTTTATTCCTTTCCCTCCACAACAAGGCCAGTCCACCGCTTGTACCTTCCTCGCTAATAGCCAAACAACCTTCCATTCTGCACATCGAGCTAATTCGTGAGAGACAATTAGCATGAATTTTCGTTTCACAAAGAAAAACAATATCAGGGGAATTCGCAACAAGGAGTTGCTTCAGCTCACGAACTGTCGCAGGGTTCCCAATCCCCCGACAGTTCCAACAAAGGGTTTTCATTGTTCTTGGCGGGGCTGATCGCCAGCCACCACCTTAAAAGGTGAGACGCAATCCAACAATCTTCTCTTGGCCTGTTTAGCAGGACTCTCTTCTATATTGTCACCGTTCGATCCCTTAGTCTCTTTCTTTTGCTTTTAAAATGGCCCATTCCATCTCGCACCGTTTTATGAGCTCTTCTTTAGACTAGGGAGGCAGACATAATTTCATCTTCACATCCCCGATCTCTACCTTTTTGGACTAATTGCCCGCTATCCTCCCTCGTGTCAGACCTGCTTTCCTCTCTTTCCTCGGTCACTGTAGGTTTCGTTGATATCACTTCTACACCGTTTCGCCAATTTCCCCTACCTTAATTCGGGGGTACTATCGTAACCCTTAACCAACCACCATACTGGGGGACTGACTCGTTAGCCTGTTTCCCATCGGTCTTCTCCAGACAGTGTTTCGAAGTGTGTCCAATCACCCCACATGAGTAGCAAAAGTCTGGGAGTCTTTCGTACTTCACTATGCAAATAATCTCAACTCCTTCTTTATCAACACGCTTCACAATTCTCCTTAGTGGTTTTGAGATGTTAATCTTCACTTTTATTCTGATAAACTCGGTCCAACCTCCATTTGTCTTTCCAATCAATTGCCACCAACTCACCTATGGCCTTTCCCATATCTAAGGCAGTTTGGCGGTCCATAAGTTTCAATGGTATGTTACAAATCCTTAACCAGAAAGGGGACTTGTTGAAATCGTAGGAGTCAATAGCTTTTCCTTTTACAAATGCCAGCATTGAGAAAAAACAGTTGTCGAAGAGCCAGGGCATGAGGTTTAAGATTCTGCTTCTATCCTCCAGACAACCAAACTTGACGATAATCACATCATCATTCAAGGCTACAAAGTTCACCTCCTCTTTGGTGAACAATAATGATCTAAACACCCTATACATCGCCTCCTTGTTTGGCTTTTCCTTCGCCATTATTTTACCTACGGCCCAAGATTCGAAGCCTTGAAAGTTCCTATCATCTCTTGGTCGGATAATCTAGATTGATTCCTCCTCCGAGAATTTTAACCTTTCCATTAGCACGTTGATATCGTCTGCCATCGTATCTCTGCTATCTTCCATTCGTTCCTCCCTCGCGGAACTCAACCAGGGCAGCCCTATTGAACTCAGACAGAGGAAAGGACACAGTACCAAAAATAGAGAAAGAAAATAATTTCTACGAAGAAGCTATGTAACCAATCAGAAACGAACGAAAAGATACAAGCAAAGAAAGCTGAGAAAGGGGTAGAGAAGATTTTTTTTTTAAAAAACGAGAACAAAACAGAAAACTAGAGAAAACTAAGAAAACCGATGCAGTACCCCTCCAACCAAGAAAGCTCCAAGGGGTCAAGAAAAAGGACGACAGAGCTCAGAAAACAAAAGATAATCAGAGGTGGAAAAGAATCACATACAACAGTTCATACAAAAGCCATAAACGCAACCCTCAAGACGTGCATGAAAACACAAAAGAATAATAAAAACACGAAAAACATAAAACCATACAAGATTACGTAGAAAAATCAACGCAAGGATTAAAACTTCTGACCACTGTGGGTCCCCTCTATAAAACCCTCGGTTTTCCCAAGAAAACCATGCAAAAACGTACGTAGCAAAAACCAAGAAGATGAAAATAAAAAATAACACAAGAATTAAAAGAACCTAATGGAAAACATTATCTGGCCCGATGAATTACTTGACACATCGCCAGCCACGCAATGATTGACAAGACATCGCATGTCAGACCATCATCACCGACTACACCATCACTGCACAAGACTCCTTCAAGATGTTCTCAAACCTACGACAGCCTTTGACAGAAACCTGTCACGTCGGTCCACAGTCACCATACACCACCGAATAACTCCTCAGAATTAAAGGAGAAACAACCACAAATCATGGAAACACTCAGCACTCCAAAACTGCCAAAATATTCAAAGAATAAAAGGCAGACAAACGAAATGAAAAAACAAGAAAAGAAATCGCTCGAATCTTGGAGAATTGTATTTACTTAGGTTATGCTTCTTAACTTGAATATTTCAAACTTGCTATTGTAAGCTAGGGCCAAATCTTCAAAGGCACAAAAACTGGAGGGATTTGAATGGATTTTAGGGAAACTTTAAGGGTTGTTTTGCAAGCATAAAAATTAGCAAAATTCAGTTGATTGGGTCAGCTTGTTGGACTGTTTTGGGTTGCTGTTTATCTTGTTGGATTTGTGACACCCCAAATTTGACCGGGACGAACCGACCCGAATTCGAAGAATTACATTATCATCTAAGTGACTCTCCGGTTAACGACCACCCAAGACACACCCCGACCTTATAACACCTCAATCTTATTTAATTATTACTTATTTATTAATGTGGAAGCAATTTATGAGCCAATTTTAAATTTTTCCTAGGTAATTTTACCTAAGGGCCTTTTTGTCATTTTACCACCTATGGTAAAACTAACTCAATTTTAGATCTATGTGTTTACTGACCTTCTTTTAGTCAAATTATGCAAGCCTAAAAAATTTTAGCTTAATTTGAGTTCGTTTACTATGTTTAATTCAAGTTTCTATTACTAGGGACTAAATTATAACAAATACAAACTATCAGGACCTATTCTGAATCATAAATTAAGTGCATTCCTATCGAATTTTATCCATTACTAGACTGATCCTAAAATTTTACCAAGTTTTTCTTATCATCTAAGGCTCTAATTAGACTAATCAATTTTCAAGACTAAATTGTAACTTAAACAAATTAGAATACCAATTTAAAAAGACAAAAATTCAACCTGTGTCATTAATCATCCCCGTTTCCGTCTTGAAAATTTTTTAGGCTGATCGCACACACCTGTGTGGAAATCCCACACGCTCGTGTGCAACCCCTCACACGCCCGTGTGAAAACCACTACACCTATTTTTGCAAAAAAAAAAAAAAACTCATTTTAAAACCCAATTTTGTATATTTTAATGACCAATTAAACCCAATTGAATTATGATTAATTAACATACTTATACATACACCTTCAATTGAATTTATTGACATCAATTAAGCATCAATCATATAGAATTAGGCAATCAATTTAATGCATAACAAACATCGAATAAATCAATCAAGTAATGTACCTTAGTCGCTAGTAAACCACTCCATGGAAGCTTCATTTAAAATATCGTTAGTATAGATTTCATGCCTCACACACCGTGTTATCAATCACCGTGTTATTAAGCAACAACACACCGTAAATCATTCAATAATTAAACTCAAACATGCCTCAAAATTATTATAAAACCATCCAAAATAAAATGTCCAATGTCCAAATTCCAATTACAACCAAAATTAAACTAATTCCCGGGAGTTCCACAATGCCCGATTACAGTCTCTAAAATGTGTAATAAAGTCTCTACCAAGCCTAAATCACTTGGAAATATCTTGCTTGGCTCTTCAGCTCCTTAAGCCCGACGATTATTTGCACGAATTGTGAGGGTGTGATCTTTAAAAAGCTAAGCGAATGTTAATAAAAACGACTAGTAAATCAACATCCAAATCATGCTTAAATCATATCCAATCAATCACCAATTATCATTCATAATAATGAAACATATCAATTGAATTTCCACATGTTTTATCAAATCAAGAATAAATTATTCATTGCTTACAAATATCAAATGGCATAACAAAAATCACACATAAATATATTTGCATACACTTCTCATGGCTTAATCAGGTGATCATACATCAGATAAATGGATCTTCGAACTCCCACAAATATCAAATACAGTCCACCGAGTTGAGTGGGTCGAAGCACACGCTCCTTTATAGCGCCTCAAATAACCCATTGAGTGGAGACTCACGCTCAACACTCCCTTATCTACTTCAAACAAATCAGTCCACCTAGAGCAATATGCTTACAATGTCACAAATAAAGGTGAGTACTCACAAATCCTATGGCATGGCAACTATATCCAATGGATCCAGCATGCATGTTACCAATATATTCAGTCAAACATAGCATATAATTCAATCATTATTGTGTTCAATTTAATGTGACAAAATGCTTATGTGTAACATGTAACATAGCCATTTAACATCCAATTAAATCAAGCATTTCATTTTCCATTTTCCAATTTAATTACCAATTTTAACACCGATATATCATGATAAAAAAACTCCATTAAATATGCTTTAATCATCAATATAATTAACCTAATTAAATTGCACAAAACCACCTAAATGCTTACTTACCATTATTCAATAAAAATTCAACTCTTGTATATATAATATCAATCTTGCAAAAATTAGCCATTCAACCATAATTAATCAATTGAAATCATCAATTAAGCTACTAATTAAACATAAATGAAGGTCAATTTACCAAATTGCCCTTAAAAACACTCACCATACAATTTATTCTACCGTAAACAAATGATCAACCAAGCCAATTCAAGCTTAAATTCCAATTATCTCGGTCCTCTTCAAGATTCGGAGCTTCAATAGAGATAAAGTAGACATTACCATCTTTCCAATGCTATAATAAACACAAATTTTAATTAACTATACTAATCGAAATCCTTTCACAAAGATACCTTACCAGATTTGTAACATCAAATCGAAAACTCGATTCCTTAAAAAATCAATCTCTCCAGCCCTCCTAAACACTTTCAATCATCAATACTAGACCAAATATACTTATACTAAGCATTAATTTTATCTTTAAATCAATTTCACAAAATTTCAGAAAATCAATTCATAAAGATGATGAAATTCATATTTCTTTAAATTACTTCACAAATAATGTTTAATCTTGATAATAAGATCAAAAACCTTTTAATAGATCCATTTTGAGTTGAAACATCATTGATTTGTGGATTTCCTTTCAAAATTCAAGATCCACCATTAAAGAACCATGTGTTCTTGGAAGAAGTTGACATTGATAAAAATCCTTTAATTGACTCTTAAATAATGTAAAAATGTTTCTAATCATCCTAAAAACAAGTTTAGGATTGAAGATTACCTTTGATTAGCTCTAAATTCATGGATTGAAAATCTTGATTTAAGAAATTTGAGAATATTTTTGGTTAATTTTGAGAATAATTTCGAGTGAATTGAGAGAATATTTTGAGAAGGAAATTGCTTGGATCTATTCTTTGATGATAGATCTTTAAAATCATGCAAACAAAACGAATTTTAAAGCATTGTAATCTGATGTAAAATGTGTGAAAAGTGGGCTAGATACATTAGTTTTAAAACTGAAACAACCCATCAGAAATTTAAAAATTGGGAACTTGTCAAATGGTCACTCCCACATATCCATCACTTTACCATTTAATCCTTTCCCTCCAAAATTCTAAATTTTAATATTTATTTGCTGTAACAGCCCAATTTAAGGGCTAGTCGGAATAGTGATCCTGGATCACTAATCCGAGGTTAGAGAAAATTATTTCCATGATATTTTATGAGTTAGAGTGTGATGGTATAAGTGTATGAAAATTTTGATGCTTTAATTTTATCGATTTCTTGCTTAATCGCGAAAAAGGACTAAATCGGATAAAGTGCAAAAGTTCAATTTTATAAGCTAAAGGTGTTCAATAGCTAAAGAACATTAATTGGAGGTCTTTAAAAGGCAACTAGACCCCCAAGAATTAGAGTGGCCGGCCATAGGAGACAAACATTGTCAAATTGGTTAAAGTTGTTGATATTAGGTGGACTAAATTGGTGTTTTATATTAAAATAAAGAAAAAGAAGATATCGTCTTTTTCTGTCTTCTTCTCCACCGAAAATGGCAGCAAACTAAGGGGTTTTAGAGCTCAAATTTTCAGCAAGCTTCTCTCCTTGCTAGTAAGTATTCTAGTGATCATTTCTTGATAAAAATTGTACTTTGGGGACCCCTAAAGCTTAAGCTTTCTAAAGAGGGGACTATCTTACAATTTGATGAAAAGTTTAGGGTTTTGCCATGAGAGCTTTTATGTTGTTTGCTGCATTTTTATGGAAGAAAATGAGTCTTAGTTGTTAGATAAACAACTTTTGTGAAGGGTGTTACCATGAAAACACCTAAATGGACCTTGTTGTAAAGATTATAAAGTTTGTAGTAAATGTATGAAATGTTGGGTTTTGATGATAGCCATAAGAGGAATAAATGTTCACCTAGGCTTGTAGAAGGTAAGAATTTGATTAGAATTTATTTCCGAGCCTAGGGGTAAAAAGGTCATTTTGCCAAAGTCTAAGGGCAAAATAGTAATTTTCCCAAAGCATGGTTATTAAAATGCTTTTATTAATGTGATGATTAAAGTGAGCTAATTTGCTATTACAAAGTAAGAAGAACCAAGAATCCACATCGATCGGGGAAAGAATAAAGTCTCGGACTAGGTCGACGATCTAACTTATTTTAAAATCGAGGTAAGTTTGTATGTGATGAATTCAATATTTATGTTAGCACGTTTGAGAATGTTTGGTATTATATTGATACATGATGTTCTACTAAGTTGAGATGTTGAAGTCCTAGTGGACTATAATGAATATGAAAATGCTATCATTGAGACATGAAATGGATAAGGTCTCGTATAAGACCATGTCCGGGACATGGCCTCGGCACCGAGTTGAGATCTCGTATAAGACCATATCCGGGATATGGCTTCGGTAATGAATATGAGAATCGTATAAGATCATATCCGAGATATGGCATCGATAATTGATGTGAGACTCCGTATAAGACCATATCTAGGATATGGCATCGGCACTCAGAGGTGACCCCATGTAAGACCACATCTGGGATGTGGCATTGGCTTTGTACTTATGTTAATGATGATGAAAATGCGTCTTTGAGTATCCCTAGTGATTAATGGGATAAATAGATGAGTATGGAAATAGAAATGAGATTAGTACTAAAGACATGTGAATAAGTGAATACAGGTACTCGTGAATGATTCACGAAGAAATAATTACGACATGTAGCATGGTATGTGCTAAATAAAGGCAAGTATGAGTAAGTATGGCAAGTAGCCTATAACCTTGTGTATGGTTAATTATTGTCATGGATGGATTTTATCATGAGCTTATTGTTGCTATTTATTTCCATGCAAACTTACTAAGCTTTATGCTTACCCCTTTTTATTGCCCTTTTTCCTTGTAGTATTGCCAAGATAACTCGAGGAACGTGGAACTTCGGAGTTCGAAAATCACACTATCAACATCACTTTGGTATAACAATTTAGACTTATTTTGAGTATGGCATGTATAGGACTTGGGTATTTTGTTAGGTCGTAATTGTTAGCCAAAGTGTTGGCTATGTATGTTATTAAATTCATTTTGTAAATGGTCATTGGAATTGGGCCAATACTTGATAAGTATATATATATATTCTAGGAGGATGAAATTATGAAGTTTATGCTGGTATGAATGTTTTGAATTGAGTTCTTGGACGTGCCTTTGGGTTATGAGTTGGAGTAAGTATGTTTGCAATGCAGGGTGGTATTTGGCTTGGAATATAGCCTTTTTAATGTCCACACGGGTAGACACACGGGCGTGTGTCGAGGCTGCGTGAGACACACGGTCAGTCCCATGGGCGTGTTGATCGGCCGTGTGTCCTCTTGCATGCTAAGCTTACAAGTCAGTATGCTCAGTAGTAGACACACAGGCAGAGACACGGTCGTGTGTCTTAGCCGTGTGGAAGGCACGGCCTAGGACATGGGCGGGTGCCCAGGTCGTGTGAAGTCTGCACTTTAAATGTGGATTATAATTCGACACACGGCCTAAGGACACAGGCGTGTGCCTTGTCCGTATGACCATAGTGAGATGATGACGTCATAAACAGAATGCCAAGGTTTTGGCACACGGGCTAAGACACGGGCGTGTCGAGGCCGTGTGAGGGACACGGGCGTGTCTCCGGCCGTGTGAAATAAGTCAGTGTCGACTACGGGTGAAAGACACAGGCATGTCTTAGGGGCACACGGGCGTGTCCCTAGGACAACACGGGCGTGTGGCCCCTGTTTTGATAAATAAGTTTCTAAGTTTGTAAAAGTTCCCGGTTTAATTCTGAAACCTCTCGGAAGTATGTTTAGGGCCTCGTAGGCCGAGAATGAGCAGAATATGGGTTTATATGGAAACTCTTTATCGTAAAAAGAAATTTTATAGCCCAATGTGATATGTTTAAGCAAGTTAAGTTAGGTAATGCCTCAAATCCGGTTCCGGCTTCGAACACGGGTAAGGGGTGTTACATTTGCCATATAAATACTCTTAATTTTTTCTTATTTTACAATTAAATCCTATTTAATTAATATTTAAATCTTAATCAAATTACCCCAATAAAAATTATTTTAAAATTCTTTTTCAACTCAAATTGATTATTTTCACTAATGATTATTTTAAAATCTTTAAAATTAATTTTTTCGAAAATATTTTTTAAATTTTTCAGATGATTATTTAATCGATTTTAGATTGAATTAACCTCTTAAATTAAATTAAAAATTACTAAAAACCTTATAAATTCCTAATTTCACACTCAGAACCCGAAAAATATACCCGAAATTACTAGACCTGATTTAGGGATATTACAGGATCAATCTTCTTTTATTAGTACAATTGGGCCACTTTCTCCTTCAGGCTTTATATTAATTTTTAACCCAATTAACTTTGGATGAAAGTTTAATATAAAGTGCATAAAATAATCACCATTTGGACCGTCCTTGGCTGGAAAAATATTCAGTCTTGCTCTTGGTTCCCTCGATGTAAAAATTTCTCCAATGATTCAAGCCTTTCAAGGTGTCTGCCGAGCCAATTTTCACGTTTTGTGCAAAACTGCTGAAAATAAACCAAATTTGTGAAAATTTATTATAAAAATAATTAAAATTCAGCGTGTTAATAGTTTAAGTGAAAATTAATTATTTTATAATTAAAGTATGAATTTTGAAAAAAAAATTAGTATGAAACCACATGAATTAGGGCTCAAAAGGTGCTGAAAAAGTCTATATATTTTTGTGTTTTCACACCCCAAACTTAATTCATTGCTTGCCCCGAGTAATGCACAAATTGTAAAGAGGAAGTGCTTGACGTCATGATTGAAAAATAGTCTTTAGAATACATTTCCCCCACAATTATGAGTTTAGTATAATTATGTTCAAGAACAAGAATTTTGCAATTATGTAACTAAAGTATACATATCGTTCGAATTATTCTCAATTGTTATCATGCTAGTAAGAATAGACTAAATGTTTTCTTAATAAAGATATGCTAATTCTTACCACTTAATTTTTATTCCCTTATTTAAAACTAAACTGCAATCACTAAGTTTAACTTTTTTCTTAATATGTTGAACATAGAAATTTCTCTCCACTAACGTAGACAGGACAAAAATCTGGATCGAAAGGTCTTTTAAATAGGTTGTAACGTGGCTAGGTTAGGGGTAGGTAAAAGATAGATAATTTTAAGCTAAAAACCCTAGACTCAGCTTGCATCAGACCTTTGAAATAAATACCTCCAATACACCAACTCATTTTGCTTTTACATGCTCTTTTGCACATCTATTTCTTTCGAATACATATGCTCTTTCTTCGGTTTTTTAGAACAAGAGCATTTTACTGTATGTACTACAATTTTTTTGAGCATTTGATACTTCTTTTCAACTCCCCCAAACTTATTTTTAAAGAATATGCTGAATAATAATGAGTCTAGTGTTTAGGACAATTTAAAGACAATTATGAGAGAAGTGATGGCTAAATATTACAAAGGTTCAAATAAAATTAGGCCATATAGTCTCAAAGTTGGTTTTCAAATGATAAAAGTTTGTTAAGGTTAGGTTGAAAGGCTCAAATGGTCGAAACAAAAGTTTGCCTAAGTCATTTTCAAAATTCCATTCTTCCTAGGATTTCGCCTCAAGAAATTACTAAGTCAATTCTAGAGACTTAAACTTTTAATCATGTCTAGCTCTCCTAAAGAATTAAAAATTTTATGGTATGGTTTGCAAACTTTATTAAGAGTAACATTATGTCATAGTTCAGCTAACATAGCAATTATCAAGATAATAGAACTTTATTTATACTAGAAGTTAGTATAATTAACAAAAAATCAAATTTTTGAACAAAATATAACTTAATCAAAATTATAAGAATAATGTATCTTGAAAAACAATTTCAATTTTTGGTCCCCCCAACTTAAGATGAACAATGTCCCCATCGTTAAAAATAATAGGGAGAATGAAAATATAGAAGTGAATATGTAGCACCCCAAACCAGGTCTATGCGTTTAGACGAAGTTTGGTTTGTCACACCAATCAAATATTCATTTATTCTCGAGTGGTTAATGTAAAGTAGTGCTACAAAACCATTGAAAATAGAATTTAATAAAAATTTAGTACGAGGATTTGAAATTGATGTTTCAAGAAAATACTTGTTTAAAACTTATCAATTAGAAAAATATTTATCAAAACTTTAAAGTCATTGTAAAAGAATTTGGAAGAAATTTTAAAGAAAATAATTTAATTGTTCAAAATGTTATAAAACCATATTTTTAAGAAAACCATATAAATTTAATATAAGCCCATAATAAGAGTCTTAAAACAAAATTTAAATCCATCCACACAATAAAATCCATAAAAACATAATTAGAGGCCTTATTACATCAAACCCATAATAGTAATTAAAATAATAACTTAAATAAAGTTCATAGTTTATAAAACCCAAGTTCGTAGTATGGCCTCCACCAAGTTATCTCCGGCCCAAGTCCACATCAATTTCCATTACCTGAAAGGTTAATAAAATTGGGTGAGTTACAAGGAACTCAGTGTGCAACTCACTTACCACCATTATTGGGCCAGATCGTCAAGATATTATGTTGGGCTTGAGCCCATTTGCAGAATTCAACCATACAACATAAAGTAAAATAAAATAAAATGCATGTAAAATGAGTTTCCCAACCAAGCCTAGTATCCATCCGCTACACACCCCTGTACCAACCAACACACCTGTGGGGATCAAGTCAACCCACCCCGCCAAACACACCAATCATAGGCATTAAGCCTTTAAATAATATTGTAGTGCACTACCGAACTAGATTGTGACATTGTCACCGAACTAGAGGCATTTAGCCAAAATTTGTGGCAGAGCCACTGAACTAGAGGCATTAAGCCGAAATTTATGGCAGAGCCACCGAACTAGATTTTTGGCAACAGGCCATTCTTCTCTTCATCAAATACCCCGCCCCATGCAATCATGCATGTATAATAAAATATATCCATATAATAATTTATCAAATAATCCATAACATCAATGGGTTTATAATTAAACATTTCATTTAGGCCCATAAAACAATTTAGTAATTTGCCCATTTAGCAGTTTAGCAGATTTTGGCCCATATATCGAACTAGAATATTTTTGGCCCATTTATCGAACTAGAATATTTTCGGCCCATTTATCGAACTAGAATATTTTTGGCCCATTTATCGAACTAGAATATTTTTGGTCCATTTTAACAATCTAGCAAGTTTTTCAGCCCAATGTGTCAATCTAGCAGTTTTTCGTATTTTTCTCGGTTTTAATCGTTTTCTTGTATTTTCACAAAAGTATCAATTACTACATAATTTCTGAATTTACCATTTTCACGATTTTATCACAGTCCTTATGATTAGGTATCTAACCCGAAAATGAGTGTGAAGTTACACACCTGGTTATTGTGAGAACTAGACTTTCCCGCTCGTCAACACCTATACGTATCACGATAATTAGAACATTATAATCTAATAATAAAACCGATCTAAACATAACGATCTAAAATTTTACCCTCGGATTTTCGAAATACTTCTACTTGCGGTTTCTCCCCGATTGATGGTTCGTTAACCGAATCAAATCCACGAACAAATAATGGTTCGGGAGTACGAACGACTTCGAACAGTTGATTCTCCTCGGATGAACGTCCGCAACCCGGTGGAAAATCTCGGATTCCCGAAATAACCCTTTGTTTATACTTAGGGGGATTAACGGTACCACCCTTCTTCCGAACACTATACACGGCCCGTTTCTTCCCTATCTTGATTGTCTTCAATGACAAAGATCGTTAGCACGTCCTAATAATATATATATCGATTATGACTAAAGGTTTTAAGAACGAGATTTCCTTACCACAAATATTCTTGTTCCACAGGGAGAATCGATCCAAGCGTTCTATGTCACTCACGACCACTTGATTTCCGATCTTCCGTTATCGCACTAAAGTATAACATAAATAAACGTTAATAGAATGAACGTTTATTTCGATCTAAGAAAGCCTTCATACCACCATCAATATTCGGCCATGACTACTTCTAACTAAACGAAACTTAAAAAGAATTCTTACCCTTTTGTCCACGATTGAAAAGAAAGGATTGAAAATGATGTCTCTAAGTGATGGAGGATTCGGCTATGATAACCAAAGAAAAGAGAAAATGTTTCGGCTATGGGCACACTAGCATTCGGCCATGAGAGAGTTTAATGGAGAAAATTTGAATGAAAAGAAATAAAAATAAGAGAAAAGATGGTGATGATGTTGTTTCGGTTTTCAAAGAGAAGAGAAGAAAAAGATGTATTGGAGAGCAAGGTACATTCGGCAATGTAGAAAGAAAACAAAGAGAGAGATATGGTCTTTTTGGTACTAACAATTTCGGCACTAAGAAGAGGCACAAGAGAATATTCAAAAGATGAACAAAAATGACTAAATGGTCAAAAGAATTAGACTTTACCAAATGCACAAATTCGGCCAAAGGAGAAAAGTTGAGAAAGGATTGCAAAACTTTGCACATATGCTAAGAATGACCAAAAAGAGACTTCAAATCCTAGCCAAACTAACACCAAAAATTCGGCTCCCCCCCTTAGACCATATTGTCGTCCAAATGCATGGTCAAATGGCCATGATTTTGTTTCCAAAACATTTTCCTTGATACTTGCCCTATGTCTCCATATCTTTCCAAATTTTCTTGATTCCCTACCATAAGTTAGAAATTTCCTTATTCCTTAATCTACTAACCAAAAATAACAAGGTCAACACTTACCATATATGTACTTGGCCGACACTTGCTATACATGTGCAGAAAAATTAAAAATAAAATTCATCTAGATGCTAAACAAGGGATTCGAACCTTCCCCCCTCATGCTACAACTCATGCGCCAACACCACCTTACCATGTACTCATCTTATGCTACACTTTGACACTTTAATTAACTTATGTGTCAATGCCACTTGCTCCACTTCATTAAATTCTCAAACTAAAAATTATTCCTTACCCAAATTATGCTATACTCTTCTTCAAGACTATATTAAACACGAAAATAAAAGTAAGAAAATTTTCCTTCATAATCTAAACACCAAATCATGCAATATATCAATACTCGGATTTTTAGGGTGTTACAACTCTACCCTCCTTAAAGAAAATTTCGTCCTCGAAATTTACCTGGTTGAAAAAGATGAGGGTATTGTTGCCGAATTGCATCCTCAGGCTCCCACGTAGCTTCCTCCACTCCGTGGTTATGCCATAGAACTTGGACCAACGGCACAGTTTTCTTTCTTAGCATTTTAACATCTCGATCTAAGATTTCCACTAGTTTCTCCTCAAAAGACAAGTCTGAATTCAACTCTACTTCTTCTACCGGTACTATGTGCGAAGGATCCGACCTATAGCGCCTCAGCATGGAAACATGAAAAACATTATGAATTTGGCTCAATTCCGGAGGTAATTCGATCTGATAGGCCACTGGACCAACTCGCTTCACCACACGGTATGGTCCAATATATCTAGGACTCAACTTGCCCTTCTTCCCAAACCTGAAAATCTTCTTCCAAGGTGAGACCTTCAAGAAAACTTGATCCCCCACAGTATACTCGATATCCTTACGCTTCAGATCTGCATACGACTTCTGTCTAACCGAAGCTTCCTTTAACTGTGCTCGAATAGCCTTTACTTTCTCTTCCGTTTCAGAAATCATCTCAGGACCTAACATCTGCCAATCGCCCAACTCAGTCCAACAGATAGGAGAACGACACCTTCGACCATATAATGCCTCATAGGGTGCCATCTGAATGCTAGACTGATAGCTATTGTTATACGCAAATTCTGCTAGCGGTAGAAAATCCTCCCAACTACCTTTGAAGTCAATTACACATCCCCTTAGCATGTCTTCCAGAATCTGAATCACTCTCTCCGATTGACCATCTGACTGAGGATGAAAAGCCGTACTGAAGTTTAGCTTTGTACCCAGAGCTTCATGCAAAACTTTCCAAAACTGTGATGTAAACCTAGGATCCCTATCCGATATAATAGATACGGGTACCCCATGCAACCTCACAATTTCAGATACATACAGCTTCGCCAACTTTTGCAACGAGTAATCCGTACGAACGGGTAGGAAATGAGCAGTCTTCGTCAAACGATCCACGATTACCCAAACAGAATTTTTCTTAGTAGGTGTTAAAGGTAACCCACTAACAAAATCCATTGTTATCCGCTCCCATTTCCACAGAGGAATCTTAATCGGCTGTAATAAACCTGACAGCAATTGATGCTCCGCCTTCACTTGCTGACAAGTTAAACATTTTCCCACAAACTCTAAAATCTCACGCTTCAACCCAGGCCACCAATACTGTTCACGAAGATCCCGATACATCTTATTTCCTCCGGGATGCATAGCATAAGGGCTACTATGCGCCTCCCTCAAAATCATTTGCCTCAGATCTGAGTCCCTAGGTATACAAACTCTTCCACGGAAACACAACACACCTTCTGTGTTAATACCAAAATCCTCTATTCCTCCATTTTCAACTTGTTGAAGTAAAGGTCCCAACTTCTCATCTAATATTTGCTTTTCGTTGATTTGTTCTAACCACAAAGGCTTCACCTGAAGTTCCGCTATCAGACTACCATCCTCATACAAACTCAAATGGGCAAACATAGCTCTCAAATCAGATACCACCTTACGACTTAACGCGTCTGCTACCACATTAGCCTTTCCCGGATGATACTCGATTGAGAAATCATAGTCCTTTAACAACTCCACCCATCTTCGCTGTCTCAAGTTTAATTCCTTCTGAGTAAGAAGATACTTAAGACTCTTGTGATCCGTATAGATGATAGACTTTTCACCATAAAGGTAATGCCTCCAAATCTTCAAAGCAAACACTACCGCTGCTAACTCCAAGTCATGAGTAGGGTAGTTCACTTCATGCGGTCTCAGCTGACGAGAAGCATAAGCTACCACTTTTCCACTTTGCATCAATACGCAACCTAATCCCGTATGTGACGCATCACAATAAACTGTAAACTCCTTTCCAGACTCAGGCTGAATCAATACCGGCGCTTCCGTCAAAATCTTCTTCAATTTCTCGAAACTTTCTTACTGTTTATCAGTCCATATATACGGTACTCCCTTACGCAAAAGCTTAGTTAGGGGTGCAGCAATCAACGAAAATCCCTCAACAAAGCGTCTATAATAACCAGCCAAACCCAAGAAACTCCGAATCTCAGCTACTGACTTCAGTGGTTTCCAATCTAATACCGCCTCAATCTTCCGAGGATCCACTCTTATTCCTTCGGCTGATACCACATGACCCAAGAAAGTCACTTCTCTTAACCAAAATTCACATTTACTGAATTTGGCATACAGTTGATTATCTCGAAGCAACTGCAATACAATTCGCAAATGCGAGTCATGCTCTTCTTCATTCCTTGAATATACCAGAATGTCATCTATGAATACTACCACAAACCGGTCTAAGAATGGTTGAAAGACCCGGTTCATCATATCCATAAATGCAGCTGGTGCATTGGTCAACCCAAACGGCATCACCAAAAACTCATAATGTCTGTAACGGGTTCGAAATGCCGTCTTGTGAATATCCGCTTCTTTTGCCTTAAGCTGGTGATAACCCGACCTTAAATCAATTTTGGAGAAAACAGAAGCTCCCTTCAATTGATCAAACAGGTCATCAATTCTCGGTAGAGGGTACTTATTCTTGATCGTCAGCTTATTCAATTGTCTGTAATCGATACACATACGCATCGACCCATCTTTCTTCTTAACAAACAAAACCGGTGCCCCTCATGGAGACACACTCGGTCGAATAAAACCCCGATCTAGCAATTCTTGAATTTGAGCTTTAAGCTCCGACAACTCCTTCGGTGCCATTCTATAAGGAGCAATGGACACTGGAGCAGTTCCGGGCAAAAGCTCAATACCAAATTCCACTTCCCGATCTGGAGGTACACCGGGAAGTTCTTCGGGAAATACATCCGAAAATTCCTTCACCGTTCTCACATCTGCCACTGATAACTCTTTGGCATCTAGAGCACTAATAAATGCCAAAAATGCTCCATACCCTTTTCGCACCAACTTTTCCGCCTTTAACGCAGAAATCACGTTTGCCAAGTAATTCCTCCGCTCGCCTATCATAACTATCTCCTTGTCCTCCACGGTTCTTATTGTCATCCGCTTTTCAGCACAATCCAATTGCGCCCGGTGCTTAACCAACCAATCCATGCCCAAAATGATATCGAATTCGCCAATAGGCAATTCCATTAAATTCGCCAGGAATATTTCTCCTTGAATTTCTAAGGGCACGTCTCTAAACAGTTTATTTACCAACACCGACTGTCCCAAAGGACTAATTACCTTCATCTCCCTATCGAAAATTTTAGATTCTAAATTCAAGTTGCCAGATATGGTGCTAGCAACATACGAGTGGGTAGAACCAATATCTATCAAGGCAATAACAGGTACATCAGAGATGAAAAACGTACCAGTTATCACATCAGGTGCATTGCCATCCTCGCGGCGTCTGACTGCATAGACCAATCCTAGCTGTCTTGCATCCGTGTTGCCTCTAGGACCATTGCCTCGAACCGCTGCACCTTGACCACGTCCAGCCCCATTACCACCACGACCCGGTCCACGACCTCTCGGTGGTTGCTGAGCTCCTCTTGCCGGTGGTGCATCAGTAGTACGAACTTCTTGAGTTGTATCCATTCGTCGAGGGCAACTCCTATATTGATGATCCGTTGAACCACATTTACAGCAAGCACCTGTTTTCCTCCAGCATTCTCCAGAATGCCTTTTTCCATATTCAGCATAGTCTCGACTCTGATTAACAGCTACTGGTGTTCTACCTTGAACTGGCTCCTCATTCTGAGACCTCTTCGTAAACTTTTTTGAAGAACCCGAATACTTTATATCTCTCTTGCTTCGAACTTGCTCCCGATTCTGACGTTCCGAGTTCTTAGCCTCTTCGGGTTTCTTGGCCTTTTCCACAAGTGTGGCAAAAGTTCTAACTTGTTGTGGGGCTATCAGAACCCGCAACTCATCTTTCAAGCCATCCTCAAAGCGTACACAATGCTCATGGTCCGTTGCCACTATAGTTCAAGCGTAGCGACTCAAACGTAAGAATTCAGCCTCATACGCTGCCACCGTCTTATTTCCTTGAACTAGGTTCAAGAATTCCTTCCTTTGGGCATCCACATAACTTGTTCCCACATATTTCCCTTGAAAGGAAGCTTTGAAGAATTCCCAATTAACTAATGCAACATCAGTGCCTTCCTGGATAGTAAGCCACTATTGGTATGCTTCGTCCCTTAACAAAGAGACCGCTCCTCTTAGCTTTTGTTCCACAGTGCACTCAAGATCGTCCATAATTCGCTCCACTGCCTCAAGCCAATATTCCGCGACATTGGGAGCTACACCAGAGACACCTCTGAAAACCTCAGCACCACTTGATTTCAATCGTTCCGATATTGACCCACGAGCTGTTGGCCCAGTTCTAGCTCCAGCGACCCTTTCAAGGACTCGCAGCATTGCTCGTGTCACAACATTATCTTCTTCTATATGATCATGTGATCCCGTCTCACTCTCGAGTGACGCAGGTGTATCCATTTCCGGCATCTGACCCGGCGCTTCAGTTGCGCCCCTAACACCTCGTCCTCTACCACGGCCACGTCTACCGCGTCCACGACCACGTCCTCTCATGCTCATAACGACTAATTCGATTTAATCTGATTAAGAGTTTTATGAATCAGAATACTATTTCAGTTGTTTATTAACGATATTTTATGATATGAAAGAGATAGAGTTGTTTTCGCAACCATATCCTATTGTCTCAATCTCTACGATTTTCAACACCTAAAACTAGAAGTTCTAGAGTGTCTCTATGATCATATCACAATATAAACAATCGATATACAGATACTTACTTGACTTGGCGCGGGATGCTCATGGTGCCATACTACCTTTAAATAAAAAATCTAGAAATTTTGAATTGTTTTTCAAACAAATATCATTATTGAACCCAAACCACAGCCGAGTTTTGAAACTAGCTCTGATACCATTCAATGTAACACCCCAAACCAGGTCTATGCATTTAGACGAAGTTTGGTTTGTCACACCAATCAAATATTCATTTATTCTCGAGTGGTTAATGTAAAGTAGTGCTACAAAACCATTGAAAATAGAATTTAATAAAAATTTAGTACGAGGATTTGAAATTGATGTTTCAAGAAAATACTTGTTTAAAACTTATCAATTAGAAAAATATTTATCAAAACTTTAAAGTCATTGTAAAAGAATTTGGAAGAAATTTTAAAGAAAATAATTTAATTGTTCAAAATGTTATAAAACCATATTTTTAAGAAAACCATATAAATTTAATATAAGCCCATAATAAGAGTCTTAAAACAAAATTTAAATCCATCCACACAATAAAATCCATAAAAACATAATTAGAGGCCTTATTACATCAAACCCATAATAGTAATTAAAATAATAACTTAAATAAAGTTCATAGTTTATAAAACCCAAGTTCGTAGTATGGCCTCCACCAAGTCATCTCCGGCCTAAGTCCACATCAATTTCCATTACCTGAAAGGTTAATAAAATTGGGTGAGTTACAAGGAACTCAGTGTGCAACTCACTTACCACCATTATTGGGCCAGATCGTCAAGATATTATGTTGGGCTTGAGCCCATTTGCAGAATTCAACCATACAACATAAAGTAAAATAAAATAAAATGCATGTAAAATGAGTTTCCCAACCAAGCCTAGTATCCATCCGCTACACACCCCCGTACCAACCAACACACCTGTGGGGATCAAGTCAACCCACCCCGCCAAACACACCAATCATAGGCATTAAGCCTTTAAATAATATTGTAGTGCACTACCGAACTAGATTGTGACATTGTCACTGAACTAGAGGCATTTAGCCAAAATTTATGGCAGAGCCACCGAACTAGATTTTTGGCAACAGGCCATTCTTCTCTTCATCAAATACCCCGCCCCATGCAATCATGCATGTATAATAAAATATATCCATATAATAATTTATCAAATAATCCATAACATCAATGGGTTTATAATTAAACATTTCATTTAGGCCCATAAAACAATTTAGTAATTTGCCCATTTAGCAGTTTAGCGGACTTTGGCCCATATATCGAACTAAAATATTTTTGGCCCATTTATCGAACTAGAATATTTTTGGCCCATTTATCGAACTAGAATATTTTTGGCCCATTTATCGAACTAGAATATTTTTGGCCCATTTTAACAATCTAGCAAGTTTTTCAGCCCAATATGTCAATCTAGCAGTTTTTCGTATTTTTCTCGGTTTTAACCGTTTTCTTGTATTTTCACAAAAGTATCAATTACTACATAATTTCCGAATTTACCATTTTCACAATTTTATGACAGTCCTTATGATTAGGTATCTAACCCGAAAATGAGTGTGAAGTTACACACCTGGTTATTGTGAGAACTAGACTTTCCCGCTCGTCAACACCTATACGTATCACGATAATTAGAACATTATAATCTAATAATAAAACCGATCTAAACATAACGATCTAAAATTTTACCCTCGGATTTTCGAAATACTTCTACTTGCGGTTTCTCCCCGATTGATGGTTCGTTAACCGAATCAAATCCACGAACAAATAATGGTTCGGGAGTACGAACGACTTCGAACAGTTGATTCTCCTCGGATGAACGTCCGCAACCCGGTGGAAAATCCCGGATTCCCGAAATAACCCTTTGTTTATACTTAGGGGGATTAACGGTACCACCCTTCTTCCGAACACTATACACGGCCCGTTTCTTCCCTATCTTGATTGTCTTCAATGACAAAGATCGTTAGCACGTCCTAATAATATATATATCGATTATGACTAAAGGTTTTAAGAACGAGATTTCCTTACCACAAATATTCTTGTTCCACAGGGAGAATCGATCCAAGCGTTCTATGTCACTCACGACCACTTGATTTCCGATCTTCCGTTATCGCACTAAAGTATAACATAAATAAACGTTAATAGAATGAACGTTTATTTCGATCTAAGAAAGCCTTCATACCACCATCAATATTCGGCCATGACTACTTCTAACTAAACGAAACTTAAAAAGAATTCTTACCCTTTTGTCCACGGTTGAAAAGAAAGGATTGAAAATGATGTCTCTAAGTGATGGAGGATTCGGCTATGATAACCAAAGAAAAGAGAAAATGTTTCGGCTATGGGCACACTAGCATTCGGCCATGAGAGAGTTTAATGGAGAAAATTTGAGTGAAAAGAAATAAAAATAAGAGAAAAGATGGTGATGATGTTGTTTCGGTTTTCAAAGAGAAGAGAAGAAAAAGATGTATTGGAGAGCAAGGTACATTCGGCAATGTAGAAAGAAAACAAAGAGAGAGATATGGTCTTTTTGGTACTAACAATTTCGGCACTAAGAAGAGGCACAAGAGAATATTCAAAAGATGAACAAAAATGACTAAATGGTCAAAAGAATTAGGCTTTACCAAATGCACAAATTCGGCCAAGGGAGAAAAGTTGAGAAAGGATTGCAAAACTTTGCACATATGCTAAGAATGACCAAAAAGAGACTTCAAATCCTAGCCAAACTAACACCAAAAATTCGGCTCCCCCCTTAGACCATATTGCCGTCCAAATGCATGGTCAAATGGCCATGATTTTGTTTCCAAAACATTTTCCTTGATACTTGCCCTATGTCTCCATATCTTTCCAAATTTTCTTGATTCCCTACCATAAGTTAGAAATTTCCTTATTCCTTAATCTACTAACCAAAAATAACAAGGTCAACACTTACCATATATGTACTTGGCCGACACTTGCTATACATGTGTAGAAAAATTAAAAATAAAATTCATCTAGATGCTAAACAAGGGATTCGAACCTTCCCCCCTCATGCTACAACTCATGCGCCAACACCACCTTACCATGTACTCATCTTATGCTACACTTTGACACTTTAATTAACTTATGTGTCAATGCCACTTGCTCCACTTCATTAAATTCTCAAACTAAAAATTATTCCTTACCCAAATTATGCTATACTCTTCTTCAAGACTATATTAAACACGAAAATAAAAGTAAGAAAATTTTCCTTCATAATCTAAACACCAAATCATGCAATATATCAATACTCAGATTTTTAGGGTGTTACAGAATAGATACTATACACTAGGTAGGACCTTAGGAAAAAGAGGTGAGTCAAGTTTGACTTCTTAAATACCAAGCTTTTCCAAGGCAAATCCAATCCTAGGCATGTACATATCTATTGTCGTACTTCTTATTTTGCAATTTGTTCAATTTTATTGATGATTTCCAAGTCTTATTTTATTATGTGAGAAATGAATTCCTAATCCTAAAAACTTTAAATGTCCTAAGAAAGAAAATAAAATAAAGTAAAGATCCCCCATTTGTATTTATTTGCATATCTCTCAAAATCTGACTCATCTTTTGCTCCATCGTCTTTGTTTTTGCATGAATCGTTTTGTTCCCTCTTTGATGTTGGACTCCATGGTTCAAATATAAAATATGGAAACTCAGGCACAAAAATAAATAGGTCATGAAATATTTTCGTAAAAGTGCTTCTCATTGAGTCATCCCGTATTTTTGAATATTTCTAGTAAGCTTATTGCTACCACTACATATGTTGCATTAGGTCTATCAACTTTGACAGCTTATCACGAAGATCTGGGCGAGGCGAATGAGTTCTAAATGTTGGGGTCGCCATGTCAAATTTGATCATTGGTTCAATTGGTTCTGACTTATCAGGGGCGTCAACTAGCTGCATTGGTTCGATCTCTGTGGGATCTTCTTCTTCTTCTTCGGGACCCTCGTTCAGTTCCACTTGTTGCTGCAGAACAAAATCTCCAGTTACTCGGTAGAGGTCCCAATATGTGATTGTGCCTTGGCTATAACCTCTTTTCTTTACGTTTGCAAGAATTTTAGTTTTCAAGCACAAAATGGTTATTGTAAAGGGAAAGTATGTTGGGCCAGAACATCTGGCAGCACAATTTTGAATTTCTCTCAGAATGATTTTCCCACATCAATGATCTTTGCTGTAAAAATCGAGTATAACAAGACCATTCGCTCTAATGAAATTGTGGTCCCATGTGAAATAAGCATAAGGCTGAACCGAACAAAATAAAACCATACCTTCGCTAGTGGTGTCAAATATTCTCTGCGACAAGTGTGAGTTCCATGCTTTGACACAGTCCACTTAGAACCTGGAACTGTAAGTTCCTCGAGAATTTCTTGCAATTTTTAAGTCTCAATATTTTCCATTAAGGAAGAAGATTTATCATCTTCAAAATGAGGTAAATCAAAGAATTCATTAATAGTTCCTGAATTTATTGGTACCTTGATTCCTCGGACAAAGACTTCTATTAATTTGCTTGAGGTCAAATTCGCATAAAATTCTCGAACTAACTCTTCATCTGCACTTGGCCTTTTCTCACAAGACATTTCCCAATTTAAAGCTTCAGCAACTCGTTGAATGCTCGCCATGAAATTAGTATAGTTGTTTTCTCAGTGTAAAGCCTTTTTCTACGTGCATTTGTAGATTTTTGAAGATGCTATCGTATCTAGCTTTGGCTTCTTTATAGTGGAATTTGTTTTGTGATTCTTCAACTTAGATAGAGGCATGAGTTCTTTTGCAAGGCATGATTGAACATAAGATGGAACAAATATTTCCTCAAAAATTCAATTTGCATAAAATATTAATAGTTCAATAATTTGAAATTTTAAATAATTAAATAAAAATGAAATTTAGGAGAAAAACTTTTCTTACCACCTTTGTATAAAAATTAAAAACTTAAAAATAAAATTAATATGGAGCTAATAGAGTTGGTTTAGGGTTGGTTGGAGGGTAATTGGTTGGTGGCCAGTTGTGATAGTAGTGTGGTATTAAAGAGACAAGGGGCGTGCGGCAAGCAAGTGTAAATAGCAATGTGCGATAGCAAGGGGCGTAAGCAGTAGCGGCTTGCGAGATCAGCAGTAACAGTGAGCGAGCAGGGGCTGGTGCGTGTCAAACAAGGCGTGAGCAGGGCAAGTGCGCTAGGAAAAAGGTGCGTGGGCAGTAAGGCGCGAGTAGAGCTGGTGCACTAGCAGGGCCAGGGTGAGCTGCTGGTGGTCGGCTTGTTTGCGCGCGGGCAATGATGTGCACAGGTTGGCTAGCGACATGTGAGATGGAGCAGTTGGCGAGGTGTGCATGATGGTGGCTATTGGGCGTGTGCTAGTGGTGCCTTCGACAGTTGCTGATGGGAGTTGTGACATTAGATAGCTTGGAGGTTGGAATGTTTTAAGAGTGATGGAAGAAAAAGTGCATGGAAATGTGGTATTTAAAGTGTGAGTATAGGGGAGTTCACTTGAATTCTTAGAACAAATTAATAATAAAATATTCTAAGTCCTAATGTTAGATAAAGTTATAACAATAATAAATAATATATATATTAAAATATTATTTGCTATTACTTTATTTATTGAAATAAAAACTCTTAAATAAAATATTAAAGCAATTCTAATCCTATGTAAAGTTGATAACAATTCATATATATTATATAAAATATAATCATATATTAGTTATTATCACCTTATTTATTAAAAATTAAATTAAAAATTTTATTTCAACTGCTTTTAAAGGTATTTACAAAAAGAGACGGCTAATTTCAATATTTACAAAAAGAACAACCAAATTTTGCAAATAAGTCAAAATAACAATTAATAAATTTGAAAATTGAGCTGTAATTAAAACTTGGATCAAAATTGACCCTTTTATTTGAAAAACTAAAAATTTATTTTGCCATTTAGGAAATAATTTCTCAAAAGATTATATTAAAATCAATTCCCAGGAAAGACTGGAGGGACCACAAGCGGTCTCACTTAAGTTCCAATCTCCTAGATAGAATTTATTTTAACATACTAATCTAGAAAATATACCCTAAGTCATTTATTTAAAAGAAAACAAGAAAAATTAAGTATCCAATAAAATGAACGAGACTTTATCCTGCTCAATTTTATCCCCCCAGTAATGTTTTAAGCGCTGAGCATTAACTCGAAAATTACCTCCCTTACCTTGAAGCTCGACAACTCCATATGGAAAAACTTGGTGAATAGTAAATAGACCGGGCCAACGTGATTTCAACTTACCTAGAAAAAACCTTAATCTGGAATTGAACAACAAGACTTGCTGACCTGCTTCAAATTCTCGAACTCAGATGTGCTAATCATGCCATCTCTTTAATCTCTCCTTAAATAACTTGGCATTTTCATATGAGAAAGTTCAGAATTCTTCTAACTCGTTAAGTTGAAGCATACGTTTCTCTTTGGCAAGCTTGGATCCAAATTGAGTTGTTGGAGAGCCTAATAAACTTTATGTTCTAACTCCAAAGGCAAATGACAGGCTTTCCCAAGGACCAACCGATAGGGAGACATTCCTAAAGGTGTAACAACCCATTTTTAGTGAAATCGGAATAGTGGTTTCGGGACCAAAAATCTGAAATCAAAAAAAATATTTTATTTTCTACAGCATGATAGAAATACCGTATAAAAATTTCGTTAAGAAATTTTACCGTTTACATGCTTAATTTGATAAAAGGACTAAATTGCGTAAAGTGCAAAAGTTGAGTTCTAATATCTAAATGTATTAAATAGCTATAGAACTATAAAGTGGAGGTCCTTATATGATAATTATACCATTAGATTTGATAGTGGATTCTAATGATTTGGCATTATTGAAATTTGAATGAATTATTAAGGTTAATTTTGGAAATTAGAAATTAATGTTATAATTAATTAAATAAAACTGTAACATCCTGAAAATGGGCCTATGCATTTTTGCTTAATTTTATGAAATAGCATGTTTATGGTGATATGGATGTGTTGTGTGCATTTTTAGAACCTTGGAAATGTAAGGAAATGTCCTGGAAATGTAAGGAAATGTCTTGTCTTGGAAATGTAGGGAAATGTCTTGGAAATGTAAGGAAATGTGTAACATCCTAGATTAGGGGTTATGCGTTCGTGCATAATTCATGAGTAGTAGGTTTTGGCAGTGTTTGGAAGTGAATTAAGGGTTTTTAAAAATCCTAGGATGGAAGAGAAAGCTTTGGACAATTATTGGTTTTTAAGTTAAAAAGGGGGAGCTAGGCTAAGGTAGCCTTAAGAAAAGTTTTGGGGAGTTTAGGACACAAGAAGTGATGTGGAAAAGTGGCAAGGGACGCCATCTAAGGTGCAAGGGTTATGGCATCAAGTGAAGTACTTTGAGGGAAGAATCCCATTGTGTGCATTTTTGCTTAATTTTATGAAATAGCATGTTTACTGTGATATGGATGTGTGGTGTGCATTAGAATCTTGGAAATGTATGGAAATGTATGGAAATGTATGGAAATGTGTGGAAATGTATGGAAATGTAAGGCAATGTAGGGAAATATAAGGAAATGTAAGGAAATGCTTTGGAAACGTTAAGTTTAAAAGAGGAAAGTGAACATTTTTGGAAACTAGGGGATGTAAGGAAATGATGTGGAAATGATTCAAAAGAGGAAAGTAAACATTTCTGGAAACTTGGAAATGTAAGGAAATGTCAAGTTTAAAGAGGTAAACAAAAATTTTTGGAAACTTGGAAATGTAAAGAAATGTCAAGTTTTAAGGTTTAAAAAGAGGAAATTAAGGCAAGGTGGCCTTAAGAAAAGTAATAGGAGGAATTTGACACACAATCAGGCTTGGAAAAGTGGCCTGAAGATGTCACTAAAGGCCCAGGTGGGTGACGCCACAAGCAGGTGCAATTGGGCCTGGGTTCGAGTCACTTGGGAAGCAAATAAAAGAAGTTTTATTTTTTGCTTCCAGAAGCAGAGAGGTGGACGGCACAAGGCTTCTAAAAGAGGAGTTTTATTCTCTCTAAATTTCGTCTAAATAGGAGATAAATAATGGATTTATTTATCATTATTTTCAAGAGATAATTGTTGGATTAATTCTTTTATTTTGTGATAATTAAAAGGATAAAGTTATCAAAATAGAAGAGTGGTGGCCAAGTAAGGGACTCTAGCCTAGTAATTTCGGCTATAAAAGGAAAAGAGGGCCATTCATTCTTTCTTTCAACTCTCTCTCTGTTGAATTCTCTCTAGCAAATATCTCCTTTCTTCATTGTTTTGCCAAGCCGAAAATACACCTTGTGTTGCCGAAACTTCATTACCAAATTGCTCAAACTCTTTTCTCTTCTTCTTTCATAACCTTCCACAAGCCGAAAGCAGGTTCTTTTAGTCATAGCCGATTGTTCATCAAGTCTCTAAGCCGAATCTCTGAAGTGGTGTTAGGAGGGATCTGTCGAATTCAATATTAAGGGTAAGAACTAGTTATCATTCGATTTTCATCCTTTTCCTTTTAAGATTTGTCGAAACCTAGGACTAACCCCATTAATATCTTGTTGCCGAAACCTTGAAGAGATCTTTCAGGATTTACTAAGTGTCGACTACAAGGAAGGAGAAGTTCTTTTCCCGAAGGTACACCATAAGCCGCGTGTTCCCTAGTTATTCGGTGAGTTTCGGGATTTAAAATCCACAAGGTAAGTGTCTATAGCATTCGGCCAAGGCCCATTTTAGTAGTTAGATCTATTATTATGTGTTTTAAGTCGAAAACTAACAGATTCAAGGGATCTAGTGAGTAGCCGATTTCAAAGGAGAAGAATACAAGTTTTCGGGGTTTGACTATAGTCAATTCGACAACAAGGTAGGTTTTAAGAATACAAATCCTACTAGGATTTGGTTTTATAGGCTTTATGCTAACATACTAAGGTTACCAAATGTAGGAATTGAGATCTAAAGCAATAGATCGGTTTTTTCGGGATTTCAAGGAATTTGTTAAGCAAATCAGGTGTGTACCCCACACTATCTTTAATACGTTTCATGGCAATATTTAATATAAGTATGTATAAGAATGTGAATATGGCTAAGGTACCCTAATGTGGTACAAAGTACTCAGGTACGTTTCCTACTCCTACTAGGATTACGAAATATGTTATATTTTAACATGTGAAAAGTGACATGAATGTGAATTTAAGTATGATATGCATGACATGAATAAAATGGGGCATTCAGGTTATATGAGAAAGGGGAAGTGAACGTGGTGACTTCGGTCTCACTATCTGAATGTGGTGGCTTCGGTCACATTATCTGAATGTGGTAACTTCAGTTACATTATCTGAATGTGGTAACTTTGGTTACATTATCTGAATGTGGTGTCTCATGACACAATTACCTGGTGGCTATGCCACGAATTATATATGGGCGATGAGCACGTCGACTGCAGCGACTGCCTTCGATGGAGTGTAGCGAATGGAGGGTTGACTTAGTAGTCCCCACGGTGTGCAGGTTGGTACGGGGATGTGTAGCGGATGGCATCTAGGTATGGGTTCGGGATTGCATCATTATCTTGAAATATTATGTGAACATGATTTGTATGGTATGCCTAAATCTATTAAATTTTAGTGTTGGTTACACATTGAGTCTGTTTGACTCACCCCGTTGTGCGACTATTTTCAGGTGACG
Organism: Gossypium australe; assembly: GCA_005393395.2. Classification (NCBI taxonomy): domain Eukaryota; kingdom Viridiplantae; phylum Streptophyta; class Magnoliopsida; order Malvales; family Malvaceae; genus Gossypium; species Gossypium australe. The sequence continues at coordinate 64,969,690 of CM016621.1, read as the reverse complement.
AACAGTAATGGACCGGGCTCGGCAGAAGCTTAGGGATGGCCATGCACAGCAAGAAATTTATGATTTGGACGTTTTCTTAAGTATTTTACGTTTATTTTGGGAATTATTTGATGTAATAAGGCCATAAGGCCAAAGTTGAATTTCCTTATTTCTTTTTTTACTTTTATTTATTATGATTACAAATTTTTATTAAGTTAAAGATTAAGTAATTTATTTTTGAATATACTCTATATGTTTTATCACTTAAAATTAAAAGGGGTTTTCAATATAAAATCGAATTCGTTTTCAACTCAAGCCCAGCCCAAAATAATATTTTTTTAAAATCGCACAAGTTTTTCCTAAGAAGCAAAAGAATTTGAAACGGTTTACACCAAGGAACATACCAGATCCGGTCAAGGCTCGTGGGCCGGGTTTGGGGTGTTTCAAAATGCTTTAGAAATGTTAAGTTTAAAGGAGGCAAACGAACATTTTTGGAAACTTGGAAATGTAAGGAAATGTAAGGAAATGTAAGGAAATGTAAGGAAAAGTTTTAGGAAAAGTTAAGTTCTGAGGTTAAGAGAGGGAAGTAAAGCAGGGTGGCCTTAAGGAAATTTATGGGTGAAATATGACACACAAACAGGCTTGGAAAAGTGGCCTGGAGATACCACTTAAGGCCCAGGTGAGTGACGCCACAAGCTATGCAAGTGGGCCTGAGTTCGAGTCACTTAGGAAGCAAAATAAAAATTTTTATTTTTGCTACAAGGAGCAGAGAGATGGACGGCAATAAGGCTTTTAAAAGAGGAGTTTTATTCTCTTTAAATTTCGGCTAAATAGGAGATAAATAATAGATTTATTTATCATTATTTTCAAGAGATAATTGTTGGATTAATTCTTTTAAAAGTGATAATTCAAGGGATAAAGCTATCAAAATAGAAGAGTGGTGGCCAAGTAAGGGACTCTAGCCTAGTAATTTTGGCTATAAAAGGAAGAGTAAGGCTATTCTTCATTCATTCTTTTCTCTTCAAGAAAACCTCTGCCGAAATTCTCTAAAGTTTCTCCTCTTCTCTCTGCCGAATTCTCTCTGCCATTATTCTCTTTTTCTCTTTTCTTTTCTTCTTCTATTACAAACACAATCAAAAGCCGAAGATGCCAATAGTCCTAGCCGATTTCTCACTAAGCCTCAAGAGCTGAAATTGTTATCCACATCAAAGCCATAGCCAAATACTACTAAGGGTTCAAGCAAGAGTTCCATCGAATTCTTCAGTAAGGGTAAGATTAGGTTAGATTCTCATTCTATTTCTTTTAAGGCTGTCGAAATTAAGATTCTAATACCCTTAATATCTTGTTGCCGAAACTTTGAAGAGATCTTTCGGGATTTATTAAGTGTTGACTACAAGGAAGGAGAAGTTCTTTTCCCGAAGGTACACCATAGGCCGCGTGTTCCCTAGTTATTCGGTGAGTTTCGGGTTTTAAAATCCACAAGGTAAGTGTCTAGAGCATTCGGCCAAGGCTTATTTTGATATTTAGATCTATTTCATAATTGTTTAAAAAGCCGAAACTAACCTGGGATGTGATTTAATGTTTGGCCGAATACAAGAAGGAATACAACAAAGTTTTGGGACTTGATTCTTAAGTCAATCGGCAACAAGGTAAGTTTTAGTGTACTAATCCTACTAGGATTTGGATTTATGGCCAAATGGCTCTTTACTAAGTATTAAATGATTGATTAAATGTAGAGATCTAAGATCTAAGGCATTAGATCAAGCTTTTCGGGATTTGGATTGGAAACCTTAAGCGAATCAGGTGTGTACCCACACTTCTTCTTAATAAAATTTATGGCTATAATTAGTATGTGCATGTTTATAAGAATGTGAATATGGCTAAGTACCATGTAATGGTACAAAAGTACTCAGGTACGTTTCCTACTCCTATTAGGATTAAGAAATATGTTATATGTAACATGTGAATAAAGATAAGAATGTGAAGTTTGGCATGTTAATGCATAATATTTATGATATGGGGCATATGGGTTATTGAAAAGGGGAAGTGAATGTGGTGACCTAAGACCACGCTATCTGAATGCGGTGACCTAAGACCGCGATATCTGAATATGGTGACCTAAGACCACGAAATCTGAATGTGGTGACCTAAGACCACAAATTTTATAAGGGCGATGAGCACGTCGACTGCAGCGACTGCCTTCGATGGAGTGTAGCGGATGGAGGGTTGACTTATTAGTCCCCACGGTGTGCAGGTTGGTACGGGGGAAGTGTAGCGGATGGTTAACTAGGTTTGGGTTTTGGGTTGCATCATTATCGTAAATTATTATGTGAATATGATATGTATGTTATGCCTAAATTTATTTGGACTTAGTGTTGTGTACACACTGAGTCTGTTGACTCACCCCGTTGTGGGACTATTTTCAGGTGACAAACAGTAATGGACAGGGCTCAGTAGAAGCTTAGGGATGGCCATGCACAGCAAGAAATTTACGATTTGGACTTTTATTTTATTTCAAGTATTTTAAATTTTAATTTTGGGATTATTTGATGTAATAAAGCCATAGTTGAATTTCTTTACTTCACTTTGATTTATTATGTTACAAATATTTATTAATTGAAAGATTAAGTAAATTTATTATCAAAATCAACCCTAAACGTTTTGTCACCTAAAGCTAAAGGATTTTTAATCAAATAAACTTGTTTTCAACTCAAGCCCAACCCAAAACAAATTTTCTTTCAAAACACACAAGTTTTTCCTAAGTCACAAAAGAATTTGAAACGGTTTACACCGGGGAACATACCAGATCCGGTCAAGGCTCGTGGGCCGGGTGTGGGGTGTTTCAAAAACAAACTATTATCATACATTGTCATCATCTTCCACTGAATTTAAGGATAAAACCTAGCCATGGAAGCTTGAAGTTTCGACAAGCTTATTTTGCTCAATTAGGTATGCATTTTTGTCCCGTTTTTTATGATTTCTATGTTTTCGGGATCGTTGTAGCTTAATTTAGCTAGCCCGGGGACTAATTTGTAAAAATTTTAAACTATTAGGGTTTTACCATTGATCAATATATATGAGTTTTGAAGTTTGTTGTTAGAAAATGAATGGTTGTTGCTATATAAACAACTTTTGTAAAGGAATTTTTTTATGAAATTATCAATTAAGGGCTAAACTGAAAAATCTGATAAATTCATGGTGAAATTTGTGAATTTGTGAAATTTTTGGGCTGCTATAAGCATGTATAAAAATCAGCTAGGCTTGGGTAGGGAAAAAATTGCATAATTTCTTTTTTAGAGCCTAGGGACTAAATAGCAAAGAAATTAAAAGTATAGGGGCAAAATGGTAATTCTGCCAAAAATATGTGTTGGACTAAATTGAATATGAAATATATTGAATTGCATTAAATTTATCCGTATAGATCCAGTCAGACCTCGTATGGAGTTAGATTGAGGCAAAGAGAAAATCTCGGATTAATCGCCTCCGTATCTACGGACACTCGTCGAGGTAAGTTCTTAATTAAATTGAGTATTTATATGTTTTAATTGAATTATATGTATGTGATTTGTATAATTGCCATGTATAAATATCAATCGCATATCTGATGACATACGACGATTACCGAGTCCCGTTTGAATCTTAGGAATTCATAGGATACAAATGACATGTCATTATGGTTACGAATTCTCAGCTCGTATGAGCTTACCGATTTACAGCTTGTGAGAGCATATCGATTCATAGCTCGTATGAGCATACATGTATAGGAATTGACGGATTACATTTTAGCACACTATTTGTTAGTTATCCCGAGTATCCAACGATATTCTAAATAGTTCAACGGGCAATATTCTATTACGAGATGATATGAGTTTGATACGAACTATTACAGGTATATAAATGAAATATATGGAAATGATAATATATGATATATTGAAATATGAAATGGATGATACATGTATATGAAACTTGCTTAATTATTATGTTCACCCATGTTTATAAGCTATTATATGTGTTTTACATGGCTAACATGTTGGTGAATATGTGCTTAGGCTTTTAGCCAAATTGAGTTGGGATATGCTATGTTTACTTACCTAAATTGTGACTAAATAGTAAGTTAAATTCTATGTTATACAAACTTACTAAGCTTAAGTGTTTACTCTGTGTATTTTTCGTGTTTTATAGTGAATCAGAAGCTTATTCGGGTTGAAAGCTTGTTAGAGCTATATCACACTATCCATCAGCTCTTTCAGTACTTTCGGTTGTTTAATTTTGGTTATAATGGCATGTATAGGTTATTTTGGCTAATGTTGGCCTATACGTTTTATTGTGATTGTGGCCATATGATTTGGCTTGTGTTTTAGTATATTTTGGTATATATATATATATATATATAGGTAGCCTTATCATGTTGATGTGTGGCTTGATATGGTAGAATGATGGAAGGTAAAATGGTCGTTTGAATATGCATTTTGTATAAGCTTTGAAGCTTGATTGAATTGTTGTGAATTGGTACTTGTTTTAATGGCTTATTTGATGTTTTTAGTGTACATGTTATATGTGAATTATATGACCATTTGATGCTAGTGATTAAGTGGTATAATTGGTACCAAATGGTATGTTTTGATAATTGATCTACATGGTAAGTTTTGGTAAAAATATGGATATATGTTAGTTGATCAATTGGTTATATTACACATGATTAGTCATGTTTATAAATTGTCATTTGAGGTGCCTAAGGGAATATTGGTTGTATGTGATCATACCATTTGTACAAGGCTCGAAAATGCATGGTTTTGGTACCTTATTATGGCTTGCTTATATGCATAATGTTGGGTGTAGGTTTATGCCAAATTGGGTGAGAAATATGGCTTGTAAAATGGCCTATTTTCATCCACACGGGTAGAGACACGGACGTGTGTCTCCTACTTAGAGCTGTGTTACAATGATATAAGATCTTATGTACCTCGTTTTTTTCCACGCATCTCTTAATCATTTGATTTGCGCACTTTTTGAACAAATATGGCTCTTCCCAAAAATAATACTTCACATCATGAAGAAACTTTCTCTTTTGTTGTTATGTAATATCAATCGGAATTAAACCACAAGCTAAATAGTTAGCAAAACCAGGAAACCAATGGGTGTTATGGACATGATTTACCTTAAGTATGTGCTCGTCTGGAAATGTCTTCTGGATAGGTATGAGAGATGAAGTTCCTTCTTATGGCTCCAATCTAGATAAGCGATCTACTACTTGATTTTCTGCCCCTTTTCGATCTTGAATTTCTAGATCGAATTCTTGGAGTAGAAGTACCCATAGGATCAATCTCGGCTTGGCATCTTTCTTGGCAAGTAAATATTTAATTTTCAAATGATCTGTATAGACAGTCACTTAGGTACTTAAAAGATTTAATCGGAACTTGTCAGCAAACATAATAGCAAGTAACTCTTTCTTTTTTACCATATAGCTTAATTGAGCTCTCGTCAGAGTCCGACTTGCATAGTAGATGGGATGAAAAACTTTGTTCCTTTGCTGGCCCATCACAACTCCTATCGCGAAGTCACTTGCGTCACACATCAATTCAAATGGAAAATCTCAATCCGGTGTGACGATGATGGGTGTTGAAACTAACTGATTCTTTAAATCATTAAATACTTTCAAACATTCTTCATCAAAGTTGAATATCATGTCCTTCTCCAATAATTTGCATAAGGGTTTAGTGGTTTTGGAGAAGTCCTTGATAAATCTTTGATAGAATTTGGCATGCCCCAAAAAGCTCCTAACACCTTTTATAGATATTGGAGGTGAGAGTTTTTCGATAACATCTACCTTTGCTTTATCTACCTCGATTCCATGTCTCATTATTTGGTGCCCCAGAACAATACCTTCTTGTACCATAAAGTGGAACTTTTCCCAGTTGAGTACGAAGCTTGTTTCTTCTCACAGCCTTAGTACCTTGGCTAGATTGGCTAAGCAGTCATCATAAATGTCTTCAAACACTGAAAAATTGATCGTCAAAATCAGAGCTTTAAAATTTATAATGAGAATGATCGAACCTGGAAACTAACTCTGACAACGATTTTAAGGCAAGCGCACCTATCGAACAGTAGTATAGTTTAGGCAAGACCGGAATATCGAATTCCAAAGGAACCAAAAGTACTAATACTAACTTTCTTTCTATTATTTAGCCTAAGAATTAAGTGAATGGTTATCTAATCTAAATTTAACTATCAACTAAACTGAAGACGCAAAGACAAAAAGAGAATGAGTTGGGGAAAAATAACTTGGAAGAAAAACCAATTGATTAAAACGATACCCTTAAGAAGAATCCACCTAGACTTCACTTGTTATCTAACACTGAACCAGACGATGTATTCACTTGACTTGATCCGTAAGATTCCCTAAGTTATATTAAACCCTCTCTCGAAGCGAATAACGTGTAACCCTAGGTTGATTAATTGAAATCTCTTTCTAATTAAAACCCCTAGAATCGCATTAACTCGATCTATGGACTCCCATATTAGGTTTCACCCTAATCCGGCAAAATCTCGTCACCCTATTTTTAGGCGTGCGATCAACTCCGCTTAATTATGCTAGATCTACTCTTAAGCAGGGACTTTTACTCCACCACCTAAGCACATCATACTTGAATCAATATCCCAGAAATATCAACACAAGAATTAAGAACACATAATTAAGAACAAGTCAAATATTTATCATATAGTTCAGAAAACAATAATAAGATCTGTCATAGGTTTCATCCCCCTCAGGTATCTGAGGGTTTAGTTCATATCAAATAAAGAAAACATCTCAAAAGAAAAGTTAAAACAACATAAGAAATCCCTAAAACTCCCTGAAGGAATTGAAGGAGAGATCCGCCGTCTTGAGTATAATCCCGGCTTCTTGAGATGAATCAACTGGTTATCTTCAAGTGATGCTCCACAAATCTGGTCCTTTCGGCTTGGCTCCTTAGCCTAGCTAACCGCCTCCTTTCAGGTAACACTTAGGGGGTTTATATAGGCTTTCGAAATATGTTTCTTCGCCCCTAATTATCCAAAGCCAAATGAAATTGCTCTTTGCCACGACAGGGACACGGCCATGGCACACGCCCGTGTGGATCGTGGCCAGGTCGTGCTCGGACTTCTTTAATGAGGCACGGCCGTGTGAATCGAGATCAGGCTATGTTCTAGTAGATTGACGTGGCACAGCCGTGTGGGCTTAAGTCCAGGCCGTGTCGATTTCCTCTTTGGCCCAATTTGGTTCGTTTTATGCCCGTTTCTCGTTCTTTTCATCCTTGGGTGCTTTCCTGGGTATAAAACTTGAAAAAAAAAGGATTAAGAGCACCTTTTTACATAAATCAAGGGATAAATCATCCAAAAGTATGCTAAATATGGGATTAAAATATGTTACTTTTATGTTTATAAAAAATTATCCATAAAAACTTCTAAATACTTTTCAACCATGTTAGTAAAAACAGACATCATATATCTTTGAAATGTAGCAGATGTATTATATAAACCAAATGGCATGCATCCAAATGAAAATGTATCGTATAGGCATGTGAATGTTGTTTTATGTTGATCCTCCAGTGCTGCTGTGATCTGATTGTACCCTGAATAACCATTAAAAAAATAGTAATAGTCTCGCTCTGTGAGTATATCCAGCATCAGGTCCAAGAACCGCAAAGGAAAATGATCTTTCCTAGTCGCATTGTTCAACTTTTGGTAATCTATGTAGATTCTCCATCCCGTAACCATTATGGTCGATATTAACTCGTTATTCTCATTTTCAATGACCATAATACCTCCTTTCTTTGGCACGCACTGGACTGGACTTACAGATGAACTATTTGAGATGGGAAAAATTATACTCGTATCTAACCATTTAATGATTTCTTTCTTCACCACGTCCTTCATAATGGGGTTCAATATTTATTGCCCATCAATCATTCCTTTCTCGCCATCTTCTAGGATGATTTTATGCATGTAAATGAATGGGCTAATACCACGAATATCGACTATGGTCCATCCAATAGCCTTCTTGAATTGTTTCAAAAATAAAATGAGTTTCTCTTCTTGCTCTTTAGTTAACTCTGCTAAAACAATCACAAGCAAAGTCGAAACATTGCCTAAATAAACATATTTTAGCAAGGGAAGTACCTTAGTTCTAATTTAGTTCGCTCTTTGATTGATGCTTTTGGTTGGACATAATCTCTGCTTTCTAACTCCAAAGATTTAGAGCGAGATTGCGGATTAAATCCCCTTTGATTAGCTTTTAGCAAAGCTAAGTATTCCTCCCCATCTTCATCACTTAGAGGGTCTGACATCAAAACTTGTTCTAATAGGTCCTCAACAGAGTTGAATTCCCATTCTACAGCTAAATCCTCTAACTCAAATACCGCAGAACAATCATCAACTATGTCAGGGAATCATATAGACTTAAAAATATTAAAAGTTACCTGATCGTCCTGAACACGCATAGTAAGCTAGCCCTTCTTCACATCAATAAAGGTCCTTCCAGTTGCTAGGAAAGGCCTTCCTAGGATGATTGGCACCTCTTTATTTGCTTCAAATTCTAAAACAACAAAGTCAGCAGGTAAAATAAATTTGACTACACATAGCAATACATCCTCGATTTTTCCTTCTGGATGTGCTAAGGATCGATCTGCTAGTTGAAGTGTAACCGTAGTAGGTCTAACTTCACCTATTCCCAACTTCCTAAATATAGACATGGGCATCAAGTTGATGCTTGCACGCAAATCACATAGTGCCTTACCACAATAAGTTGCTCCAATGTTGCAAGGTATGGTAAAACATCCAGGGTCCTTCATCTTTGGGGGTAGTTTCTTTTGAAGATATGCACCGCATTCCTTTTTCAGGGCTACCATCTCGATTTCTCCAAGTCTCCGTTTCTTGGACATGATATCCTTCATGAATTTGACATAGTTTAGAATATGCTCAAATGCTTCTACTAACGTAATGTTGATGTGAAGTTGCTTGAGTACATTTAAAAATTTATTGAACTGGACTTCTTGTTTTTGCTTTTGAAGTCTTTGAGGGTAAGGTGATGGAGGATTCTTTACTAGAACTGGTTAATTCGTCTTCTGTGGCAATTCTGCATCTAACAGAGTTGTTAGTTTATCAGAATTGACTGGTTAAGAAGTTACCTTATCGGGTTTTGTAAATTCTGGGTCTGGTGAAGTTGGAATTTCAACATTGGTTGAACTTTCACTGAATCTTGAGCATCATCTGGCTCCTCTTCAACTTTGATAGTGTTGGGCTCTAATGTCTTTCTGCTCCTCAATGTCAATGCTTTACAATGCTCTTTCCATGGATTTCTTGGATTTTCCATATCACTAGGCAGAGCACCTTTATTCTCCGAATTCCTTAAAATGGCATCATTCTTTGCCATATAAGCCTTCAATAAGTTCTCTAAGCTATTAGAAGGTTCAACTTGAGTTGGTTTCTAAAATTATTGGGTAAAAACATGTGGTTGGGTCAATCTAGGTTGCGCATAAGTTTTACTGGTTCCAGCCCCTAGGTTACTCCAAGAAATATTAAGGTGGTTTTGCCAAGATGGGTTATAAAAATTGGATTGCAGTCCTTTCCTTCCTCGGTTTTAATTTTGGTTACCCATGTAATATACGAATTCTCTCAATGATTTCATAAGCCTCGTTATAAGACTTAGAAAGGAGAGCACCATTAGCAAAAGCATCCACTACCATCCTCGTGTGAGCATTGAGACCATTATAGAACGTCTCTAATTGGATGCAATGTGGGATTCCATGATGACGGCATCTTCATAATAGTTCTTGAAACCTTTACAATGCCTCATACAGGGACTCGTCATCCAACTGTTGGAAGGTAGTAATCTCGTTCCTCAACTTAGCATTCTTGCTAGGTGGGAAGTACATCATAAGGAATCTTTCTGCTAACTCTTACCATGTGGTAATGGAATTTGGTGGCAATGAATTCAGCCAGGCTTGAGCTCTATCCCTTAGTGAATATGGGAACAACTTTAATGATAGTACATCTTCAGGTACTTTAGCTAATTTGAAAGAATCACTCACCTCCATAAATAATCTTAAGTGAAGGTGAGGATCTTTGGTCGGCATTCCACTGAATTGGCCTACTGTCTGAAGCATCTGGAACATAACTGGCTTTAGCTCAAATTGTTGTGCCTCAATTTTGGGTCTCCTAATACTTGGATTAAGCTCATGAAACACTGGCACATCATACTATCTTAGAGCTCTATCCCTCTCATTAGCAATAAGGATAGGATTTTGAGCAAGGTTTGCTACGTTTCCTTGATTCGGATTTTCAAAGTTCTTCTCTTCGGTCCTTATTTGACTTGCTTGTCTTATTTTTTGTCGAAAAGTTCTTTCAATTTCAGGATCTACGGGGAGTAAATTGATAATTCGATCAATACTCATAAACACTTGAAACAATCACAGAAAAATAATGGAATTAAAATTAAACAGAAAAATAAACCAAAATGCAAAATTAACAATTTCACAAATAATGACTTTTAAAATAGTCCCCGACAATGGCACCAAAAACTTGGAACGACAGAAATGTGCAAGTGTACACAATCACAACAAGTAATAAAGTTACAAGTAAATGTCGAGTTATCGTACCCACAGGGACTGTGAAAGAAAAATATTTATGAAATGTAAATCAAACACTTTGGTGATTAAAAATATTTTGATTTTGAGGAAGTGATTAAAAACTAAAATTTAACTAAGTAAAATAAAATAAAAATAAAAATTTCAATACACGATTTCAAAATATGGTTTTAATCAAGATGACATAATTGTGTTAGATCAATTACATTCCTTAAAAACTTATGTTCATTTTGTTATGAATATTTTCACTTCAACTTGGTAATTTGCTAACTACTGCTCATATGTACTTACTAAATTAACTAATCTCTTGAACATTTTTCAATGCCAATTCAAACAATTAATCAATCTTCATAAGCACATAAAATATTAAGTGAGGTAACAACATATTTCTATATTGAAACAGTTTAATCACAATAATCTTGCAAGTTATGCAAGGCTAATGTACCATTTAATACCGTCGCTAAGTTAACCTCAGCTACCTTAGAAGATTAAACATGCACCAATGTGTCAATTAATTATAATTTCAATAGGTTTAATAATTAATTCATTCGTTACCTTACATTTTATAATGCAAGTATAACATAAGAATGGTTTCATTTAATTGAACAACTCACCAACACCTAAAACAACACAAACATGATTTTAATAATTCGAGTGGACAGGATTTAATCAATCTAACACAAATTAATTTAAACCATTTTAATTAGAACAAGAACAACAACAAAACAATCCTTCATATTCATAATCTCAACATAAACAAGAAAATTAAAGAGAAGGGAACTAGAAAGCAAATCCAATATATCTCTAAAGTCAGACTAGCGCGTTCTTCTTCTTCTCTACTCGTTCTGTTGAACCGATGCCTCTATGAACAATTGAAAGATGCTATTCCAAGGTGGAAGAAGGCTCTTTTTCAAGAGGGAAATCGGCAAGGAAATTAGACAATAAAGAGGGAAAACAAAGAGAAGAACGTGAGTGAAAGAGAGAGAGATGTGTAGGAATGAAGGTGTGTTGAATGAAGTAGCAAAGGGGGTATTTATAGGTGGAGTGGCTGCTAAAAAATAGAAAATAATTAACAGCCACACACTCCTCCTTGGCGGGCCATACAACAAGCAAGCTTGAATATTTCAAACTTGCTATTTTAAGCTAGGGGTAAATCTTCAAAGGCACAAAAAGTGGAGGGGTTTGAAGGTATTTTAAGGAAACTTTGAGGGCTGTTTTGCAAGTATAAAATTCAGAAAAATTCATCTGATTGCGTCAGCTTGTTGGATGATTTTGGGCTGCCATTTCTCTTGTTGGATCAGTCTTATTTTATTAACACAATGGGGTCATTTTCTCCTTTTGGCTTTATATTAATTTTTAACCCAATTAAATTGGATAAAAATAAATGTAAAGTGCATAAAATTATCATCATTTGGACCATCTTTGGCTGGAAAAAATTCAACCTTGCTCTTGGTTCAGTCAATGTAAAAATTTCTCCAATAGTTCAAGCCTTTCGAGGCGTTTGCAGAGCCAATTTTTACCTTTTGTGCAAAACTTTGGAAAATAAACCAAATTTGTGAAAATTTATTATAAAAATAATTAAAATTTAATATGTTAATAATTTATGTGAAAATTAATTATTTTATAATTAAAGTATGAATTTTGACATAATTTACTACAAAACTGCATGAATTAGGGCTCAACAGGTGCTGAAAAAGTCTATATAATTTTGTGTTTCCACTCCCATATAGTGCCTCAAAAGGTGAAATGCCCAAACTAGCGTGATAATTGTTGTTGTAGGTAGACTTCACCAAGGGTAGAAATTTCTCCCAATTCAACCCAAAATCAATCATGCAACTTCTGAGCATATCTTCAGAACTTGGATCACCCTCTCTGACTATCAATCAGTTCGTGGATGGAAGACAGTATTGAACCGAAGCTTGGTTTCAAGACAGAATTGAAGAAGGAATACCGTACAAGCGAACTATTTCTAAAATGTGTAATTTTGCTAACTTTTCCATTGAGTAGTTCGTTTGCACTGCTACAATGTGAGCTGACTTTGTTAATAGATCCACAATTACCCAAACAACATTCTTCTTAGTTGCATTGAAAGGCAACCCCAACACAAAGTCCATCCTGATCCTGTCCCACTTCCATTCTTGGATCTCAAGCAAGCACAATTTACCAAAAGAAACCTGATGTTTAGCCTTGACTCTCTGGCAGCTTAAGCACTTCATTACAAACTCTGATATTTCACTTTTCATTCCCAGTCACCAAAATAAATTCCTCATATTTTGATACATTTTTACACTTCCTAGATGAAGGTAATATGGTCTCTAGTGAGCTTCTTTCATACTCTCCTACCTTAGATCTTCTTCATTTGGAAAATATAGTCTTCCCATGACGAGTAATTCTCCTTCACTTCCTAAGCTGAAATTCTTAGTATCACCAGCCCTCATACGTTCCTTTATCTCATTAGATCATTCATCCGTGAGTTTCAACTCCAATATCTAGGAAAGGAATACTAGTCGCGCCCTAAATTTAGCGAGAATTGACCCATCATCAGCTAGACACACTCTCGCTCTTAAAGAAGCCAGAGTCGATACAATTTTCCTGCTCAATGCATCTACCACCACATGAGCCTTGTAAAGATGGTATTCAATGGTCAAGTCATAATCTTTTAACAATTCTATTCATTTTCGCTAGCGTAGGTTCAGCTCCTTCTGAGTGAGTAGATACTTTAAGCTCTTGTGGTATGAGAATATATTACATTTCTCCCTATAGAGATAATGCCTCTAAATCTTTAGGGCCAGAACTACAGCTGCCAATTCCAAGTCATGAGTTTGGTAGTTCTTCTCGTGAAGCTTGAGCTGGCGTGACACATATGCAATCACCTTCCCCTTTTGCATAAGTATGCACCCTAGCTCGTTCAAGGATGAATCAGTAAACCAACATATTCCACTTTTGGTTCTCGCTAACTCAACACTAGGGCTTCAGTCAATGCTTTCTTCAGTTCATCAAAACTATGCTGACATTCTTCAGACCAACAAAACTTTTCATCTTTCCTTAACAACCGAGTTAATGGCATTGCCATCATTGAGAACCCCTATGCAGACTTTCTATAATAACCCTTCAGATTAAGGAAATTGCGCACCTTAATAACGCTTTTCAGCTGATTCCATTCAAGAATAGCACAGATCTTCATAGAATCTACCTTGACTCCTTCTACGGAGATGACATGGCCTAAGAAATGGACTTCCATTAGCCAGAATTTGCACTTGTTGAATTTGGTATAAAATTTATTTTCCCAAAGAACACTTAAAACTATCCGCAAGTATTCCTCGTGCTCCGCCTCACTCTTTGAGTAAACTAAAATATCGTTAATGAAGACAACGACACAACAACAAAGGTAAGGCTAGAATACTTTAATCTTTACATGCTGGTGCATGAATACTGCTGGTGCATTGGTTAAACTAAAAGGCATTACTAAAAATTCATAGTGTCCGTAACGCGTGAAAAAAGTAGTTTTTGGAATATCGTCTTCTTAAATCTTTACCTGATAATATCCATACCACAAATCAATCTTTAAAAACACCTTGGCCCAGCGTAGATGGTCGAGCAAGTCCTCAATTCTAGGCAAAAGATACTTGTTATTAATAGTCACCTTGTTCAGTTGGCTATAGTCAATACACAATCGAAGGGTTCCATCATTCTTCTTAACAAACAGTATTGGTGCACGCCAAAGTGAAACAATTTTTTTTGATTAACCCTTTATCCAATAGTTCTTGCAGCTAAGTTTTCAACTTTTTCAACTCTACTGGAGCCATTCTATACGTCGCACTTGAGATAGTAGTCCCTGATGTCACATCAATAGAGAACTCCATGTCTCTATTTGGCAGAATCCTCGATAATTCTTCTGAAAAGACATTTGGAAATTCATTCACAATTGGTACCTATCCAAAGTCTTCCCTTACCATTTTAGAATCCAGGATATATGCTAAATAAGTATCTCCACCCTTAACCAACAATTTGTGAGCTAAAACTATTGAGACTAAATTGTTCATGATATCCCGCTTCATTCTCCAAACAAACACTTTATTTCCATCAGTGGATACCAACCATACCCCTCTAGACTTGCACTAAACTACTACATTATGTCTTATAAGCCAATCCAACCCCAATATGACAACAAACTCAAAAACTCAAAAGCATTAAATCCACCAAGAATACATGTTTGCCAAAACTCATTAAATAGTCATTTACCACCCTATTTATTACAGTGCCCTGGCTTAAAGGATCTGTGACTACCATGCTAACCTCTATGGGGACAACTCTAAGACTATTTGCAACAACAAACTTATCAGAAATGTAAGAATAGGTAGACCCAGGGTCCATCAATGCATGTATGCATGTGTCAAATAAAGAGAATTTACCCATAATAACGTTGTGGGCTTCGGCATCCTCCTTTTCCTTCATGACATATACTTTAGCTGGGTCTGACTATATTTCTTCTTGTGCTCCCTAGACCAACTCTAATTTAATTATCGTCTTCATCTTCACTTTATGTTTGGACTCTTTAACTATTTGAATAAATTGTTCAGTATTTCCTCTTATCTTTATGGGACAACCCCTATTGTAATAGTCTTGGGCTCCACAATTATAACATCCCCAGTGGGCCTCCAGCATACGTTGGTATGGTTCTTCCCGCAACTATTACAAGGGAATTTTCATTCTCTAGGGTCCTTTTGTGCTGTCCATAGTGTAATATCCTAAAATAGGGGTTATTTTGTAACTGCATTGTTTGCTTGTGTTTGGACTGCGGTGTTGTTATTTATGATGTTTTGAGACTTAGTTGTAAGTCTAGTGTAGGCCTGAGTAGTAGGAAAAATTTTAGTTTTTAGGTAAGGCAAAGGAAGCTGAAGGAGCTAAGGGTTATAAGTATTTCAAGTAGGATTTTAGCACATGAAAGAGGCTTGGCAAGGTGGCAAGGAGGCGCCACTTAGAGCCTGTGATTGACGCCACTTGCAGGGGAAGGAGGTCTCAGGTTCGAGCTGCAGAAATCCCACCTTTTGCCTTCTATTTTGACGTCAAGGAGGGGGAGAAGTTGTGTGCAGTTCAAACTCTGCCTAGTAAGGATGGACCAAGTCAAATTTGTTTGAATGGTTGGCAGAGAGAAAATTTAGGTGTTTGACTAATTCAAATCTGTTTGAATTAGTGGCTAGGAGAGACTTTGGGTGTTGGCCGAATTTTGAACTCCTCTTGGGGGGGAGTGGCCGGTTTTGGTAAGGTGTGTAGGGGGGATGCCGAAACCTCCTAGAGTGTTTAGAGTGCATTTTCGGCCAGCCTTTGTTTAGTGTATCAATAGTCGAGATTCTTTCTTTTTGTTTCAGTAGCTAGCCGAACCTTCAGGTGAGCTTTTTCACCTTTTTTCTTCTTTGAAACCGAAAACCTTAGGCAACATATACCCTTGCCGAATTTTGCACTTGTTCTCTCTTGATTTTATTGTGGCCGAATGCTCTCTTGAGTTCAAAAACTTTTATTTTCTTTTTGCTTTCTTTTCTTCTTATTGATCCTTGGCCGAAACACTTACCCTCTCAGTTCTCTCTTTTCTTTTCCATTTGTGCTAAGCCGAAAGTACTCATTTTCTTCCTCTTTTACTTTCATTTTCTTGGCTCTTTTCAAACTCTTTTGCCGAAACCCCTAACTTCTTTTCACTTCTTTTCTTCCTCTTCTTCCACTCAAGCCGAACCTTAACTGCTTGTTTTAAATAACCATAACTGAATTCTCTTCTCCCTTTTTGTTTAGTTTTGGCCGAAAGTCACAAGCAAGGGTGATCTCCCCTAGTTTTCTCCAATCGGTTTTTAGAGGAAGGTAAGTGCTCAAGGCCGAATGCCTATTTCTCCTTCTCTCTTTTTCTCTGTCGACTTCTTCAAGGGTAGGAGCCGATTTCGGCATTTGATAGCAAGGGTGTTAATTACCCTTTTTGGGAACCGTTTTGTTGTAGGGTCTCCGGGATTTTGGAAGATGGATCCAACCTCTAGTTTTTTTGACAATCGGCTTTGGTAAGTGGTGGTAAGAATCCATTTCAAGATCATCTATTCTTTTAAGTATTCAAAAGCCGAAGGCTATTGATGTGGGTGTTTTTGGATTGTCGATTGTAGGGGAGTGAAGCAGATTCACAAAGCGTGTGGTGGCTAGTATTCAAGGGGCGTTTAGATAAGGTCTCGAGTTTCAAGCGTTAACCCTTTGGGTTTATTTGGTTTGGCCGAATGGACTATGTGGCTAACCTTAGTTATGGCCGAATGTAGGATCAATGACCTAGCGTTGTAGATCGACTCTTCGGATTTAGGGCTTGCGTTATAACAGGTGTGTAACTTACACACTCTATTACTTAGTAATATTTTAATAACCTGATAATAATGAAAGCTGAAACAGTATGGATGTTGATATGGTACCCTAGGGGTATGTGCACGGATTCGGGTAAGTCCGTTTCGATATGAGTTCTGTTATTCATTATATGATATAATGATTTTATGACATATATGTGTTATGAGATGTGTACCAAAATATGTTGACATGATTTGCATGCGTTGCATGATTTACATGAGTATGGCATGATGATGGGTGATATGAGAGGAGGGGGAAGATGATATCCGTGTCTTTGGGACACCAGAGGTTTGGCACTTCCAGTGGTTTGGTACCACAGATTGATTTAGTGACTTTGGGTCACCAGAGGTTTGGCACCTCATAGCGACTTGTCCCATTGGCTTAGTACCACGGTGGGTTGGCCCCACAGTTGACATATCGGGATCGTCGCCAGTGATTTGGTATCACACGTGGGTTGGCCCCACACTTGGATATTGATATTTTGTGACTTTGGGTCACCAGAGGTTTGGCACCTCATAGCGACTTGTCCCAGTGGCTTAGCACCACAGTGGGTTGGCCCCACAGTTGATATTACGGGATCGTCGCCAGTGATTTGGTATCACACGTGGGTTGGCCCCACAGATGGATTATTCGTGACTTTGGGTCACCAGTGGTTTGGCACCACAATATTGGATATCGTGACTTTGGGTCACCAGTGGTTTGGCACCACCAGTGGTTTGGTACCACACGGGGTAGATAAGGAGTATGGATGGCTAGGGTTGGGGTGCATTACTTATATTGCTTGGTGATATGTGTGTAAACATGTTGCATTAATTGAGAGGAGGGTTTATGCACTGAGTCTTGGTGACTCACCTTCTCTCTTATCATTTTAGGTGACACCTAGATCGCGGACGAGGAGCCGGGTGGACTCGAGGTGGCCATGCTATGAATAAATATGGTCTTTCATGGATTTGGATTTGGTACTTTATTTCACTTACCTCGATTTGGTTTGTTGGGATTGTAAAAAGGCCTTTTAAATTATATTTGGATTATTTATATGGTTGGATTTGATTTCAAATATGACTTAACAAACTATTGGTTAACATCTGATAAAATTTGGAAAAAAAAAATAAGGTTTGCTAAAACTACAAAGCGGCATGTTTTAAACTTTACCATCGGGTATCACTTTAAAATTGAAGAGCACTACAACTCAAACGGTTTTTCAAACTTAAAGTTTTACACACTCAATTTAAATGTTTTAAGCAACTAAAAAGAAACTATTCGCATTTTCAAGTAATATAGAATTGTTTTACTTATGAATTCGACAAACTAGGTTTTAAAGATCTAATCTCGGGTTTTCAAAAACAACAAGAACAGTTTTAACTCATCATGCACCTGCTTTCTACAAAAATAAAAACAACGAGGAAATTTTTATTCAAAACTTGATTCGCTAGCTCGTCTTCTTCAAGATATCTTCCTGTAACATGCTAAATTCGGTCCTGGTGTGTTGACCGGGTTTGGGGTGTTACAATTGTGGTATCAGAGCCAAGTTCAAAGGCTCAGCTGTGGGCCCGAGGCCCAAAAATGTTTTAAAAGTTGGTTTTAAGTGTTTTTGCTTCAAAATACATGGTTTGAAAGGCATGGCACCGAGTCTCCGGCACCAATCCGCCCAGGTAAGTACCCCTTACTATTGCTTGTGATTTTTGGATGTGATGAGATTGAATGACTAGGCGATAGTGAATTACTCTAGAAACTGAAACTGATAGGACTCTGTAGAATTGCGCAAACAAAACTCCTTTAATAAGAAATGTTCATAAGACTTTGCCTTTAAAGACAGAGGAATAATTACTAATGCATAAAACTTCTAAATCAGATAAGTCGAGGTATTAGTCATGAGCACTCGAGGTAGATGTGGTCGTGGACGTGGTCGGGGTAGGTTGACAGTTTCTGAACCAGTAGGGTCTGGATAGGGGTCAGAGAATGAGATACCGGTACCACCACCAGCTGTAGGTGGTGAGTTTCAGGATCAGACTGGGGATGACGCAGTATCACAGGCGATGCTACGAGTTTTGGAAAGGGTAGCTAGAGTAGGTGGAGGCGCAGGAGCTCGGAAATCTGTACCTGAGCGACTTCGGGCAAATGGGGCTGAAGTATTTCGAGGTGTTTCTGGTGTGGCTCCCAGCACGGCTGAGTATTGGCTGGAGGCAACGGAGCGGATCATGGACGATTTAGACCTGACTGCTGAGGAAAAGCTAAAGGGGATAGTTTCGCTTCTGCGGGATGAGTCATACCAGTGGTGGCTCACGGTTCGAGACAGTGCTGCAGCGGAAGATCTTACTTGGGATTATTTTAAGGCCGCATATCAGAAAAAGTATATTGGTGCTAGCTATATTGATGCGCAACAGAAGGCATTTTTGAGGTTGGTTCAGGGGAGCAAGTCTGTATCAGAGTATGAGGCAGAGTTCTTAAAGCTAAGCCGGTATGCTAGAGGCATTGTGGCTACTGAACACGAGCAGTGTGTCCGTTTCGAGGATGGTCTGAGAGATGAGCTGAGGTTACTGATTGCTCCACAGCAGGAGCGAGAGTTTGCTGTCCTGGTAGAAAAGGCTAAGGTAACCGAAGGGGTTAAAGAGTCATTGAGGCAGAACATGGATAGGAACAGACATAAGAGAAGCTTTGGGTCATCTGGGTCGGCTGGAAATTGTCAGAAAAGGGCTAGACAGAGTGGACCGAATCAGTCTGGTAGGTCTGTTGCTGCTAATCAGGGACCAGCACAGTGTAACCGTTGTGGGTAATATCATTGGGGAGGATGCTGGACCGGTGGAAAAGGGTGTTTTGAGTGTGGCTCGCTGGATCATCGTGTGAGAGACTGTCTGCGTAAGTTGGCTAGGATTCAGTCTGAGGGTCAGGGCCATACTCAGTTCAGAAATGGAGGACCGCCATCGCAGAGGGGTCGTGGTAATGGTAGAGGAGGTAATGGTTCTGGTCGGGGCCGAGGAGCACCGGGTAGAGGTGCGGGCAGCATTGAGGCTAGACAGCCTGGGTTAGTATATGCAGCGAGGCGCCGAGAGGAGGGCGACGCACCGGACGTCATAACTGGTACGTTCTTGATCTTTGGTTTTCCCTATACTGCTTTGATTGATGTGGGTTCAACGCATTCATACGTTGCTAGTAGCATAGTAAAGACCTTGAATTTAGACTTTGAGACTACTTCTAGGCAGATGACAGTGATTAGCCCTCTAGGTCACTCTGTAGTTGTAAATAAGCTGTATAGAGGCGTACCCCTAGAACTCCAAGGGGTAGTATTTGTTGCTGATCTGATGGAACTGCCGTTTGGGGAGTTCGATCTGATTCTTGGGATGGACTGGTTGGTTAAGTACCAGACGAGGTTGGATTGTGCGGCTAAGCGCATGGTTCTAAAGACGGCTGAGGATGACGAGGTGGTCATGATAGGTAATAGAAGAGATTACTTATCCAACGTAGTGTCTGCTTTAAAGGCTGAGAAGATGGTCAGGAAGGGCTGCGAAGCATTTATGGTTCATGTGTATGCCTTGGAGGCTAAAGAGTTTGTTGTAGGGAATGTCCGAACAGTAAAGGAATATGTTGATGTGTTTCCTGAGGAGCTTACTGGACTGCCACCGGATCGTGAGGTGGAATTTGGCATAGATCTGTTACCCGGAACCGCGCCAGTGTCTATTGCTCCGTATAGGATGGCGCCAAAGGAGTTAGTGGAATTAAAGGCTCAGATTCAGGAGCTGTTGGACCGAGGCTTTATTAGGCCAAGTGTTTCACCTTGGGGAGCGCCAGTACTCTTTGTCAAGAAGAAAGATGGTACAATGCGGATGTGTATAGATTATCGCCAGTTGAACAAGCTGACGATCAAAAACAAGTATCCGTTGCCGAGGATAGATGATTTGTTTGATCAGCTGAAGGGTGCAGCGGTATTCTCGAAGATCGACTTAAGGTCTGGGTATCATCAGCTAAAGGTGAAAGAGGCAGATATCCACAAGACGACGTTTCGTACTCGGTATGGGCACTATGAGTTTCTGGTAATGCCGTTTGGGTTGACAAACGCGCCGGCAGCATTCATGGACATGATGAATAGGGTATTCCAACAGTATTTGGATCAGTTCGTCGTGGTATTTATAGACGATATCTTGGTGTACTCAAGGACAGAAGCGGAGCATGACGCGCATTTGCGAGTAGTATTGCAGATTCTGAGGGAGAAGCAGCTTTATGCTAAGTTTAGTAAGTGCGAGTTCTGGCTTAGGGAGGTGACTTTCTTAGGTCATGTGGTGTCAGCTGAAGGGATTGGAGTGGACCCTCAAAAGATTGAAGCAGTATTGGATTGGAAGCCGCCTAAGTCAGTGGCTGAGATTCGAAGTTTTCTAGGTCTGGCAGGGTATTACCGAAGGTTTGTAGAGGGATTTTCGTTGATCGCAGCACCGATGACCAAGTTGTTAAGAAAAGGAGTCCCGTTTGTGTGGACTGAGAAGCAGCAAGAGAGTTTCGACAACCTAAAGAAGATCTTGACTGAAGCTCCGGTTTTGATTCAACCTGAGGCAGGAAAGGAATTCACGGTATATTGCGATGCATCTCATACGGGTTTGGGTTGTGTGCTGATGCAGGAAGGGAAGGTAGTGGCTTATGCATCTCGGCAGCTGAGGCCACATGAGGTCAATTATCCGACGCACGACTTGGAGTTAGCGGTTGTAGTCTTCGCCTTGAAGATCTGGAGGCACTACTTGTGCGGAGAGAGATCGATAATCTACACAGATCACAAGAGTCTGAAGTACCTTTTGACTCAGAAGGATTTGAATTTGAGGCAGCGCAGATGGATTGAGTTACTAAAGGACTACGACTGTTCGATTGAGTATCATCCGGGCAAGGCTAACGTTGTGGCAGACGCGTTGAGCCGTAAGGTTGTATCGTACTTAAGAGTGATGTTTGCCCATTTGAGTTTGTTCGACGACGGAAGTATTCTGGCAGAATTATAGGTTAAGCCGACTTGGGTTGAGCAGATCAGGGAGAAACAGTTAGAGGATGAGGTTCTGAATACGCAGAAGTTGCAAGTGCAGGACAGTGGTTTGGAGGGTTACAGTTTGTCTAGTGATGGAGTGCTGTGTTTTCAAGGGAGAGCGTGTATGCCGAAGGATATCGAGCTAAGGCAAATGATTCTTCAAGATGCACATAGCAGCCCATACGCTATGCATCCTGGAGGTAGCAAGATGTATCGGGATCTAAGGGAGCAGTTTTGGTGGCCAGGACTAAAGCGAGAAGTGACGGAGTTTGTAGGTAAGTGTCTGACATGTCAGCAGGTCAAGGCTGAACATCAATTGCTGTCAGGGTTGCTTCAACCAGTGAAGATTCCACAGTGGAAATGGGAAAGGATCACTATGGATTTCGTCAGTGGATTACCTCTTACGCCTAGCAAGAAGGACTCAGTTTGGGTGATTGTGGATCGTCTGACTAAATCAGCTCACTTTATACTGGTAAGGGTTGATTACTCACTTCAGAGGTTGGCGAAGCTATATGTGTCAGAGATAGTGAGGTTGCATGGTGTGCCAGTATCGATCATTTCGGATAGGGATCCCAGATTTACGTCAAGGTTTTGGAAAGCGTTGCATCAGGCTTTGGGTACGCGTTTGGATTTCAGTACTGCATTCCATCCACAGTCTGACGGGCAGTCGGAAAGGGTTATACAGATTTTAGAGGACATGCTGAGAGGTTGTGTCTGGACTTCAGAGGTAGGTGGGAAGAGTTTCTGCCATTAGCTGAGTTCGCCTACAACAATAGTTACCAAGCAAGCATCAAGATGGCACCATATGAGGCGTTGTATGGTAGGAAGTGTCGCTCACCTACTTGTTGGACGGAACTGGGTGAACGTCAGATGTTGGGACCAGAGTTGGTTGCAGAGACTGAAGACAAGGTTAAGTTGATTCAGGCTCGATTGAAAGAGGCTTCGGACAGGCAGAAGTCTTATGCCGATCTCAAGCGTAGGGATATAGAGTTTGCCGTGGACGATAAGGTCATTCTAAAGGTCTCGCCGTGGAAGAAAGTGTTGAGGTTCGGAAGGAAAGGCAAGTTAAGTCCAAGGTTTATTGGGCCGTATAAGGTACTGAGATGAGTGGGACCAGTAGCTTATCAGCTTGAGTTGCCAGCAGAGTTAAGTCAGATTCACGACGTATTTCATGTCTCCATGCTTAGGCGTTATCGTTCAGATCCATCGCATGTTGTGGCAGTGGAAGAGATCGAGGTGAATCCGGATTTGACCACGGAGGAGGAACCAGTGCAGATTCTAGATCGGGATGTGAAAGTCTTGCGTAGGAAGTCAGTCCCTTTGGTGAAAGTGCTATGGTGGAACCATGGCATGGAAGAAGCTACGTGGGAACCCGAGGATGTGATGAGGCAGCAATACCCTCAACTCTTTTGACCAGGTAATTTCGGGGCCGAAATTATTTTTAAGGGGGGGTAGAACTGTAATATCCTGAAATAGGGGTTATTTTGTAACTGCATTGTTTGCTTGTGTTTGGACCGCGGTGTTGTTATTTATGATGTTTTGAGACTTAGTTGTAAGTCTAGTGTAGGCCTGAGTAGTAGGAAAAGTTTTAGTTTTTAGGTAAGGTAAAGGAAGCTGAAGGAGCTAAGGGTTATAAGTATTTCAAGTAGGATTTTAGCACATGAAAGAGGCTTGGCAAGGTGGCAAGGAGGCGCCACTTAGAGCCTGTGATTGACGCCACTTGCAGGGGAAGGAGGTCTCAGGTTCGAGCTGCAGAAATCCCACCTTTTGCCTTCTATTTTGACGTCAAGGAGAGGGAGAAATTGTGTGCAGTTCAAACTCTGCCTAGTAAGGATGGACCAAGTCAAATTTGTTTGAATGGTTAGCAGAGAGAAAATTTAGGTGTTTGACTAATTCAAATCTATTTGAATTAGTGGCTAGGAGAGACTTTGGGTGTTGGCCGAATTTTGAACTCCTCTTGGGGGGGAGTGGCCGGTTTTGGTAAGGTGTGTAGGAGGGGATGCCGAAACCTCCTAGAGTGTTTAGAGTGCATTTTCGGCCAGCCTTTGTTTAGTGTATCAATAGCCGAGATTCTTTCTTTTTGTTTCAGTAGCTAGCCGAACCTTCAGGTGAGCTTTTTCACCTTTTTTCTTCTTTGAAACCGAAAACCTTAGGCAACATTTACCCTTGCCGAATTTTGCACTTGTTCTCTCTTGATTTTATTGTGGCCGAATGCTCTCTTGAGTTCAAAAACTTTTATTTTCTTTTTGCTTTCTTTTCTTCTTATTGATCCTTGGCCGAAACACTTACCCTCTCAGTTCTCTCTTTTCTTTTCCATTTGTGCTAAGCCGAAAGTACTCATTTTCTTCCTCTTTTACTTTCATTTTCTTGGCTCTTTTCAAACTCTTTTGCCGAAACCCCTAACTTCTTTTCACTTCTTTTCTTCCTCTTCTTCCACTCAAGCCGAACCTTAACTGCTTGTTTTAAATAACCATAGCCGAATTCTCTTCTCCCTTTTTGTTTAGTTTTGGCCGAAAGTCACAAGCAAGGGTGATCTCCCCTAGTTTTCTCCAATCGGTTTTTAGAGGAAGGTAAGTGCTCAAGGCCGAATGCCTATTTCTTCTTCTCTCTTTTTCTCTGTCGACTTCTTTAAGGGTAGGAGCCGATTTCGGCATTTGATAGCAAGGGTGTTAATTACCCTTTTTGGGAACCGTTTTGTTGTAGGGTCTCTGGGGTTTTGGAAGATGGATCCAACCTCTATTTTTTTGACAATCGGCTTTGGTAAGTGGTGGTAAGAATCCATTTCAAGATCATCTATTCTTTTAAGTATTCAAAAGCCGAAGGCTATTGATGTGGGTGTTTTTGGATTGCCGATTGTAGGGGAGTGAAGCAGATTCACAAAGCGTGTGGTGGCTAGTATTCAAGGGGCGTTTAGATAAGGTCTCGGGTTTCAAGCATTAACCCTTTGGGTTTATTTGGTTTGGCCGAATGGACTATGTGGCTAACCTTAGTTATGGCCGAATGTAGGATCAAGGACCTAGCGTTGTAGATCGACTCTTCGGATTTAGGGCTTGCGTTATAACAGGTGTGTAACTTACACACTCTATTACTTAGTAATATTTTAATAACCTGATAATAATGAAAGCTGAAACAGTATGGATGTTGATATGGTACCCTATGGGTATGTGCACGGATTCGGGTAAGTCCGTTTCGATATAAGTTCTGTTATTCATTATATGATATAATGATTTTATGACATATATGTGTTATGAGATGTGTACCAAAATATGTTGACATGATTTGCATGCGTTGCATGATTTACATGAGTATGGCATGATGATGGGTGATATGAGAGGAGGGGGAAGATGATATCCGTGTCTTTGGGACACCAGAGGTTTGGCACCTCCAGTGGTTTGGTACCACAGATTGATTTAGTGACTTTGGGTCACCAGAGGTTTGGCACCTCATAGCGACTTGTCCCAGTGGCTTAGTACCACGGTGGGTTGGCCCCACAGTTGACATATCGGGATCATCGCCAGTGATTTGGTATCACACGTGGGTTGGCCCCACACTTGGATATTGATATTTTGTGACTTTGGGTCACCAGAGGTTTGGCACCTCATAGTGACTTGTCCCAGTGGCTTAGCACCACAGTGGGTTGGCCCCACAGTTGATATTACAGGATCGTCGCCAGTGATTTGGTATCACACGTGGGTTGGCCCCACAGATGGATTATTCGTGACTTTGGGTCACCAGTGGTTTGGCACCACAATATTGGATATCGTGACTTTGGGTCACCAGTGGTTTGGCACCACCAGTGGTTTGGTACCACACGGGGTAGATAAGGAGTATGGATGGCTAGGGTTGGGGTGCATTACTTATATTGCTTGGTGATATGTGTGTAAACATGTTGTATTAATTGAGAGGAGGGTTTATGCACTGAGTCTTGGTGACTCACCTTCTCTCTTATCATTTCAGGTGGCACCTAGATCGCGGACGAGGAGCCGGGTGGACTCGAGGTGGCCATGTTATGAATAAATACGGTCTTTCATGGATTTGGATTTGGTACTTTATTTCACTTACCTCGATTTGGTTTTGTTGGGATTGTAAAAAGGCCTTTTAAATTATATTTGGATTATTTATGTGGTTGGATTTGATTTCAAATATGACTTAACAAACTATTGGTTAACATCTGATAAAATTTGGAAAAAAAAATAAGGTTCGCTAAAACTACAAAGCGGCATGTTTTAAACTTTACCATCGGGTATCACTTTAAAATTGAAGACCACTACAACTCAAACGGTTTTTCAAACTTAAAGTTTTACGCACTCAATTTAAATGTTTTAAGCAACTAAAAAGAAACTATTCGCATTTTCAAGTAATATAGAATTGTTTTACTTATGAATTCGACAAACTAGGTTTTAAAGATCTAATCTCGGGTTTTCAAAAACAACAAGAACAGTTTTAACTCATCATGCACCTACTTTCTACAAAAATAAAAACAACGAGGAAATTTTTATTCAAAACTTGATTCGCTAGCTCATCTTCTTCAAGATATCTTCCTGTAACATGCTAAATTCGGTCATGGTGTGTTGACCGGGTTTGGGGTGTTACACATAGGCACCACTTGGTGTACATTTCGTTCTTGCTGGAAGCCCATAATTTGTGATTCCCTTGTTGGGGAAATAGAATACCCTCTAACTTCTTTGGGTCTTTTGAACCCAGCATTAGACATTGTGTTAGAAGCTACGCGCTTGTTCTTTTCCCTATCCCTATGTAACACCCTGGTTCTAGGGGTTAGGCTTTTGGTGCTTAGCTCAGGTGTTGGCACACTTCAGTGTGTGGTTGGGTTAGTTTTAGGGGTCCTGAGAACCCTAGGTAGTGGTGGAATGCTTTGGTAAATTTTTAGTTTTAGGGGTTAAAAAGGGGAGCTTGGATAAAGCGGGCCTTAAGAGAAATTTTGGTGGAGTTTTGGCACAAAGATTGGTGTGGCAGAGTGGCAAGGAGGCGCCACATAAGGCATGGAGAAGTGACGCCTCAGGTAGCTGGAGGGGGGTCTCAGGTTTGATTCGCAAGGGCAGCAGGGAGGCCTTTGTTTTTGCGTCATAAAGGTAAGGTGGTGGACGGTTTTTGAAGGCTTAAAAGATGGAGGAAGACTTGGTCTTCCATTTTGAATTCGGCTAGGTAGGTAAGGAGTAAGGTTTGACTCATTCAAACCTTTTTGAATGGATGATAGGGAGGTGTTTTAGGAGTGAATTTTGGGATTTTGTGTGAGGGTTTGAGTAGTGGCCGGTTATGGGGAGCTTGGGGGAGGGCAATTTCGGTTTTGGAGGGTGTTGGGGGGTGCCGTTTTTAGTAGTATAAATAGGGGGGAGGTGCTCACCTTTTTGGTTTTCCATTTGCTTGCTTACCGAAAAGTGCTTCACGAATTTTCTTCCATTTCACTTGAGCCGAAACCTTCATTGCCATCCTTTCTCTCTTCCTTTTGGACTCTTGGCCGAACCACTCATCTTTCATCTCTCTTTTATTCCATCTTTCTAAACCGAAAGTACACCCTATACTTTTCTTTCCCTCTTCTCAAACCTTTGGCCGAAACCCCTATTCCCTTTTCCTTTGTTTTTCATTGTTAACCGAATTTACACCCCACCTTTGTGCTGTGTTCCTTTTCCCTTATTTGGTAACACTTTGGCCGAATGTTAGCATAGATCTCTTCGGGTTCCGTAGCAATCGTCGTTAAAGGGTACTTTGGGGTTTAAGTAGTCAGTCAAGCCTCCGTTTGTGGCAGTCAGCTTGGTAAGTGGTGGTAAGGTTTTGGGTAAGCTATGTATTTCGTATTTCGATTTTATCTAAGGTTGTTAAGTATATGATGCTAAGGCCGATTGTAGGGGGGAGAAGAGCCTAGCGCAGGAGATCTTTCGAGAGGTGGTATAGTCAGCGGTTGCAGAGGCATAGAGTAGCGTTTCGGGTTTGAGTCATTTGTATCAATTAGGTGCGTAATCATCGCACTATTTCTCGGTTATTGCTTGCTAATGTTTATTCATATGCATGATGTGTGGTAGCCGATTATGATGGCTTGTGTGGTGAATGGTTATATGGGGTAATCGTATATCAGGTGAGTAAAGTCTTTGGTATGAAATTATTTATGATATATACACACGATATGGTATTTAACATGAGATGCCTACTCTTTTGTTATGATCTGACATATTACCTTTTTACATACATACATGGGAGGTGGATTGGATCGATGAAGGAAGAGGGTACATATGATGTACGTGGTCTAATGTTAGCCTCGGCTACATTAGCGCTTGAGGGTTAGCTGTGTGCAACCTCAAGGGAGATGTTGGCTCGGTGCCCATCTCGGCGGTTGATGGCTATGTGCATCACCGTAGACAGATTATGGTTTTGGGATCACTTTGGGTGATCGGTGGCTCAGCCACGGCCTTGAGCAGCGAATTAGCCAAGGTGAGATTTTGTGGATCACGATGTGATCAGTGGTGGATTAGCCACGGCCTTAGGCAGGGAGTCTGCTAAGGTTGGTGTTACGGTTGGATTGTAGGTTGGGCTGATATGCATATTTGCATGACTTGCTATGAGATTAGTATGGTATTGGGCCAAGCCCATACGTGTGGAAATCTGTGTTGTGATTATGCACTGAGTCAGTGGACTCACTCTATTTTCCTAACTATTTCAGGTGATGCGTAGAATTGGACCGGGATCGGAGAGGACACATGGTGGCCCATGCAGAAAGAGGAATTTAAATATTTTAAAGCTTGTTTATATTAAGTAATTGGTTTTAAATATTGATGTAATAAGGGCCTTTTGATTTTTATTTACTTTGGGAATTATTTTATTATTATTTTAAATTATGATTGGATTTTATTAAGTTACTAAGTGGAAACGAATTTATTATGACAACATATTTATTCAAAATTAGTCTTATATATTCGCTAAAGTTTACTTTTTGGCATTTTAAAATATTTATATGATATCAAAGTTTTTCTCATACAATATCAAATAAACATGGATTTTCAAAGGTTAATAAATTTACTGTTTTATTTTAAGTCAAAAAGAATTTTCCACCGTTTTCCGCAGTGACATAACCAGATTCGGTCGTAGTGAATGGGCCGGGTTTGGGGGTGTTACAGATTGGTATCAGAGCCCGGTTCGAAACTCGGCTTTGAGGGTTTTGGGCCCAGAAACATTTTCAAAAACGGGCTTTTCAAAAATATGGGCTTCTAAGAAATTTTTCAGGTTTTTCTAGCATGGCACCTGTACCTCCGACCCGAAGTCCACCAGGTAAGTACCCCTATTTGTTGAAGTGATTTATATATGAATTGTGATGGGTTTATTTGGGCTCGTAGAATAGAATGATAGGGCTATTGGACCCTAGGACTAGTCTAGTCAAACACGTGCATAAGACTTTAAGTGCCTAATAAACAAACCTGTGAAATAAGTCGCCGAGTTAAGGTGTGGCAACCTGTGTGCGCATGTCTAGGATTGGATCCGGAATAGCCTGGTACTTAAGCAGTCCTCGTGACTCACCTCCTATTCGCAGGAATCCTACCTGGTGCGTAGCTACGGTTCACCTTAACCAAGAGGACTTGTTCATAGGCTGAACCGATTATTAAAACCCGAAAGGGAATTAGCCTTGCTGTTTTTTTTAAACTTTCTGTCTTAAAATTTTCAACTTTACCCCTTTGGTTTGTGAAACCCTAAATCTGATTTTGAAGGACGTTTTTTGATTTACAAAATTACCAAAATGCCCCTAGTGGCAAAATTACAAAAATGCCCCTGTGTTATAAAATTACCGTACTACCCTCGACTTTTGATAAAATGATTTTTACTTTGTAAAATACCAAAATCTCGGAATTTCAAATATTAAGATACTCTGGTTTGTGGAAATTTACGAAAATACCCTTGGTTGATAAAATTACCAAAATGCCCTTGGGTCCTAAATTTTTTTAGATTTCTCTCGATTTTTACTAAAATATTCTTATTTTGCCAAAGATCAGAAAATCTTATTTTGTGAAATATTGTGATATTTCGATTTGGAGAATTTACGAAAATGCCCATGATTTCCAAAATTACAAAAATAACCCTGCTTTCTGAAATTTTTGAAACACACTTTGTTTGAAAAATAAAATTTTCAAGATGGCCCCGTGATTTTGTAAATTTTGAAATATCTTTAAGTTGGAAAACTATTGTTTTTAAAAGTGACCCTGGGTTATTACCGAAATACCCCTCTTTAGGAAATGACGAAATTACCCTGGGTAGGGAATGAAACTTGATTGCTCGAAAGAATTACTCTCAGAAACCTCTTTTCATAAAATTGCTCGTGGATAAAATAGTGGAACAAAATTTCTAATGCATAAAACTTTTTAAACAGACTAAATCGAGGCGCTAGATATGAGTTCTAGGGGGCGTGGTCGCAATACTCGTGGACGTGGTAGAGGCAGGATGTCAGTATCGGAACCGGTTGGGTCTCGCCATGGGTCAGAGAGCGATGTGCCGCCACCAGCTGTTGAGGTTGAACAGCAGGGTCAGACTGGAGGAGACGACGCAGTATCGCAGGCTATGCTACGGGTGCTTGAGTGAGTGGCAAGAGCCAGTGGGGGCAGTGGGACTCGGAAGTCAGTACCCGAAAGACTTAGGGCGAATGGAGCCGAGGTTTTCAGAGGAGTGTCTGGGGTAGCTCCGAACGTGGCAGAGTACTAGCTTGAGGCTGTTGAAAGGATTATGGACGACTTAGACATGACTACAGAAGAGAAGCTTAAAGGTGTTGTTTCATTGCTACGGGATGAAGCCTACCAGTGGTGGCTCACTGTTAAGGAAAGTACCCCTGCGGATCGAGTAGATTGGGGTTACTTTAAGATCAAGTTCGAAGGGAAGTATGTCGGAGCGAGCTATGTGGATGCTCAGAGGAAGGCGTTCCTCAATTTGGTGCAAGGTAGTAAGTCAATAGCGGAGTACGAGGCTGAGTTTCTGTGTTTGAGCCGGTATGCTCGGGGCGTCGTGGCAACAGATTATGAGAGATGCGTCAGATTTGAAGATGGGCTACGGGATGAGCTACGAGTTTTGATTGCTCCACAACGGGAAAGAGACTTCGCTGTATTAGTGGAGAAAGCTCGAATAGCTGAGGAGGTCAAGAAGGCTGAGAGACAGAATAGGGACAGAGAAAGGAACCGTGATTAGAGAAGGGTTGGATCGCCAGAAGTGTTTGAGAGGGTTCAGAAAAGACCGAGAGTCGAGATTCCTGTTCGTATTGCTAAGCCAGCCGCCGGAAATCCAGATCGTCCGTGTGCGCAGTGCAGAAGGTATCATGTTGGCGAGTGCTGGAATCAGGTTCGGGAATGCTTCAGATGCAAGTCCAAGTCTCATCTGATTAAAGATTGTCCCCAGAATTCAAATAGGACTCGGACAGTAGGTCAAGGTTATGTGCAACCAGGCAGAGGTGGTCAGCAAGCGACAAGAGGTCGTGGTCCGAACCATTGAGGAACTGGTTCCGGCCGAGGTCGTGGAGCATTAGGTCGCGGTAATGGTGGCACTGAGGCAAGACAGCCAGGTCTGGTTTATGCAGTCCGTCGGAGGGAGGATAATGATGTGCCTGATGTGTCAGCTGGTAAGTTCCTTATGTTTGGAATATTCTCTGTTGTTTTGTTCATTTTGGGTGGCTGTTTGTTTTGTTGCACGTAAAGTATGTGGAACCTTGAATATGATGGATACTGTATGTTAGCCCTTTAAGATCAGAGTGCGCAGCCATAGTATAGTGGAGGAATTGGACTGTTAGTCTAGACAAGTAATTTCGGGGACGAAATTATTTTAAGGAGGGTAGAATTGTAACACCCTGGTTCTAGGGGTTAGGCTTTTGGTGCTTAGCTCAGGTGTTGGCACACTTTAGTGTGTGGTTGGGTTAGTTTAGGGGTCCTGAGAACCCTAGGCAGTGGTGGAATGCTTTGGAAAATTTTTAGTTTTAGGGGTTAAAAAGGGGAGCTTGGATAGAGCGGGCCTTAAGAGAAATTTTGGTGGAGTTTTGGCACAAAGATTGGTGTGGCAGAGTGGCAAGGATGCGCCACATAAGGCATGGAGAAGTGACGCCTCAGGTAGCTGGAGGGGGGTCTCAGGTTTGATTCGCAAGGGCAGCAGGGAGGCCTTTGTTTTTGCGTCATAAAGGTAAGGTGGTGGACGGTTTTTGAAGGCTTAAAAGATGGAGGAAGACTTGGTCTTCCATTTTGAATTCGGCTAGGTAGGTAAGGAGTAAGGTTTGACTCATTCAAACCTTTTTGAATGGATGATAGGGAGGTGTTTTAGGAGTGAATTTTGGGATTTTGTGTGAGGGTTTGAGTAGTGGCCGGTTATGGGGAGCTTGGGGGAGGGCAATTTCGGTTTTGGAGGGTGTTGGGGGGTGCCGTTTTTAGTAGTATAAATAGGGGGGAGGTGCTCACCTTTTTGGTTTTCCATTTGCTTGCTTACCGAAAAGTGCTTCACGAATTTTCTTCCATTTCACTTGAGCCGAAACCTTCATTGCCATCCTTTCTCTCTTCCTTTTGGACTCTTGGCCGAACCACTCATCTTTCATCTCTCTTTTCTTCCATCTTGCTAAACCGAAAGTACACCCTATACTTTTCTTTCCCTCTTCTCAAAACTTTGGCCGAAACCCCTATTCCCTTTTCCTTTGTTTTTCATTGTTAACCGAATTTACACCCCACCTTTGTGCCGTGTTCCTTTTCCCTTATTTGGTAACACTTTGGCCGAATGTTAGCATAGATCTCTTCGGGTTCCGTAGCAATCGTTGTTAAAGGGTACTTTGGGGTTTAAGTAGTCAGTCAAGCCTCCGTTTGTGGCAGTCAGCTTGGTAAGTGGTGGTAAGGTTTTGGGTAAGCTATGTATTTGGTATTTCGATTTTATCTAAGGTTGTTAAGTATATGATGCTAAGGTCGATTGTAGGGGGGAGAAGAGCCTAGCGCAGGAGATCTTTCGGGAGGTGGTATAGTCAGCGGTTGCAGAGGCATAGAGTAGCGTTTCGGGTTTGAGTCATTTGTATCAATTAGGTGCGTAATCATCGCACTATTTCTCGGTTATTGCTTGCTAATGTTTATTCATATGCATGATGTGTGGTAGCCGATTATGATGGCTTGTGTGGTGAATGGTTATATGGGGTAATCGTATATCAGGTGAGTAAAGTCTTTGGTATGAAATTATTTATGATATATACACATGATATGGTATTTAACATGAGATGCCTACTCTTTTGTTATGATCTAACATATTACCTTTTTACATACATACATGGGAGGTGGATTGGATCGATGAAGGAAGAGGGTACATATGATGTACGTGGTCTAATGTTAGCCTCGGCTACATTAGCGCTTGAGGGTTAGCTGTGTGCAACCTCAAGGGAGATGTTGGCTCGGTCCCCATCTCGGCGGTTGATGGCTATGTGCATCACCGTAGACAGATTATGGTTTTGGGATCACTTTGGGTGATCGATGGCTCAACCACGGCCTTGAGCAGCAAATTAGCCAAGGTGAGATTTTGTGGATCACGATGTGATCAGTGGTGGATTAGCCACGGCCTTAGGCAGGGAGTCTGCTAAGGTTGGTGTTACGGTTGGATTGTAGGTTGGGCTGATATGCATATTTGCATGACTTGCTATGAGATTAGTATGGTATTAGGCCAAGCCCATACGTGTGGAAATCTGTGTTGTGATTATGCACTGAGTCAGTGGACTCACTCTATTTTCCTAACTATTTCAGGTGATGCGTAGAATTGGACCGGGATCGGAGAGGACACATGGTGGCCCATACAGAAAGAGGAATTTAAATATTTTAAAGCTTGTTTATATTAAGTAATTGGTTTTAAATATTGATGTAATAAGGGCCTTTTGATTTTTATTTACTTTGGGAATTATTTTATTATTATTTTAAATTATGATTGGATTATATTAAGTTACTAAGTGGAAACGAATTTATTATGACAACTTATTTATTCAAAATTAGTCTTATATATTCGCTAAAGTTTACTTTTTGGAATTTTATAATATTTATATGATATCAAAGTTTTTCTCATACAATATCAAATAAACATGGATTTTCAAAGGTTAATAAATTTACTGTTTTATTTTAAGTCAAAAAGAATTTTCCACCGTTTTCCGCAGTGACATAACCAGATTCGGTCGTAGTGAATGGGCCGGGTTTGGGGGTGTTACACCCTAACCTTATTTCTTTCTTGAATGGTTGTATGCATTCTTTGGGCCTTCACCGACAAGGCAGCAAAATCTCTAATCTCAAGAGCAGACAACAGTACCCTCAATTTCTTATTTAAACCTCCTTCAAACCTAATGCACAAACCTTCCTTGTCTAGCACCAAGTCCTTGGTGTACTTGATTAACTAGATAAACTCCTCATACTCAAACATTGTCATTTATCTTTGATTGAGTTCGAAAAAGTCCCAATTCACCTAATCTCTTGGGGTCATGCTGGATACTGTAGTCCACTATTGATAAGCCTCATCTTCAAGTAGGAAGATGGCGCATCTTAGACTCTCGACTGAGGAGCACTGTCTGTTACACCCCAAACTCGGCCCAAACGCTACAACCGGATCTGGTATGTCACTTAAGGGATTTTACAAAACATGTCGCATTTTCGAAAACAACTACTAGGTTTAAACATTTATACCGAAAACTTAACAATTCATTAGTTCATATAAAATATAAAGTTATAAATTACCTTGGTGAATTTTAAACAAAAAATATAATTTCATACATGTCTTAACTTAATTTAAAACATAAAACTTAAAAGCCCAGTAATAAAAGCCCAACATAAAACCAAAACATAAATAATAGTCTAGTGGCCCATGGCATTATTACAATAAAATTTAAAACCCATTAAATAAAAATATAAAATAATAAAATGGAGTCTTCTTGTTAAATCCAAGAGTTCTTTTGCATGGCCACCTTGCGCTCCTCTCCAGCCCGGTCCGATGCACTAGGTGCTACCTGAAAATGTTAAGAAATTGGTTGAGTCGCGAGACTCAGTGTGCAACCCTTATGAACCATTAGATTTGGGCCTTAGCCCCACAGAACAGAATAACAGTTTAATGTATATATAACAAAAAAATTATGCAAGCCCAACCCAAATCCTAAGTTTCCATCCGCTACACGCCTCCCGTACTAGCCGTTCACACCATAGGGGATTTCTACAATCAACCCGCACCGCTACACGCCGTTGATGGCATTCGTGCTACTCATCATCAGAGTTGTGACAGAGTCACCAGGCTGAAATGGCGAAAAGCCACCAGAAATAGAGTTTGTGACAGAGTCACCAGGCTGAAATGGCAAAAAGCCACCAGAAACAGAGTTTGTGATAGAGTCACCAGGCTGAAGTGGCAAAAGCCACCAAAACAGATCACTTCCCCTTTTTATCAATTTCCCAACCCCAAGCATACAATGAAATCGTCATACAAAGAATATCGTTTTAACATGAATAATCACTGAAATAGGACAGAAGTCACTAATCTGTTGATCAGCCTTTACCCTTCAAGGGTTTTCCCTTGTTATGCTGGGATTTCGGCATTTAGTAGAGTATAGCAGATTTATACATATGAATATATATTAGCAAACAGTCTAACAGTGAGAAAGGTTACACACTTGATTAGTGTCGATACCCTTGCTAGACCAATCTACAACTTTGCTCAAAAAGCCGGAAAGATGTGAAAATAGGGCCTCTCCTATATTCGGCCAAGGGTTAGTAAATCCTGAATTTACACATTGAAACTAATAGATCTTCTTACCTTGAAATCTCGAAAGTAACACGATTCGAGTGCTACCAATCTATAACTCAGAGATCTATGCGATTGACTCCACTAAAGTTCCCTTCAGATTTCGGCACAAGTAGGCACCACAGAAGTAATTCGGCAATCACAGGAGATGAGATCTAGGGATTTCGGCTTTTAGGAAAATCCCGGAAAAAGTATGAACAAGAGAAGGCTGATGTGTCTTTGGCTTTTAAAATACTTGAGTGAAGAGTTTCGGTTTCTGACAGGAAAAGAGAAGAAGAAAAGAAAACAAGGAAGAGACTTGAAGATTTCGGCTAGGAAGAAAAAGAATGGAAAGAGTTTCGGCTTTTGAATCAAAGTGAAGACGAGGGAATTGGCTTAGAGATTTCGGCTTTTGCAGAGAATGAAGAGGAAGATGGAACTTTAGGAGTTTTCGGCTTTTACTCAGAGAAGAAGAGAAAAGAATGAGAGAAAAACCCAAATGCCGAAATTGAAGAAATATTCCCTCTATTTATAGAAATTTCGGCACTTACCTAACCTTGCAGATAAATCCTATCTTTTCTCCTTTATCTTAATCTACTAGCTCATCTAAAAGAGACTTAATTATCTCTAACTCCTCCCTCCTTTATCAGCATATTATCCACATATTTTAATCATTAAAATCCCTAAATTTTAGCCTTTATCTGCTTATTATCCACATAAAATAAATTCCTAAATAATAGCCTTTATCTGCTTATTATCCACATATTTTAAACATTAAAACCCCTAAATTTTAGCCTTGTTGCCATCCATTCCACCTAATCCTAATGCCCAAAATTTAGCTAACTTAAATTAAAAGAATTGGGCTCCATGATAAATTTGGGCCCCTTACTCCCTTGTGTGGCGTCACCTCCTAAGATTGGGCCACAAGCCCACTTTGGTATTTTAAACATAGATACTACCTTTTAAACCCTATAATGCCCAAACAGATAATTTTAATCAAGGCCTCTGCCTAAGCCTGAGCCCAATTTGGACCCCTAACACTTAAACTAACACATTAAACATATCCACCCATTAAACGCATAGGCCCAAAAATTCAGGATGTTACACTGTCGTTCCTCAACTACCTGACGGACTTGGGGAATCCATTTTTCTACTACAACTGGATCATCCTCTTTACTAACTCTAAACTTTCTAGCACCCTTCTTATTGATGATCTCCACCGGGTCCCCTTTAGACATCGCTACAACTAGAATTGGAGATGCAAGGTTTGCTGGTGGTGCAACCTCTACTTTCCTCATCATCTCCTATTGTCTCACTGATTTGTCAAGGCGTCTATGAGATGAGGTTGGAGCAACTCCCATGTACTGGTAGAACTATTACCACATAACATGTCCCATCATTTCCATCAAGGCATCCTTAGCCTCTGTTCCCAATACTCCCCGGTTTACAGAAAGAGCAGGGTTATCCACTAGTAGAGGGGCATTGCTTTCCATTTCTTCCCCATCAGCATTCATTGATTTTATCGACATTTGTCTTTCTTTCTTTACTACAACATAAAAATTTAGTTAGCAATACTATGAAGGTTCTAGGCAGATTTGTGTAACATGTACTGCGGGGTTTCTAGTTGAAATTGGTTTCTAAGAATCGGTTAAATCGAAGCTCTGATACCAATAAAATTGTATCACCTCACACCCGACCTAGTCGTTGGTTTTGGGTATGGAGTGCCATAGGTCAACCTGTTGAAAACACAAAACTCTCCCCTTTTAAAACAACTATCTATTTTGGTGCATACCCCTTTTTCCAGTACGATGTTCTGTTAATTTAAGACTATATTTATTTGAAAGATTTTAAAATGGTATACTGCCACACTTAAGGATTTAAAGATACAAGAAATAGCATTTGGCAGCTGCTTAACAACATTTACAAATCACAAATAAAGATAAGCCAATGATGCTATTAATCATTATTGGCGGTATTTAACATAACGTTTCAAGTAGAAATTAATGGTTTTAAAAAAGTCGGCATCTAACAACGTCCTAGTACCCCGAGAAAATACATGTTCCTACAAAAAAAGAAGTTTAACAAATGGTAGCAGATCTAGCTGTATCCCTTCAATAACCACGCTCAACCTAAAAACCTAAAAGTAAGAAGAAAATGGGTAAGTTCACGACAACTTAGTGAGTTCCTGGGATATAAAACCCACTAATATTACTATAAGGCATTAAGAGATAGGGCTCAAACTGATAGACTAATTCAACATATTTGGCATATACATCCATTTGATCTATAAATCAATTGGCGGATCCTAACGTGATAAACTCAGCCTTCCGACAGACAACACTGGTTTCTAAACTCATACATGATGGTCACAGGCACAACTACTCCTCGGATACACCATATGTGTGACTAACCTTTTTATAACTGACTGACTTATTTTACTTTTTATGCAATCAACATTATCACATGAACCCTTTTTCCTGTATCTTTATATCTGCTCATTAGAGCTATTTAACAGACATCACCTCCGTATCCCCTTAACTTCCCTCCTTGTTTGAACACATATGTGTTCCCCTGCAAGGTTGGGTTTTCACCAATCATAGTTTGCATGAAAGTGTCATACCGGAGGCAAAACATTTTATCTCGTGTTTTTTTTATCATTATACACAACATCCCTCTATTGCCTCATTACACCTTTCTAGATACGGAGCTTGTGCACCAAGGAAGGAGTACTCATACCATGTATATACCAAATTTTCTGGGTCTGTTTAACCATATATAACCTTGCATGCTATGTCTCTTTGAATATCTCTCCTTAAACATGAACATCCGAGAAAAAGGAAAAAGCCATTTACCTGGGTGTACAGTGTAACAGTCCGAACTTGACCCTAATCGGAACAGTGGTTTCGGGACCACGAATCCGAGTCTGAAAAATGTTTAAATATTATTTTCTGTGTTAATTATATGTGAATTAATATGTGTGAAAGTTTCGTAGAAAAATTTGATTATTTGCATGCTTAATTAGATAAAAAGAGCTTAATCGCGTAATTTATAAATTTAATAGTCTAATGTGCAAGGGCTAAATTGATGTTGTCTTTTTAAAAGGAAGTATTAAAGTGGAAATTTAGCCATTTCAAGATGTAGTGGACGGCATATGTCATGAATGCCCATTAGTTAAAGTGTTTTAATTATTTTAAGTAATGGACAATTTAGTAAAATAATAATAAGGCATTATAATATACAATAACATAAAAAAATAAAGACATGTTCATCTTCTAAAGTGAAAGCCAAAACTAAGAAAAGAAAAAGAGTTAAGGAAGTTTTAATTTTCAGCAACAAATTAGCTTGAATAAGGTATGTATAGTTTTCAGTTTTTGATAATTTTTACGTTTTTGAGATCGTTGCTTAGAAATCTTCAAGACCCATGCTTTAATTTTTGAGTTCGATGAATATTTTGAGTTGAGCTATTGATGATAGTTGATTATTTATGTTGTTTAGGGATGAATTATGAAATATATGTGTTAGATTAATATGTTTTGTCTTTGGATTTTGGATGAATTTGAGTAATCTGGACTAAATTGTGAAAATAAATTTTTGAGGGACTAAAATGTAAAATAAATGAAATGCATGGACTTGTATGGAGACTAGGAACATTCGGCCCTTAAGGTCTGTGGTCAAATTTTGTGTATTTTGTGTTTTGTGCAAATAGGACTAAATGGTAAAAGTGTGAAATATTAGGGGCAAAATGGTAATTTGCCCATTTAGGTGTTTTTGGATTAAATTGGATAGAAATGTGTTTGAATGAGCTTAACTTGAACATGTTTAGATCAAGAACAAAAGAAAAAGGACTTGGATCGGGGGAAAACGAAAATTATCGAATAGCTGATTTTTGCTGTCCGACGATATCCGAGGTAAGTCTCTAAGCAAATATATGTCGTAAATTATTTACGTAATTTAATAAATGCTGAAACTTGAAACCATTGTGACTATATATGAATTTGCCAAATTTGGCTAAGTAAAATATGTGATTTGGTTGAGTTATTTGAATGTTAGAAGTATTTGAATATTTGTACGATGAGATTTCAATGAGAAAGAAGTTTGATATATGAAATGATTCATGTGAGGTATCTTTATGTATTACTATTCGGGCTTTGAGCCTAGCAAGCCTTGGGCTGGTGAATTTATTGGGCTTTATGCCTAGCAGGCTTATTACCGGTGAATAGATATCAGACCTTGGGTCTAGCAGGCTTAGTACCAGTGTGAAATTCAGGCTTATGCTTAGCAGGTTTTATACCGGTGATTAAAATATCAACTTGTGGCTTATGAGAGTTCATCGTGATATGTTTATGAGGCAAGTAAGTTGATATTACATGTTATTTATTATTCAGCCATACAGGTAAGTGTCTATGAGTTATTTAATTGAGTTTCTATATTCGATCAATTAGGTAAGTATATATATGTGCATTTTGTTGGGCAAGAATGTGAATAATGACTATATATGCATATTCGGCCTTTTGGTTATGTGGTCATATTGTTGTTACATTGATATTGAATACTTGGACATATGAAATGTTAAATGGATAAGTGTATATACATTCTTGAATGTGGCCTTATTGAATGATATGCATATGAAATGAGTAGATGGTTGAAAGTTGATACTTTCCATTTGAACTTTGTGCCGAATTGGTAATTTATTTGTTAAAGGCAAGATAGTGGTGAATGTTAAGTTAAATGAAGTATTGGAGTTCGGCAATGATAGACCATATGTGTTTGTTAAAGATTAATTCATATTGAGTAAATGACCTAAAATGCTTGAGTGGTCAATTGAATTACTTTTAAGTGCTTAAGACTTACTAAGCTAGTTAGCTTACTCTGTGTGTTTTTTTTTTTTTCACTCTGTTTTATAGATTTTGACCAAGCTACGAGCTCAGGGGATCGTCATCAAAGTCATCCACACTATTGACTTATTTTGGTACTTTTAAAGCTTGAAATTTGAGATTAAGGCATGTATAGGCTAAACTATGTTTTGAATCAATGAATTTTGTCATTGTATATAAAGCCATGCGAAAATGGCTAATTTGGGCTACTTGGTCTTAAATGTATTCGGCCATGATGCTTGCTCTTATAAAAGTATATTTGATAGTGAAAGTATGCTTGTGTTGGTGGTATGATTGATCCTAATGTTATTCATGAGATGTATTTGGATTAGTAATTAGTTCATTTTAGAATTATGTCATATAGCATATTATATGTGATGGATATTCATATGGCTTGGTTTAAATGTTAATGATTTAATGTCTAAATGATTGGGTTCATAATATGCATATGTTTTACTTGATCTTCGAATATATAATGTTGATATTAGTTCATGACAAGTTTATATATATATATATATATATATATTATATATATATTTAGCATGAGGTTTTAGTTTATGACTTATACTTACTACCCTTGGAAAGTTGACATTTGTGAACTTGCATATGTTTGAGTTATGGATTGATGAAGGCTACTAATGAAGTGAATGATTGAAATATGAATGAAGTAGAAATCATTGATATGGTATATTGCATATTCGGTTATGGTTACAATCGTGCATGTGTATTAAGATCATTATATGCGTTTGGGCAATGAGAGGGATGTTTGGTATTTTAGTTCGGTCATGTTCTTACAAATGAATTGAAGTATACTTTGGTTGGGATGGATTTATTTGGTCTATTTGAATTCGGTAGAACAAGGTATCATGCGACTTCACATATGTATGTTTAAATGTTATGATTATTATCTAGTTTTAGGAATTAATTATGAACATGTGTATATTAGGTTGAGGTGGTCTAAATGACCAAATGAATAGTATCCTTTTTACTTATTGCAAATTGTAAATTCGTGAATTTTACTAAAGGGAATTAAGGTATGCATGTTATTGATTAAATATGTTTTAAAAACAAAACTATTCAGAATGAGTTCGGTTGTGATTATGTGAGTTGTAGATGTTATGGTGACTTGTGCTATGTTCAGTGATGCCTTGTAACCCTAGTCCAGCGACGGATACGGGTTAAGGGTGTTACATTTTATTGGTATCAAAGCTTACAATTTAGTCAATTCTAGGACTACCGTAGCACGTATGAGTCTAGCTATACATGCCTTAACTTATAATGCGATAGTGTGATGACTTCTGACATCTGAATTGTGTTTTATATAGTAACTGGATCCCAATAGAGCAGTAGCTGATGATGTTGAGAGCGCAGCGCCTAATCCCGCTCATGGGACTCTCGACCTATCTCGAGTAGCCATGAGAGGGAGGCTAAGTAAGCCTTCTACCAGATGATGAACGAATGGTTTACTCAATATGTCCGGACTAATCCGTCTGTGCAACAACCTCCACCCCCGAATAATCTATCTCTGATACCTATGTTACCTCCGATGATAGATCCGATGAGACTTAGCAGGCCTCCTGTAGATAAAATTAGGAAACACGGGGCCGAAGAATGTAAAGCTAATGATGATGATGCGGAACGAGCGGAGCAGTGGCTTGATAATACTATCCGTGTGTTCGATGAGCTATCATGTACTCCGGAGGAATGTTTAAAATATGCTATATCACTATTGAGGGACACTGCATATCACTAGTGGAATACACTAGTATCGGTGGTTCCGAAGGAGAAAGTGACTTGGGAATTCTTCCAGACTGAGTTTCGTAAGAAATATATCAGTCAGAGATTCATAGATCAAAAACGTAAAGAATTTCTAAAATTGAAACAGGGTCGTACGACCGTGACTGAGTATGAACGGAAATTTGTGAGATTGAGTCGATATGCTTGTGAATGTGTTTCAACCGAGGCTATTATGTGTAAAAGATTCAAAGACGGTTTGAATGAAGACATTAAATTGCTGGTCGGCATACTTGAGATTAAAGAGTTCGTAGTACTTGTTGAACAAGCCTGTAAAGCCGAAGAG
This sequence comes from Gossypium australe, assembly GCA_005393395.2. Lineage (NCBI taxonomy): Eukaryota > Viridiplantae > Streptophyta > Magnoliopsida > Malvales > Malvaceae > Gossypium > Gossypium australe. The sequence continues at coordinate 64,927,033 of CM016621.1, read as the reverse complement.
CTTGGAAAAGAGAAAAGAAAAGCCGAATTTGAAGCTAGAGACATCCGTAAAAGATCATCGAGTAAGACTTTTCATTTAGTACCAAAGAAGTTCAATGATGAATCTAGTCAATATAAAGCCACTTCAGACTTTTCTAGACGAGATCGAGATCGACCTCCTGTTGGGTCCCGAGCTACTTCGATGGCTAGCATTGGTAATGTTCAACAGAACCAAATTGAGTGCAAGCATTACGGAAAATGGCATTCCGGGAGTTGTAGATTGCATGATCGATCTTGTTTAAAATGTGGATCGATGGATCACTTTATTCAGGAGTGCCCGATGTTAGCCGAGCAAAATACTGTTCAGAATACAAGACCGAGCAATGTATCTGTACGTGGCAGACCACCCAGACATTCGAGGAATGTAGGTGGCAGTCAGAGAGGAGCAAAGGATACTGCAGTTCGATCAGAGGCTCGTGCACCCGCTAGAGCATATGCTATACGTGCCCGGGAGGATGCTTCTTCCCCAGATGTCATTACCGGTACTTTCACTCTTTATGATACTAGTGTTATTGCGTTGATTGATCCTGGTTCAACTCATTCTTATGTGTGTGAAACATTAGTATCCAGTAAGACTCTGCCTGTTGAGTCTACTGAGTTTGTGATTCGAGTATCAAACCTTTTGGGTCGGTACATTCTGGTTGATAATTTGTGTAAAAGTTGTCCGTTGATGATTCGGGATTCATGTTCCCCAGCCAATTTGATGTTGTTGCCTTTTGATGAATTCGATATAATTCTGGGAATAGACTGGTTGACTTTGCACTGTTGTTAGTTGCAAAAGAAAGACTATTGATTTGAGATGTCAGAACGGAGAAATTATTCAGATTGAATCTAATGATCTGAATGGGTTACCAGCAGTAATATCTTCGATGTTAACTCGGAAGTATATGAGAAAAGGGTATGAAGCTTACTTTGCCTATGTGCTGGATAGTAAAGTGACTGAAATAAAGATTGAACCCGTACCAGTCGTGTGTGAGTATTCAGATGTGTTTCCTGAAGAATTACCGGGTTTGCCACCTATTCGAGAAGTAGAGTTTGGCATTGAATTAGTACCGGGTACGACTCTGATTTCGATAGCTCCATATTAGATGGCACCTACAGAATTAAAAGAGTTGAAAGCACAGTTACAAGAGTTAACTGATAGGGGTTATGCACGACCGAGTTTCTCACGTTGGGGTGCACCAGTTTTAGTTGTGAAAAAGAAGGATAGAACTATGCAAATGTGCATTGATTACCGATAGCTAAATAAGGTAACTATAAAGAATAAATAACCGTTGCCACGGACTGACGATTTGTTTGATCAGTTGAAAGGGGCTTCAGTGTTCTCAAAGATAGATTTGAGGTCGGGTTATTATCAGTTGCGAGTCAGAGATTCCGATGTGCCAAAGACTGCTTTTCAAACGAGGTACGGACATTATGAGTTTTTGGTTATACCTTTCGGACTCACTAATGTACCTGCTGTTTTTATGGATCTGATGAATCAGATTTTCAGTCAGTATTTGGATCGGTTTGTGGTAGTGTTTATAGATGATATTCTGATCTACTCCAGAGATGAAAGCGAACATGCTGAGCACCTGAGACTTGTGCTACAAACTTTGCGAGATAAACAGTTGTATGCAAAGTTTAGTAAATGTGAGTTCTGGTTGAGTGAAGTCAGTTTTCTAGGGCACGTTGTTTCAGCATCAGGAATTCGGGTTGATCCAAATAAAATATTGGCTATACTCGATTGGAAACCACCGAAAAATGTTTCGAAAATTTGAAGCTTTCTAGGACTTGCTGGTTACTACAGACGATTCGTGAAAGGTTTTTCTATGATAGCTACCCCGTTGATAGCTATTACAGAAAGATGTTAAGTTTGAATGGTCGGAAAAGTGTCAGAAAAGTTTTGATCAGTTGAAAGCTCTTTTGACCGAAGCTCCAGTGTTAGTCTAGCCTGAATCGGGTAAAGAATTTGTTGTTTATAGTGATGCATCTCTGAATGGTTCGGGTTGCATTCTGATGCAGAAAGGCAAAGTCGTAGCCTATGCTTCGAGACAATTGAAGCCGCACGAAAGAAATTACCTGACACATGATTTAGATCTAACAGCCATTGTGTTCGCGTTAAAGATTTGGCGTCATTATCTGTTCGGTGAGAAATGTCATGTTTATTCATATCACAAGAGTTTGAAGTATTTGATGACACAGAAAGGTTTGAATCTGAGACAACGCAGATGGTTAGAGCTGTTTAAAGATTACGAGTTAGTGATTGACTATCACTCGGGAAAGGCTAATTTCATTGCGGATGCTTTAAGTCGAAAGTCATTATTTGCTCTTCGTGCGTTGAACGCACATATGGTTATTTCTGATGATGGTTCGATAGTAGCCGAATTAAAAGCAAGACCGTTGTTTATTCAAGAAATTGGTGATGCCCAGAAAGTTGATAAAGATTTTATGGCAAAACGAGCTCTGTGTGAAAGTAATGTTGAGTCAGAATTTCGAATTGATGAGAATGACTACTTGAAGTTCAAAGATCGAATGTGTGTTCCGAGGAATTCGGATTTAATTCGAATGATATTGAATGAAGCTCACAGTGGCCGATTATCTATTCATTCGGGTAGCACGAAAATGTATAACAATCTGAAACAGTTTTATTGGTGGCCTGGTATGAAACGGGACATATCTAAATTTGTCTCGAAGTGCTTAGTTTGTCAGCAAATAAAGGCCGAACATCAAGTGCCTTCTGGGTTACTTCAGTCGATCATGATACCTGAATGGAAATGGGATAGGATTACTATGGATTTTGTATCCGGCTTTCCTATGACACCGAGCAAGAAAGATGCAATTTGGGTTATAGTGGATAGACTAACCAAATCAGCTCATTTTGTTCCAGTTCGTACGGACTATTCACCCGATAAGCTTGCTGAGTTATATGTATCTCAAATTGTGAGATTACATGGTGTGCCGATTTCCATTGTTTCGAACAGAGACCCGAGATTCACGTTGCGGTTTTGGAAGAAATTGCAAGATGCTTTAGGTACCAAACTACACTTTAGCACAGCTTTTCATCCGAGGACAGATGGTCAATCTGAACGAATCATTCAGATACTTGAGGATATGTTGAGATGTTGCATCCTCGAGTTTGAAGGTACGTGGGAACGATACTTACCTCTGATTGAATTTGCTTAGAATAATAGTTTTCAATCTAGTATCAAAATGGCACCCTACGAAGCTTTGTACGGTCGTAAATGTTTTACACCGTTATATTGGTCCGAGCTTAGTGAAAATAAGATACATGGGGTTGACTTGATTAAAGAGACTGAACATAAAGTGGCAATAATCCGTGATAGTTTGAAAGCTGCGTCAGATCGTCAAAAGTCATACTTGAATTTGAAACGTAAAGACATTGAGTTTCAGATTGGAGATCTAGTATTTTTGAAAATTTCACCGTGGAAGAAGGTACTCAGATTTGGTCGTAAAGGAAAGTTGAGTCCGAGATTTATTGGACCGTATGAAATTACAGAGCGTATCGGGCCGGTTCCTTATAGATTGCAATTACCACCTGAATTAGAAAAGATTCATAATGTCTTTCATGTCTCGATGCTTTGAAGATATCGATCCGACTATTCACATGTGATTTTCCCGACAGAGGTTGAAATTCATCCTGATATGACATATGAAGAAGAACCGATTTGTATTCTGGCTCGGGAGATAAAAGAATTGAGAAATAAGAAAATTCTGTTAGTTAAAGTACTGTGGCAAAAGCACAGAGTGGAAGAAGCAACTTGGGAGTCTGAGGATACAATGAAAGAGCATTATCCAACCTATTTACCGGTGTCGTAACCATTTTTTGAAAAAAACGGGAATCGACTTTAAAAATAGGGAGTCGCCACCGATCCTTATTTAGGTGTGATCGGGTCACCTTTGTTTTAATAAAACATTTTGATTTACTAAAACAACACTTTTGGTCTACGAAAATTTGAGAAAATAGGTTCGGGAGTCGATTGCGTGCGAGGAAGGGTTAGCACCCTCGTCACGCCCAAAATTGGTACCAAATTGATTATTTCATGTCTCAATGTCGAAAGTTTGAAAATTTTAAAAGGGAAAAGAAAATTAATCTCTTTTGGAAATATTTTAGTTTTCTCGAGTTGAATATCAAGACTTTCTCGCTCCGAAGGACAAAATATCACATCCAGTACATAGGACACGATGATTTTAATCCTCAAAACCAAGATCATTTTATGATTCCCGGGTTTCATGCGTAAAAAAATAATCAAAAGGATATTCAAATATTTAGCCAAACAAAAGAATCGAAACCCAACACATAGGGCACGACTCCTCGAGTTTCCAAACATAGAATATTGCCTTATTTTGAGAAGCTTTTGTTTTTGGATGAAATTTATAAAAAACCGGGTTATGTCTTTAAGAAACATTATTTAAAGCGTGAATAAGGGTCATGCTCGTCATATAATGGTAATGTGACACGAATTTGGCGTAACAATAATAGAATACATATAACACCTAACATTGGAATCTTTAATCTAAAGTATTAACATGCATGAATGACAATAACAATAATGGAACAATGATATAAACAAATAATAATGATGATAATAATATGAAAATACGAATAAAAAACTTATAAAACATGCAAGAATAATAACCACATGGCTTATACGATTTAGGCATTAATATTAATGGTCAAAGGTCAATGAGTTAAACAATTTTAAAAGAAATACTACATGAAACAATTTAAAACAATTTACAAAATGATTTTAAAGTGAAGAACACACAGTAAAAAAAATAAATAATATATGAAATACTTTTGTAATAATGTCAAAAATTTTAAAATAAACAATATATATATGTAATGTTTAATAAAGATAATATTCAAAAAAAAACTCAAAATAAACAAATAATAGTAATAAAACTTTGAGGAAAACTAAATAAATAAACCCTTTTTTAAAAAAGATTAAAGACTAGATTGAAATCAGAATGAAACAGTGGGGACCAAAATCGAAATCAACTCCAAAAGGGAGCCAAGGACCATAGCGTCTAATGCATAAATCCGTGGGGATCGAATGGGAAAATAACCCAGCCAATATGCGCTGCGTTTCATACTGATTTGGACGCGGACCAAATTAAAACGGAATAACATTAATAGGGTGAATTTAAAGAGTTAAATTGGGCAGAAATCGGTTGTGCAAAAAGGAAAGGGGGTCATCGCGCAAATATCCCTTGAGAGGGATATGCACAGTTATCCCTGAAGACCGAACGGCGCCGTTTTATTAGGTATTTAAGAAACCCTAAACTGTTTTAAAACACTTTAGCCTTCATTCCCTATAAACTCAACAGCCGCAGCACCCTTTTGTTTTCTCAAACGGAGAAACCCAGCAAGGCGACCCTCCATCCTCCATTTCCGTCCGACGACAGGACTTCATCGCCTGATCGTCGAATCACCACTGCATTCGGCGGCCGACGACGCTTGGAGGTGGGGTTTTCAATCCCGTTCGAAGCCCGATTCAGGTAAAACCTTTTTTCTTTTTTGATTTCGTTTATAAAATTTTTTCAATAACAAGAAATAAGCGAATAAATAAACAAATAACAGCAAATGGCAGTGAACAACGAAAAAAAAAGCGCAATCAACCTTGATCTTTGGATTTCTTGTTGATTTCTTTTTAGTATGCGTAAAAGCTGCCCCCTTACAATGTTTTCTATTTGATTTTTTTTCTGATTTTCAATCTCTGATGCGTAAAAAAGGATCCCCGTACACTGTTTTTTGAATGGCTTTTATGGCCAAAAGATTACGACTATTTTCTTTATTCTATTGTTTGTCCCATATTTCCCTGCTTTCGTTGCTTGTTGTTTGTTGTTTTTGTTTCTGCAGGGCATGGGCGAGACGCTGGTGGAGCAGTCAGAGACGCGAGTTGACCGAGGTGCATTGATGAGGCAGACGTGTGCAGGCGACGAACGAGGCATGGGTAGGGGCGCTCGTGGGAGGCCGAAGCGGTGCAGGGGTGCGTGCGGGAGTGGGAAGGTCAGGTGGCGTGGCGCAATAGGCAGAAACTCTAAGGTTCCAAAAAATTTGACTTTTTGGGCCATGGGGGCTTAGGTTCTGGGCTGATTCAGTTTGGGCTAGTTGGGCTAATTTTAAATGGGTCATTCGGGCTTGTAATTGGACATTTAGACTGTTATTATTGGGTTTGGTTGTTGTATTTGGGCTTTGAGTCTTTTGTAAATGGACGTTTAAAAGGACTAAACATTTATTTATTATTATTATTTTGGGTTTTTGTTTTTAGCTCGGTATTGGGCTTTGATGGGCCGGGCAAAATTTGGTTATTACAGCTGCCCCTCTTTGCCCATTGTCGTGAAACGAGAATAGAGCAAAGACAATAGAAGAACCAATTTTGCTCGGTCTTGGTGCGCTTTGGCTTACTGGTCCTTGTTTTCATCTTCGAACTCCACTGTAACATGTTGTCTTGATCCACTTTGCCACTACTTCCGTGAGACATGCCTCGTAGCTTCAATTCGCCTTTCCTCAATCTTGCTTATTATTTTTTTAACTTGCTCCAATGAGACTTCAGGACACGAAGAGATTTGTAGCTTCGATCTACTAATTGTTCCACTGGGACTTCGATGAAGCCTGAACTTTTCAAACTGCTTTCTTATTCTCACAATACTGGTTGACCTTTTCTTTCATTCTTTCTCTTTTTTCCCCCCTTTTTTTTTGAAAACAGAAATTGAAAAATAGAAATTGAAAGACAGAAATTAAACACACCTCGGCATGTGACCCGAGGCTCAACTCACCTTTTGTATTATGAGTTAATATTTGAACAGAAATTGAAAAACACCTCAGCATGTGACCTGAGGCTCAACTCACCTCTCGTATTATGAGTTGATATTTGGAAAATAAAAAATCGAAGAACACCTCAGTGTGTGACCTGAGGCTCAACTCACCTCTCGTATTATGAGTTGATATTTTGAACAGAAATTGAAAAGCACCTCAGCGTGTGACCTGAGGCTCAACTCACCTCTCGTATTATGATTTGATATTTGGAAAATAAAAAAATCGAAGAACACCTCAGCGTGTGACCTGAGGCTCAACTCACCTCTCGTATTATGAGTTGATATTTGGAAAATAAAAAAATCGAAGAACACCTCAGCGTGTGACCTAAGGCTCAACTCACCTCTCGTATTATGAGTTGATATTTTGAACAAAAATTGAAAAACACCTCAGCGTGTGACCTGAGGCTCAACTCACCTCTCGTATTATGAGTTGATATTTTGAAAATAAAAAAATCGAAGAACACCTCAGCGTGTGACATGAGGCTCAACTCACCTCTCGTATTATGAGTTGATATTTTGAACAGAAATTGAAAAACACCTCAGCGTGTGACCTGAGGCTCAACTCACCTCTCGTATTATGAGTTGATATTTTGCAATCAAAATTTCAAAACATATCATCTGGCGAAACTCGGATGTCTTCTTTCCCTTGATTCGGTACAGCTATCATCAAAACTTCTTGCTTTACTGGTGTACCTGTATATGTCATGCGTGATGTTATCATTATATGCACGTGTTTGTCTTAAATGCTTTTATGCCTACATGATTATGCCATGCGCCCTGGGCTTGTTTGTCATGTATCTCTTTTCGTTACGACTTTCATGATGACCTGTATTCATTGCTTCGACTCTTGACTTTTCTTTCAGGTTTTGTACCCGTCCTCAAGTTTTACGAGTAATCTGCGTTTCTCGTATATCACCCTTTTGCCCCCTGTTGAACTTTGTCCTTACCTTGAGGCTCTTGTACTTACCAAATTTTCATCTAGGTAATGCTCAACATTCCTTTTGTTTAGAGTATGTAATTTCACTATTTATCATTTAAATGAACCAAACATGAGATGTCTGAAAATGGGAAAGTAAGTACGAAAGAAATACCTCGCATTCATATTTATTTCAAAGCAATAAGCAAAGAAAATTGGCAAGGAACAATTCAATGTTATAAAAAGGAAAGTAAGTTCAATTGTCGCGAATGCTCTAGATATCCAGCGCACGAACTTCTCCACGTTTCTTCATCCTGGATCTTTCCTAGCAAAGCCTTTTGGGTAGAAGATTTTGAGCTTCCGAGTCTGCTTCATTATTATAGTCTCGCTGTTTGACTCCCTGTTCAAATCGCCCCTGCTCTTTAAGTCCGAATCCCCTTCATCAGGACGCCCTTTCAGGTTTTCGTCCCAATATCTTTTGTTTATCAAGACGCCCTTTTTCGGGTTTTCGTCCTGATTTTTTTTATGCATAATATTTCTTCACAGTATCCGAGTTCACTGGATTTGGTAACTCCTTCCCATCCATCTTAGTGAGAATCAAAGCTCCACCTGAGAAAACTTTCTTTACGACATATGGTCCTTCCCAATTCGGTGCCCATTTTCCTCGGAAATCTTTTTGTATTGGGAGGATCTTTCTCAGCACGAGCTCTCCTTCGCGAAATTCCCTTGGCCGTACCTTCTTGTCATGGGCTGTGATCATTCTCTTCTGGTACATCTGTCCATGACAGATGGCTTTTAAGCATTTTTCTTCGATCAGATTTAGTTGGTCATATCGAGCCCGAACCCATTCCGATTCTTCTAGTTTTGACTCCATTAAGACTCACAGGGAGGGGATCTCAACTTCAATGGGCAGCATAGCTTCCATTCCATAGACCAGAGAGAAAGGAGTTGCCCCGGTAGAGGTCCGTACACACGTGCGATATGCATATAGAGCAAATGGTAGCTTCTCGTGCCAGTCTTTATTTGTCTTGGTCATTTTCCCAATAATCCTCTTAATGTTTTTGTTAGCAGCTTCTACCGCTCCGTTCATCTTTGGACGATAGGGTGAGGAATTATGATGCTTTATTTGAAATTGTTCACACACTTCTTTCATCATCTTGTTGTTCAGATTCAAGGCATTATCTGAGATGATTCTCGCAGGCAAATCGTATCGACATATGATATCCTTTTTTAAGAACTTGCAAACTGCGGTTTTTGTCACATTAGCAAACGAAGCGGGTTCTACCCATTTCGTGAAGTAATCTATGACCATAAAAATGAATCGATGTCCATTAGAAGCCTTTGGGGAAATTGGCCCTATAACATCCATGTCCCACATAGAAAAAGGCCCTATAACAGTTGGCATGCGTTCCGCAAATTCCTTCATGGACATCTTCAAGTATCTTTCTGGCTTCAACAGTATCCATGCATCTCAGGAGCACTTGATCTTTTCCCTTTTCGTATAGGATGTCCCCATCAAGAACAAATTTCGCCGCCATTCTTCTGATTGTTCTTTTGTCATTCTCATTTGCTCGCTCGGGATATATTTGATTCTTGACATATTCTAAGATATCATGGAACCATGGTTGTCCATCTGCCTCTTTTTTGTTGATAAAACAATGTGCAGGGGCCTCGTATATGCTCATTTGGAGAGGCATTATTTCCGTTTCTCGGCTTGCTTTGGACATTGAAGCCAAAGTGGCTAGGGCATCAGCCAATTGGTTTTCTTCTCATTTGAAATAATTAAAGGTTACTTCTTCAAATTCTTTGATCAGCTCTGTCACGAGATCGCGATATTTGACTAACTTCGAGTCTCTCACTTCCCAATCTCCACGGATTTGGTAAATCACCAATGCCGAATCCCCAGATACCTTTAAGATTTTGATGTCTCGTTCAATAGCTGCGCGAAGTCCCATGATGCAAGCCTCATATTCCGCTATGTTGTTGGTACAAAAGAAGTTTAATCTGGCATTGAATGGGTAATGATTCCCTTCTGGTGACACTAAGACTGCTCCAATCCCATGTCCCAATGCATTTGATGCACCATCAAAACTCATCTTCCATGATTTCTTTTTTGACGACTCACATTCTTTTTCTGTAATGCACATCAAGTCTTCGTCTGGGAAGTCAAATCTTAATGGTTCGTATTCCTCTATCGTTCGAGTTGCTAGGAAGTCAGCTATCGCGCTCCCTTTTATCGACTTTTGGATAACATAGATGATGTCGTACTCCGATAGTAGGATTTGCCATCGTGCCATTCTTCCAGAGAGTGCAGGTGATTCCATCATGTATTTTAGTGGGTCCAGTTTTGAAATCAACCACGTCGTATGATACAACATATATTGTCTGAGCCTTCGAACCACCCAGACCAAAGCACAACAGAATTTTTCAATTGACGGATACTTCGCTTCACACCCTGTGAATTTCTTGCTGAGGTAGTAAATCGCCTTTTCTTTTTTTCCTGACTCATCATGTTGCCCCAGAACATAACCCATGGAATTTTCGAACACAGTCAGATACAATATTAACGGTCTCCCGGGAGTTGGCGGTACTAGCACCGGGGGGCTGGACAAATATTGTTTTATCTTGTCAAAAGCCACTTGGCACTCCTCGTTCCATTCTCCAGGATTGTGCTTTCGAAGGAGCCGAAAAATTGGGTCGCACTGGTTGGTAAGTTGAGCGATAAATCGAGTGATGTAGTTCAACCTCCCTAAGAACCCTCTGACTTCTTTTTGTGTGCGTGGAGGCGGTAGTTCCTGTATGGCTTTTATCTTGTCTGGATCAACCTCGATACCTCTCTCACTGACGATGAAGCCCAGTAATTTTCCAGAGGTAGCCCCGGAGGTACACTTGGCTGGGTTAAGCTTCAGTTGGAATTTTCTCAGTCTTTCAAACAACTTCCTGAGGTTCCCGACATGCTCTCTTTCCCCTCGAGATTTGGCAATCATATCGTCGACATAGACTTCTATTTCTTTATGCATCATGTCATGGAACAACATCACCATTTCCCTCTGATATGTTGCCCCGGCATTCTTTAATCCGAATGGCATCACCTTGTAGCAGAATGTCCCCCACATCGTCACGAATGTAGTTTTCTCCATATCCTCAGAGCCATCTTTATCTGATTATAACCCGAGAATCCATCCATGAAAGAAAATAACGAATGTCTTGCTGTGTTATCTACCAATGTATCGATGTGTGGCAAGGGAAAATTATCTTTTGGGCTTGCTCGATTCAGATCACGATAATCTACGCACATCCACACCTTACCGTCTTTCTTCGGTACTAGTACTATATTAGCCACCCATTCTGGATATTTAGAGACTTGTAAGAAGCCAGCATCAAATTGTTTTCTTACTTCTTCTTTTATCTTTAACAACATTTCAGGTCTCATTCGTCTTAGCTTCTACTGAATGGGTTTGCATTCTGGTTTCAGTGGGAGTCTATGGACCACTACATCCACGTTCAAACCTGGCATGTCCTGATACGACCATGCAAATACATCTTTGTACTCATGAAGCAAGGCGATCAAATCATGTTTGGTGTGCTCTGAAATGGAGGTCCCAATCTTCACTTCTTGCCTCTTTTCTTCGTTTCCCAAGTTCACTGCCTCAACAGATTCTTCATGGGGTAGAATCTGTTTATCTTCTTGTTTTATCATTCTCAGTAAGTTAGGGGATGAGACATAATCTTCAGCATTTTCCTCAGCTTCGAATTATCCTGAACAAACAGCTTTCTCGAAATAGATTTTAGGACTTGTAATGGGATTGTTCACGTCGTCGATATCTGAGCACCTGAAAGGTAAATGGAAAAGAAACTATAGAGGAGCATCGAGGTACTGGAACCTACAAACGTGATACTATGGCATGATATGAGATATATATAAGGGCAGGCTATGAGAAGAGGGAATAAATATGAAGCCAATGAGAATGAAAGACCATGACAAAATGCATCTTCGTTAATGTTTATTTAAAAGCTAAATAGCCAACATAAACTCTTATAGCAGATTCCCCTACAAATTAGGGGCATACAAAAAGTCAGCGTTGAGCATTACTTTGGAGAGGACTTAGAAACTACGAGAAGGTCCACGGCAGTCCAGTTGTTCAAAACAAATCCAGGGGGGTTAGGGCGTATCATTGAAATGTCTTCCACTGCATCATCCACTTTGTCAATGACGTTTATACTGAAGTTTTGAAGGCCCTTTTCAATTGATAACAATGTGTTTTGTGAATTATCCCTCCCTGGGTATATCATTCCTGCAGATGTAAATGTTTTCGACAAGGGCGAATACATTATGGGCTCCCATTCCACTTCCCAACCTGAGGCTCTTGCAATCCTCCTTTCTTGCTCTTTCTGTAACTGTTTCCTTCTTTGTCGCACGTCAGGCTTGAATCTTAAACCGCATCGAGCCTTGTGGTGTACTGGCTTTAGTGCTCTGACCATTCCTTGCTGGTATTTTCCCAACCCTTTCTTCGCTCGGGCTCCTTTTCCCATAGTCAGCTTGATTCCCATCTTGGTATTCTTCGATAGCTTGGATGCGGGAGTCTTATTTCCTTCAAAAACAAATGTAGCATTGATAAATTCGAAGGAGCGGAAGGAGCATTCTACTGCATCTTTATTTGCTTCAATGTAGGGCGCGTTAGTAGAGACAGACGCAACAATGTCTTCTTCACCAGCGACCGTGATCAAACGGTTATCCATGACAAACTTGACCTTTTGATGGAGAGATGAAGGAACTGCCCCGGCGGAATGGATCCAAGGCCTCTCTAAGAGGCAGTTATATGAAGGTGCGATGTCCATGACCTGGAACTCAATATCGTATGTACATGGGCCCACTTCTAGAGGAATCTCGATCTTTCCTATGACCTCTCGTCATGTCCCATCAAACGCCCTTACCGCGGAATGACAAGGCCTTAGGTAAGACATATCAACCGGCATCTTGGACAGTGTAGCCAAAGGCATGACATTGAGTGCAGATCTGTTATCAATGAGCACATTCGGTATTATATAGCCTTTGCACCCGGTCGTGATGTGCAATGCTTTTACGGAACCCCTACCATTTGGTGGTATTTCCTCATCACTGAAAGAGATGAAATTATCCGCATTCAAGTTGTTCACCCACCTATTAAGCTTTTCGACGGGTACGTTGTTCGGCACATACGCTTGGTTTAACACTTTCAGTAGCGTTTCGATGTGGTTCTGAGCTCAACAATAGATATAACACCGAGATTCTAACCGGTTGCTTGTTCAACTGTTCCACGATGTTATATTCACTATGCTTGATAAAGTTTAAGAATTCATGTGCTTCATCCTCGTTCACAGGTCTTTTGATTTCTTGCTCAGACTGTATTTCAGCATCAACCTCAGCACTACGCATTGGTGCCTTTCCTTTCTGATTCGCGTCAACTGCTTTCTTCTTTAGTTCATCCACTTCAGGGGAATAACATCTCCCACTGCAGGTAAAATGCCCCACCTCGCTAACACTTCCAGTTGTGGCTTCGGGTATGGTGATGTTGACATCATATTTCTATGGTACTGCCTTGTCATCCTTGTAAGGGAAAGGAACTGGTGCTTTGATTATCATCTTTGGTTCGACTTCTTTCTTCTTGGCCTCATAATAAATCACCAGAGGTCGATCGACACTATAAGGGATGGCTGGTGGTTGATTATCAGAGGCTCATTTTTCCCTTTCCTCGGCCTCCTCTATTTTATCAAAGATCTTGACCTCCTTGTTGTTCATCATGTCTTGAAGTAACTCTTTGAATTTCTCGCAAGACTGGATGTGATGCCCTTCTACGCCATGAAAGACACAAAAACTTTGACCCTCTGTACTTTCCTCCTTGAAACTTTTCTTGAACAAGCCCTTCTCAGTCATTATTTCCCATACTTTGCTCAAAGGTGTCTTTATTTCAGATACGCGATTTTTAGCTCGCCACCTGTCTTCCTTCGTCACTACGCTCACGTTCCCTTCAGCGTGGTTAGGGAGCGGATTTCCAGCCATATTACTAATACTATCAAATCGTAAAATGCCTGCATCAATAAGACCTTGAACCCTTTTCTTAAAAGCTAGGCAATTTTCTGTAGAATGCCCCCGGTTTCCAGCATGGTACATGCAACTAGCGTTGGGATCGTACCATTTTGGGTATGGAGGTTTCAGGGGTGCCATATAATGTAGGGATATTAATTGTTTTTCTAGTAATTTTGGGCACAGCTCTCCATACGACACAAGAATAGGGGTGAATTGAAATTTTTCAGGATTGGGTTTTGTTGGTCTTTGTTCATTTTTGGGTTGACTTTGAGCAGGTGTAATATTTGGCGGGAATATAGTGAATGGTCTTTGGTTATCAGCGGCATAGACGGGGTAAGGAGGAGGGGTTTGATAGCAAGGGTTTTGAGGAGGAAAATAGTTCGGAGGTGGGCGAAATTGAGGCCGTAGTTGGGTTGGGTACAGATTAGAAGCATAGCGGCTCCCCGTCCCCACCATGTGAGTTTCAAGCTCTTTTTTCTTCATAGGTACCGGCCTTTTCGAGCTCTCAGGACCTTCCATCCTTCCACTATTGATGCCATTTTCAATGAGTTCCCCAGACATTACGATATCGGTGAAGTCTTTTGTGGCGTTTCCCACCAGTTTGTCGTAAAATGGCGCTTTCAAGGTGTTGATAAAGAGGACCGTTATCTCACTTTTATTCAGTGGGGGTTCTATTTGCACCGAGACATCCCTCCACCTTTGAGCGTATTGTCTAAACGTCTCTGCTGGTTTCTTTTCCATCATCTACAGCGTTAGTCGATCAGGTGCCATATCGAAGACATGCTTGTACTGTTCACAAAATGCTGATGCTAGGTCCTTCCATGATTAGATCCTCTCTCTGCTGAGTTGATTATACCATCAGAGGGCTGATCTGATCAAGCTATCTTGAAAACAATGTATTAACAATTTGTCTTCATTCACATAACCAGCCATCTTTCGACAAAACATGATAAGATGCGCCTTTGGACATCTCGTTCCATCGTTTTTTTCAAAATCTGGCGCTTTGAATTTCGGAGGTAGGACCAGATCAGGCACTAAACTGAGCTCTTTGGCGCTCAGTGCAGAGAAGACTCCGGTACCTTCTACCGCTTTGAGTCTTTCTTCTAGACTCCTATACTTGTCCTCAGCCTTATGCTCCTTCATTCTCAGCTTGGCTATTTCTACCGGATCATCCAAATCCGGAACTATTGGATTAGTGGAATTATCTCCGGAGTTCGACGCAAACATACCTTGCCCTAGATGAGCAGGTGGTGCAGGTCATTGCTCTAGGCCTACCGGTTCCCCTTGAGGATATCCTCTTTGCGTCGCATGGGCGTGGGGTGGAGTGAATCCTGGGAGATAGAGCGGATCCTGATTAACTCTCGAATGGGGTTCTGTAACATCAGGACTTTGTGCGGGTCCTTTTCCTTTGACTAGAGTTGCCATCATCTCCATCGTTTTGGTCATTTGATTCTTCTGCTCAAGCGATTCCTCTCGGGATCTTACCATCAAATCCCTTGCTTCTTGCTGCGACTTGGCCAATTGCTCTTGCAACTTTCTCTGGATTCTTTCCATTCTTTCGATTCTTTCATTGAGTTCAGCATCCATAGCTCTAGTTCTTAGACGGGTCCTATAGGGATGACGTGATTCCAGGTTCGTAGTGTCGCAACGTGGATTATACGATTTTAGCCTCAGTGAATGATTAAGGTGATATGATTGCTATTGCATGCAATGTAATGCAGATGTATGATATGAATGCACAAAGGTGTTGATTTGATTCAATTTCATTAGATAAACTTTACTAGAAAACAAATTTCCTTTTCATAGAACGGACGATTACATATACGACTTCACCCTAATGCCTAAATCCTTAACTTTCCTAAGAAGCCAAGCTAATTTTTGGCCTCGATCCGACACTGACTCATATTGTAGACTTAATACATCAGCTCGAGTGGCCAAAGTTTGTAAATGGTCGGCCACCTTTCGGACTTGAACCACAGTTTCACCCATCACATAGTCTCTATCTCTGGTCTGTCCTTGAGAATGGTGGAGCTGCTCTTTCCAATGTACATTGTTCGCCTCAATGAGCTCAACTCGAATTTTACTATCTTGTAATGCAGTCTCGAGCTCTCCTATCCTCCCTTTCATCTCCTCAATCTTGTTCTGGCTGGCTCTTAATTCGATTACCGAGTTGCGGCTATGGTGCAGATGCAGCGACTTTTCTAATTCTGCTATTCGGGCGCGTAACCTCTCATTCTCACTTTGACTTTCCAACAGGCTCTTTTTCAAATCGTCTTCCCGTACTCGAGCATCTTGGGACTTCTTTTCCCACTGATTGGCTCTGGATTTTTCTTCTTTAATTTCCTGCCGCCATTGCTCTGATGTTTTACTTAGACCAGCGGTTCTGATGGACATGCGCAGCTTCTTGTAGTCTGTCTTTAAGCTATCCAAATCCTCTTCGGCTTTATTTTTTCCTTTTTTCAATTTCTCGGCTTCGAGTTTGTGGATGTCGACATCTAACCCTAACTGCATCTTTTCCTCCTCTAGCTGCTCTATCCTCTTTCCCAATTCCCGACTCCTTCTCTCGAAATCTTGCTTAATAATCTCTAATTCGGATGGAATTACTTGTAATTGTTCCTTTGTTGGCCGAACGTCTCCTTGGCTTGGCCTCGGGATATTGTCATTGATTCTTTTGCCCCACCACAGATCATACTCGGGGGTCGTCATTGGCCCTATGGCGAATCTCTTCATTTTCCGGGTTTGAGTCCACGCATCTGATATTTCGCGAACTCTTTTCTTATAATTATCGTCCCTGTACGAAAACTCACACTGGGCTAATCCATGTGTCACTGGTATGAACTGCGTTGATCGATACTGTCTCATCACTAGTAATGGGGCATACCCAACAGCTCCCCATATCCCGAGTAAAGGGCCCCAGTCAAACTCTCCGCACCGATACAAGATCTTGTCAGGGATCTTCCACGGAGTCTTCCATTCTACATCTTCCACTTGCAAATTTTGGAGAATCGCTATCCATTTCTCTCCAGATAGGTCGTCTTGCCTTGGTGTATCTGCTAATTCCTTTAGAGGAGAATAGTTTTCGAAAAAGACTTTGCATGAGACCTTTTCTATCTTCCAAAAATGGCAATGGAACCATGATAGCAAAAGTTGTGCACATCCCATGAACCTCCCTTCGCCCGCTCTTCGGCAAGCATTCAATGATCTGAAAGTTTCGGCTAAGATTGCAGGGACGGGTGTGACTCCCTTGTCAAGTTTATCCAATAAGTCGGAGACCGCTTCCTCTACATGCCCCAACGCCTTGGGGAAGATGACCAAACCATAGATGCTTAAAGCGAAGACTTCGACCCTCTTCTTCTTATCTGGATGCGCCAAGATCAGATCCTTCAGATGTTTCCAAGGGATGCACTTATAATCTCCTTTTTGCTTGATCCGAGCTGTAATCCATTGCTCGCTCATCCCTATAATGTTCATTAGCTTTTTTGAGAATGTTGGCACATTAGCAAACCTTGAATAAGCCTTGTCAGTTTGAATTCTCGGGCATCGAAACAAATCTGTATACTCCTCTATGGTAGGCACCAAATCCACCCTTCCAAAAGTGAAGCAACTGTAAGCGGGGTTCCAAAATTGGGTAATAGCTCAGAGTAGGTACTCGTCTACCTTGATATCTAGCAGATAGTGCAAATCACCGTAATTATAGTAGAATAGTTATTTGACCTCGTTACCCCATGAATCCCATATTTCCTTCAATTCTCGCAGGTCGTTTTGAGTCACGCTGATGCGAGTGAAATCCCTCAACTCTGATTCATCTCCCGCTGTCAGGCTGTCTCCTTTTTCTTGCTGTATCCTTTCGGACCATGTTTGAACAGCCGCATTATCCTCCACTCTATCGGGAAACCCCTTTTCCATGTCAAGCTTTTCTATCTAGTAACCGAATGTGAATCAACACCTTTTATGATGAAATGCTAAGCAATAACAGCAAAACACAACAAGTTAGCATCATGTACAAAGGGAACTTAAAACGAGCAAGAAATAATCGAACCCCTATTTATACGGCTCTACCTACAATGGGCTCTTAGGTCTCTCTATATGTGGTTCGGTTCTAAAGTAAGGGTACCTGAACCAGCAGATTCCTCGATCCTCACCCATTATAGGCTCCTATGGACCGAGTTCGGTTCAGGGGAATACATTTCCCTATGGCTGCACGGAGATAAAAATCTCACGAAGACATAGGTACGGATGTATCCCGGAAGCGATCCACTATCTTGCACGGAGGTAAAAACCTCACGAAAGAGTAGCGTCTCACTCCCACTTAAGAGGGTATGACCACAACGGTCATGCAGTGCAATGCCAAATTATTTTATAAGACTCAACATTATTGGAATCATAATATCAGCAAATGCATCGAAAGAAACATGATTTTTCAAAATAAATTTCCAATTTTCGACAAAAGGACAAAGAATAATCAATTTTACGGCCTGACTCTCACAAGTCCCCAGTGGAGTCGCCAAGCTGTCGTAACCATTTTTTGAAAAAAATGAGAATCGACTTTAAAAATAGGGAGTCACCACCGATCCTTATTTAGGTGTGATCGGGTCACCTTTGTTTTAATAAAACATTTTGATTTACTAAAACAACACTTTTGGTCTACGAAAATTTGAGAAAATAGGTTCGGGAGTCGATTGCGTGCGAGGAAGGGTTAGCACCCTCGTCACGCCCAAAATTGGTACCAAATTGATTATTTCATGTCTCAATGTCGAAAGTTTGAAAATTTTAAAAGGGAAAAGAAAATTAATCTCTTTTGGAAATATTTTAGTTTTCTCGAGTTGAATATCAAGACTTTCTCGCTCCGAAGGACAAAATATCACATCCATTACATAGGACACGATGATTTTAATCCTCAAAACCAAGATCATTTTATGATTCCCGGGTTTCATGCGTAAAAAAAAATCAAAAGGATATTCAAATATTTAGCCAAACGAAAGAATCAAAACCCAACACATAGGGCACGACTCCTCGAGTTTCCAAACATAGAATATTGCCTTATTTTGAGAAGCTTTTGTTTTTGGATGAAATTTATAAAAAACCGGGTTATGTCTTTAAGAAACATTATTTAAAGCGTGAGTAAGGGTCATGCTTGTCAAATAATGGTAATGTGACACGAATTTGGCGTAACAATAATAGAATACATATAACACCTAACATTGGAATCTTTAATCTAAAGTATTAACATGCATGAATGATAATAACAATAATGGAACAATGATATAAACAAATAATAATGATGATAATAATATGAAAATATGAATAAACAACTTATAAAACATGCAAGAATAATAACCACATGGCTTATACGATTTAGGCATTAATATTAATGGTCAAAGGTCAACGAGTTAAACAATTTTAAAAGAAATACTACATGAAACAATTTAAACAATTTACAAAATGATTTTAAAGTGAAGAACACACGGTAAAAAAAATAAATAATATATGAAATACTTTTGTAATAATGTCAAAAATTTTAAAATAAACAATATATATATATGTAATGTTTAATAAAGATAATATTCAACAAAAAACTCAAAATAAACAAATAATAGTAATAAAACTTCGAGGAAAAATAAATAAATAGACCCTTTTTTAAAAAAGATTAATGACTAGATTGAAATCAGAATGAAATAGTGGGGACCAAAATCGAAATCAACCCCAAAAGGGAGCCAGGGACCATAGCGTCTAATGCATAAATCCGTGGGGATCGAATGGGAAAATAACCCAGCCAATATGCGCTGCGTTTCATACTAATTTGGACGTGGAGCAAATTAAAACGGAATAACATTAATAGGGTGAATTTAAAGAGTTAAATTGGGCAGAAATCGGTTGCGCAAAAAGGAAAGGGGGTCATCGCGCAAATATCCCTTGAGAGGGATATGCACAGTTATCCCTGAAGACCGAACGGCGCCGTTTTATTAGGTATTTAAGAAACCCGAAACTGTTTTAAAACACTTTAGCCTTCATTCCCTGTAAACTCAACAGCCGCAGTGTAACACCCCTTAACCCGTACCCGTCGCCGAATTAGGGTTATGAGGCGTTACCGAACTAGACACAGTTTAACACAGTCTTATATGAAATAAATCCATTTCGCATATTTAAATTTCAATAATAACAAATGATGATCAAGACTTACATTACAAATAACCATGTTTCAAAAATTTCAAAACATCATAATTCATTATCTGTACAGGTTTCGAATCAAGCTTTCACAGAACAACACCAAATTTCATATAAGAACATATAAAAATACGTCTATTGCATTAGTCGAAAATCAACATATAATTTTATACCTTCTACAATATGCATATTAAAACAAATAGGCCCGTAGTACTCTATTAGTTCTTTTATTATTTAATGCACACAAGATTTTTGAAAAAAACCTACCAAACACACACATGACATGTGACTAGTCCAAGATACTAAAATACAACCAACTCATTAACCATATATTCGGTCCTCATTTAAAACTCTAATAATCAACTCAAAACATAAGTATAAACATTTTCATGATCAACTTTGTGTTATAACCAAGCACATAATAATCTAAGTAGAAAATTCATACGACCAAATAGGCATACTTATATACATACATATATATATGTATATAATACATATAAATGATTAAATTTATATAACCACATTTAACTTCTAAGCATGATACGCACACATCTTATATCAAAGATTTAAACAAACCATTATATCAAACCCATAAACCATACTTAACCGAAGGTAATAGCCTTATTCGCAAGGCCATATATACATTTATACAACCGGACATCATTCATTCAAGTCATCATTCAGCCTATACATGCCTTTGATTCGAAGGTAAACATTTATACCAAAACGAGTGATAGTGTGGTTGACTTTCTTGATGATCCTCCGAGTCCGTAGCTGAGTTAACGATCTATAAAACAGAAAGACCACATATACGAAGTAAGCACACTAGCTTAGTAAGTTTTAAGTTAATGATAATACAGTGTCCAAACACTAATTCATATATAATAGTTACCATTAACAATGAAAAGTAAGCATGTAAAATACACAATTTCATGTAAGGCCGAATACCATAGTTCATCTACCTAATTGTTTCACTTATTGCCCTTAAACGTATATTATAACAAAACACAAGGTATATGTTTTACATAAATCACATTACTACAAATCATATACATCCTCCATTCACATCGTCTATGTTATCCCAATCAAAGTCACATTTCAATGAACATTTCTATTCATACTCAAGTATACCAAAGTATTGTATTCAATCTCAATTTCAGTCACGTACTACTCATACTTTTGATCATAAGTTCAATTTCACATAATACCATTTCTACCGTATCATTCAAATTCAGTTAATATTAGACATATCTTACCTTGCTTTCGATGAATGAAAAAGGGACTTACGTTTACTCGAGCGTTTACTTGGTACTTTAACTGCGTTTCACCTTGAATAATTTAAGGTTTCTTCATTTAAAACACATCACCGGCAACAAGCCTGCTAGGCACCAAAGCCCGAAATGTAACACCGGCACAAAGCCTGCTAGGCACAGAGCCTGATTTACAACACCGGCACAAGGCCTGCTAGGCACAGAGCCTGATATATTTATCAACTCAATTCATCAACTCACAGTTCTCAACACATACATTACTATCCAATCGTATTTACACAACCAATTCATCTGTCATGTCAAGTATACTAATTCACATTGTATTCAAAAACATATATTCATTCCAAAATTAAACATACACATTCGGCTATCTCATGATATTTACCCAAACTAACCACATAATTTGATTTCATACATTTTTAATTATCAACTTAACGAGCTTTAACTTAAGAACTTACCTCGACTACCGACGAACCGCGTATACCGACTATTCGACAACTTTCGACTTCCCCCGATCTAAATTCGTTTTTCTTTTTTCGTGATCTAAACATATCAAAAATAATCTCATTCAAGTACATTTCATTTCAATTGTCCCAAAACACATAAATGGGCAAATTACTATTTTACCCCTAATGTTTTACATTTTTACAATTTAGTCCTATTTGCATAAAACACAAAATACACATAATTTGCACATAATGCTTTAGGGCCGAATCTTCTGTACATTCATACCAAGGCATACATTTCATTTATTTTGCAAATAAGCCCCTCAAAAATTTTATTTTTCCAAATTAGCCCTAATTGTTCAATTTCACCAAAACTTTCAATACAAAACATGCTAATCTTTTTCATATCTATAATTTAAAATCATCAAACACCAAAAATCATATGAACACTACAATGGCCGAATATCAAGCATGCTTATTTTCAAAAATTATAACATGGGTTAGCTACGGTTCGAAGCAACGATCTCAAAAACGTAAAAATTAACAAGAACCGAAATCAAACTAACCTTGATTTTGAATTTCTAATTGCCGAAACTCAAAGTTCCCTAACCCTTATTCTTTTCTCCATGTTCTTCCAAGAAAGAAATGAAAGAGAATGGCTTATTTTTTTATGATATTTTAACAAATAATATGTTATTAAACTAATTACTAACCTAACCTTATAATATAAAATTCCATAATATAAAACTCAAGGTTATTCTTGGCATAAGCCACCCACTAACTCAAAAATGGGTTATTTACCCTTTTAATACCTCATATTAAAAATCCATAATCAATTTGGCACTTTTCACTATAGTTTGCAACTTTTACCTTTTACGCGATTAAGTCCTTTTTCTAAATTAAACACACAAACGATAAAATTTTTCTATGAGACTTTCACACATATTAATTCACATATAATAAACACAAAATATAATATTAAAATATTTCTTGGACTCAGATTCGTGGTCCCAAAACCACTGTTCTAATTAGGGTCAAATTCGGTCTGTTACACGCAGCCCCCTTTTGTTTTCTCAAACGGAGAAACCCAGCAAGGCGACCCTCTATCCTCCATTTCTGTCCGATGACAGGACTTCATTGCCTGATCGTCGGATCACCACTGCATTTGGCGGCCGACGACGCTTGGAGGTGGGGTTTTCAATCCCGTTCGAAGCCCGATTCAGGTAAAACCTTTTTTCTTTTTTGATTTCGTTTATAAAATTTTTGCAATAACAAGAAATAAGCGAATAAATAAACAAATAACAGAAAATGGCAGTGAAAAACGAAAAAAAAAGCGCAATCAACCTTGGTCTTTGGATTTCTTGTTGATTTCTTTTTAGTATGCGTAAAAGCCGCCCCCTTACAATGTTTTTTATTTGATTTTTTTTTTCTGATTTTCAATCTCTGATGCGTAAAAAAGGATCCCCGTACACTGTTTTTTGAATGGCTTTTATGGCCAAAAGATTACGACTGTTTTCTTTATTCTATTGTTTGTCCCATATTTCCCTGCTTTCGTTGCCTGTTGTTTGTTGTTTTTGTTTCTGCAGGGCATGGGCGAGACGCTGGTGGAGCAGTCAGAGACGCGAGTTGACCGAGGTGCGTTGATGAGGCAGATGCGTGCAGGCTACGAACAAGGCATGGGGAGGGGCGCTCGTGGGAGGCCGAAGCGACGCAGGGGCGCGTGCGGGAGTGGGAAGGTCAGGTGGCATGGCGCAATAGGCAGAAACCCTAGGGTTCCAAAAAATTTGATTTTTTGGGCCATGGGGCCTCAGGTTCTGGGCTGATTCAGTTTGGGCTAGTTGGGCTAATTTTAAATGGGTCATTCGGGCTTGTAATTGGACATTTAGACTGTTATTATTGGGTTTGGTTGTTGTATTTGGGCTTTGAGTCTTTTGTAAATGGACGTCTAAAAGGACTGTACATTTATTTATTATTTTTTTGGGTTTTTATTTTTAGCTCGGTATTGGGCTTTGATGGGCCGGGCAAAATTTGGTTATTACAACCGGTAAGATTTTCGGGGACGAAAATCCCTAAGGGGGAATTGTAACAGTCCAAACTTGACCCTAATCGGAACAGTGGTTTCGGGACCACGAATCCGAGTCTGAAAAATGTTTAAATATTATTTTCTGTGTTAATTATATGTGAATTAACATGTGTGAAAGTTTCGTAGAAAAATTTGATTATTTGCATGCTTAATTAGATAAAAAGGGCTTAATCGAGTAATTTATAAATTTGTCAGTCTAATGTGCAAGGGCTAAATTGATGTTGTCTTTCTAAAAGGAGGTATTAAAGTGGAAATTTAGCCATTTCAAGATGTAGTGGACGGCATATGACATGAATGCCCATTAGTTAAAGTGTTTTAATTATTTGAAGTAATGGATAATTCAGTAAAATAATAATAAGGCATTATAATATACAATAACATAAAAAAAATAAAGACATGTTCATCTTCTAAAGTGAAAGCCTAAACTAAGAAAGGAAAAAGAGTTAGGGAAGCTTTAATTTTCAGAAACAAATTAGCTTGAATAAGGTATGTATAGTTTTCGGTTTTGATAATTTTTACATTTTTGAGATCGTTGCTTAGAAATCTTCAAGACCCATGCTTTAATTTTTGAGTTTGATGAATATTTTGAGTTGAGCTATTGATGATAGTTGATTGTTTATGTTGTTTAGGGATGAATTATGAAATATATGTGTTAGATTAATATGTTTTGTCTTTGGATTTTGCATGAATTTGAGTAATTTGGACTAAATTACAAAAATAAATTTTTGAGGGACTAAAATGTGAAATAAATGAAATGCATGGACTTGTATGGAGACTAGGAACATTCGGCCCTTAAGGTGTGTGGTCAAATTTTGTGTATTTTGTGTTTTGTACAAATAGGACTAAATGGTAAAAGTGTGAAATATTAGGGGCAAAATGGTAATTTGCCCATTTAGTTGTTTTTGGATTAAATTGAATAGAAATGTGTTTGAATGAGCTTAATTTGAACATGTTTAGATCAAGAACAAAAGAAAAAGGACTTGGATCGGGGGAAAACGAAAATTATCGAATAGCCGATTTTTGCTGTCCGACGATATCTGAGGTAAGTCTCTAAGCAAATATATGTCGTAAATTATTTACGTAATTTAATAAATGCTGAAACTTGAAACCATTGTGACTATATATGAATTTGCCAAATTTGGCTAAGTAAAATATGTGATTTGGTTGAGTTATTTGAATATTAGAAGTATTTGAATATTTGTACGATGAGATTTCAATGAGAAAGAAGTTCGATATATGAAATGACATGTGAGATATCTTTAAGTATTAGTATTCGGGCCTTGAGCCTATCAAGCCTTGGGCTGGTGAATTTATCGAGCTTTATGCCTAGCAGGCTTATTGCCAGTGAATAGATATCAGACCTTGGGTCTAGCAGGCTTAGTGCCGGTGTGAACTTCAGGCTTATGCCTAGCAGGTTTTATACCGGTGATTAAAATATCAACTTGTGGCGTATGAGAGTACATCGTGATGTGTTTATGGGGCAAGTAAGTTAACATTACGAGTTATTTATTATTCGACCATACAGGTAAGTGTCTATGAGTTATTTAATTGAGTTTCTATATTCGATCAATTAGGTAAGTATATATATGTGAATTTTGTTGGGCAAAAATGTGACTAATAACTATATATGCATATTCGGCCTTTTGGTTATGTGGTCATATTGTTATTACATTGATATTGAATACTTGGACATATGAAATGTTGAATGGATAAGTGTATATACATTCTTGAATGTGGCCTTATTGAATGATATGCATATGAAATGAGTAGATGGTTGAAAGTTGATACTTTCCATTTGAACTTTGTGCAGAATTGGTAATTTATTTGTTAAAGGCAAGATAGTGGTGAATGTTAAGTTAAATGAAGTATTGGAGTTCGGCAATGATAGACCATATGTGTTTGTTAAAGATTAATTGATATTGAGTAAATGACCTAAAATGCTTGAGTGTTCAATTGAATTACTTTTAAGTGCTTAAGACTTACTAAGCTAGTTAGCTTACTCTGTGTGTTTGTTTTTCACTCTGTTTTATAGATTTTGACCAAGCTATGAGCTCAGGGAATCGTCATCGAAGTCATCCACACTATTGACTTATTTTGGTACTTTTAAAGCTTGAAATTTTAGATTAAGGCATGTATAGGCTAAACTATGTTTTGAATCAATGAATTTTGTCATTGTATATAAAGCCATGCGAAAATGGCTAATTTGGGGTACTTGGTGTAACACCCCTAACCCATATCCGTAACCGGATTAGGGTTACGAGGCATTTACAAAGGAAATACAGCTTTCATATATTCATATAATCACATGGAACCTATCCACAAATACATATACAGATATATCGTTTTACTAATTAAATATTAGTCTTAAATTATTAATCACACCTGAAATACTAATCATATCTCAAAGTTCAATCAAATTCATTTCAATTCTATATCATTTTATCAAATCAATATACATGTCTTAAAATACATACATAAATCATGAGCTTATCATTATAATGACATATTCGAACTACATATAATGTTTATTAGCCATGTGCAAATGCAATTCAAAACCAAATATACATACGAGTACATTTGCTAATTAATACCTTGTATTGCCGAATACATAATTCATGATATTAATCTTTTATTAATTCATTTAAGCAAAAACATGCAACTTAATACACATCACTTACTTACTTAAGCAATTGGCCGAATATACATGCATACAATATACAACGTAACCTTCCTTTTTACAAATTTATTTAATCAAAGCCACATTGAATACATGATCATAAGGAAATACTATTAACCTAACACACACATGAACTAATATATCCATTGGAATTGCATAAGTATACTCAATTTTTCCCACCACATGCTTTTATCTCAATTAAACACTCTAGTGCTCAACTTTAAATATTCATGCATAGACATTTTCACTACCATCATCAACTCAAATTAACTACTCAATATAACTGTCATAATATATACTTTCAAGCTAAACCTAAACATAACAAGAGCACACAACCAAGAACATTTATACAAACCAATCTATCTAACACACAAGTAAAGTTTCAGCCAAGAGTAATAGCCATTTCGCAAGGCTAAACATATATACACAAGATCTAATACCATTTTAACGACATAACCTAGCTAATACATGCCTTTCGAATCAAACTAGATTTAAGTACCAAAAGAGTTGATAGTGTGGACAACTTTCTTGACGATCCCTTTGAGCTTGTAGCCTTAACTGAATCTATAAAACAAAGGAGAACATTTCACACAAGTAAGCTTACTAGCTTAGTAAGTCCTAAACTCATAATAATATAACATTCAATCACTTAAACATTTAAATATGTTTATTTAAATAGGACCGAATACTAACAGTTCATTAACCTAAGTAATTGTACTTCATTTCCATAAACTTGTATCTCTTCAAAGCACAAAATAAATATATTACAAGAATCACATGCTCCAAGTCATATAAGTACAGCATTCATGACTACCATGTTATCGTACTAAAATTTCTTTTCACTCTTAGCATTACTATTTGAAAACCGAATCTCCACAATAGTACATTCAAGCTCTATTTCAATCATATAATACTCATACACATCAACCTTAATCTCAAATGTACATAATAATGTTCTCATAGTATTAACTCGACTCAAGTAACCTTAAACATAACATACCTTGCTTGCTTACCTGAGCCTTTAACTAGATACATTAACTATGTTTTGCCTTGAACAAAATTCGGTTTATCCTTTGTAAAACACATCACCGGCATCAAGCCTGCGAGGCGTCAAAGCCCGATAAATACCACCGGCACAAGGCTTGCTAGGCTCAGAGCCCGTAATAAGTCACCGGCACTAGGCCTGCTAGGCTTAAAGCCCGATACAAATCACCGGCACATGGCCTGCTAGGCATTTAGCCCGATACAAATCACCTCAATTATCCATTTAATACACATTACTTATTGCTAAATCACAACATCAAATATACTTCATTTCAACTTCACATTTCAAGCTAAACAAGCTTATTCATAATAAAATTTACAATTACATTTCAACTTAGCCTTATTCGAACATTCGGCTATCACCTCAATTCATATTCAAATTTATCAAATAATATCACTAAACAAGTTCATAAATAACTCTTTGATATATTTTAACTTAAGGACTTACCTCGGTTGTCGATAGACCGTGTAAATCGGCTATTCGAGAACCTTTGTCTTTCCCCGATCCAATTCTGTTTTTCTTTGTTCTTGATCTAAACATATCAAAAGTAATCTCATTCAAGTACATTTAGTTTCAATTTAGTCCCAAAACACATAAATGGGAAATTACTATTTTACCCCTAATATTTCACAACTTTGCAATTTAGTCCTATTTGCATAACACACAAAATACACCAAATTAGCTAAGACTATACAAGGGCCGAATATTTCTAGGGACTTTACAAGTCCTCACATTTCATTTATTTTGCAAATAGGCCCCTCTAAAATTTTATTTTTACAATTTAGCCCTAAATACTCAATTTCATCAAAACTTCTAATACAAAACATACTAATCTTTTACATATCTTTCATCTAAAATCATCAAATATCAAAAACCACATGAACACAACAATGGCCGAACATCAAGCATGCTTAGATTTAAAAATTTTAACATGGGTCAGTTGCGGTTCGAAGCAACGATCTCAAAAACGTAAAAATTATCAAGAATCGAAATCAAACTAACCTTGAATTTGTGAAGTTGCCGAAATTCAAAGGAAGCAAAACCCCATTTCTTTTCTAAACATTCGGCCAAAACAAATAAAGATGATAATGGCCATTTTTTTATGTTTTAATTAACATATATATTAAAAATAACTTGGTTTACCAAATTAACCTTTATACGAAAATAATAACCATATAATACTTAAGGTTATACTAGACTTTTGCCACCCACTAACTCATAAAATGGGTTAATTTCACTTTTAATACTCCATATTAAAAAGCCATCCACATATAAGCACTTTTCACTTTAGCATGCAACTTTTACGCATTACGCGATTAAGTCCTTTTAAACAAATTAAGCACTTAAACGATAAAATTTTCATACGAAGCTTTCACACACATCAATTCACATATAATAGACTCAAAATACAATATTAAAATATTTCTCGGACTAGGATTCGTGGTCCCGAAACCACCGTTCCGATTAGGGTCAAATTCGGTCTGTTACAACTCTCCCCCCCTTTAGGATTTTCGTCCCCGAAAATCTTACCGTTAAACAAGGTCGGATATTGTTGCCTCATTGAATCCTTAGGCTCCCACGTAGCCTCTTCAACTCCGTGACGATTCCATAGAACCTTCACTAACGGAATTCTTTTATTTCTCAACTCTTTTATTTCCCGAGCTAAGATACGGATCGGTTCTTCATCATATGTCAAATCAGATTGGATTTTAATCTCTGCCGGTGTGATCACATGAGATGGATCTGATCTGTACTTACGAAGCATCGAAACGTGAAATACGTCATGTATCTTTTCTAACTCAGAGGGCAATCTCAATCTATAAGCAACAGGCCCAATACGTTCAATGATTTCATACGGTCCGATAAATCTCGGACTCAACTTGCCTTTCCGACCAAATCGGAGTACTTTCTTCCACGGGGAAACTTTTAAGAATACACGATCTCCTACCTGAAATTCAATGTCTTTACGTTTCAAATCAGCATAGGACTTTTGTCGATCTGATACAGCTTTCAAATTATCTTTGATTATGGCCACTTTCTGTTCAGTCTCTTTAATCAAATCAACCCTGTGTATCTTATTTTCGCTGAGCTCAGTCCAGTATAATGGTGTTCGACATTTTATCCGGTATAAGGCTTCATAAGGTGCCATTTTGATACTTGATTGAAAGCTATTATTATAAGCAAATTCAATCAAAGGTAGGTATCGTTCCCACGTACCTTCAAACTCGAGAACGTAACATCTCAACATGTCCTCAAGTATCTGAATAGTTCGCTCGGACTGACCGTCTGTCTGCGGATGGAAGGCTGTACTAAAATGAAGTTTAGTACCTAAAGCATCTTGCAACTTCTTCCAAAACCGCGATGTGAATCTCGGGTCTCTGTCTGAAACAATGGAACTCGGTACACCATGCAATCTCACAATCTGTGATACGTACAATTCAGCAAGTTTATCAAGTGAATAGTCTGTACGTACTGGCACAAAATGAGCTGATTTAGTCAGCCTATCAACTATAACCCAGACGGCATCTTTCCTACTAGGTGTCATAGGGAGACCGGATACAAAATCCATTGTAATTCTATCCCATTTCTATTCAGGTATCATGATTGGCTGAAGTAGTCCAGATGGCGCTTGATGCTCAGCTTTTACTTGCTGACAGATTAAGCACTTAGAAACAAATTTAGATATATCCCGTTTCATGCCAGGCCACCAATAAAACTGTTTCAAATCGTTATACATTTTCGTGCTACCCGGATGTATCGATAGTCGACCACTATGAGCCTCACTCAGAATCATCTGAATCAAATCTGAGTTCTTCGGAACACACATTCGGCTTTTAAAATTCAAACAGTCATTTGCATCAATTTGAAAATCTGATTCTGTGCATCACAAATCTGCTGAATAAACATCGGTCTTGCTTGCAACTCGGCTATGATCGAACCATCTCCAGACATAGCCATCCGTGCGTTCATTGCACGAAGAGCAAACAGTGATTTCTGACTTAACGCATCTGCAACAACATTAGCTTTTCCCGGATGGTAGTCAATCACTAATTCATAGTCTTTCAACAGTTCTAGCCATCTGCGTTGTCTCAAATTCAGATCTTTCTGAGTCATCAGATACTTTAGACTTTTATGATCCGAATAAATGTGACATTTCTCGCCAAATAAGTAATGACGCCAAATTTTCAATGCGGAAACAATGGCTGCTAATTCCAGATCGTGAGTCGGATAATTTCTTTCATGCGGCTTCAATTGTCTCGAAGCGTAGGCTATAACTTTGCCTTCCTGCATCAAAACGCAACCCAACCCATTCAAAGAAGCATCACTAAAAACGACAAATTCTTTACCCGATTCAGGCTGAGCTAACACTGGAGCTTCGGTCAAAAGGGCTTTCAGCTGCTCAAAACTTTTCTGACACTTTTCTGACCACTCAAACTTGACATCTTTTTGTAGTAGCTTTGTCAAAGGTGTAGCTATTATAGAAAAACCTTTTACAAACTGTCTGTAATATCCCGCAAGGCCTAGGAAGCTTCGGATCTCTGAAACATTCTTTGGTGATTTCCAATCGAGTATGGCTGCTATTTTGTTTGGATCCACCCGAATACCTGATGCTGAAACAACATGACCCAAGAAGCTGACTTCACTCATCCAGAACTCACACTTACTAAACTTTGCATACAGTTGTTGATCTCGCAAAGTTTGTAGCACTAATCTCAAATGCTCAGCATGCTCGGTTTCATTTTTGGAATAGATTAGTATATCATCAATAAACACAACTACAAACCGATCCAAAAACTGTCTGAAAACCCGATTCATTAGATCCATAAAAACAGCAGGTGCATTAGTGAGTCCAAAAGGCATAACCAAAAACTCAAAATGTCCGTACCTCGTCCGGAACGCAGTCTTTGGCACATTTGTGTCTCTGACTCGCAACTGATAATAACCCGATCTCAAATCTATCTTCAAAAATACTGAAGCCCCTTTCAACTGATCAAACAAGTCATCAATTCGAGGTAACGGGTACTTATTCTTTATAGTTACCTTATTCAGTTGCCGATAATCAATACACATTCGCGTCGTTCCATCTTTCTTTTTCACAAACAGAACTGGTGCACCCCAAGGAGAGAAGCTCGGTCGTGCAAAGCCCCTATCTGTCAACTCTTGCAACTGCGCTTTCAACTCTTTTAACTCAGTAGGTGCCATCCGATACGGAGCTATCGAAATCGGAGTCGTTCCCGGTACTAATTCATTGCCGAACTCAATCTCTCGTACTGGTGGTAAACCCGGTTGTTCTTCAGGAAATACATCTGGGTATTCACATACAACCGATACAGCTTCAATCTGTTTCTCAGACAATTTATTATCCATTACATAAGCCAAATAAGCTTCGTACCCTTTTCTCACATACTTCTGAGCTAACATCGAAGATATTACTGTAGGAAACCCACTTAAGTCACTGGATTCAATTCTGATGATTTCCCCGTTCTGACATCTCAAATCAATAAGTTTTCTTTTGCAATTCACCACTGCATCATGTGAAGTTAACCAGTCCATTCCCAAAATTAAATCGAACTCATTGAAAGGCAACAACATTAAATCAGCTGAGAAGCAAGAATCCCGAATCATCAACGGGCAACCTCTACACACTTTATTAACAAGCACACATCTACCCAAAGGGTTGGACACACGAATCACAAACTCAGTAGACTCAACTGGCAGAGTCTTACCGAATACTAGAGTGCACACACATAAGAATGAGGCGAACCAGGATCAATCAATGCAATCACAGTAGTATCATAAAGGGTGAAAGTACCAGTAATGACATCGGGGGAGGAAGCATCCTCTCGGGCTCGCGTAGCATAAGCTCTAGCTGGAGCTCTAGCCTCAGATCGAACTGCAGTATTCTTCGTTCCTCTCTGACTACCACCTACATTGCCTGAATGTCTGGGCGGCCTGCCTCGCGCTGATGTGTTGCTCGACTTAATGTTCTGAACTGTATTCTACTCAGCTAACATTGGACATTCTCTAATAAAATGATCTGACGATCCACATTTAAAACAAGACCGATCATGGAATCTACAACTCCCAAAATGCCATTTCCCACAATGCTTGCATTCAACTCGATTCTGTGGAGCGTTACCAACACTGGCCATCGAGGTAACCCGTGAGCCAATTAGAGGTCGATCACGTCTAGGTAAATCTGAAGTAGCTTTATGTCGGCTGAAGTCATCTCTGAACTTCTTAGATGTGGAATGGAAATTCTTACCCAACGATCTCTTACGAGTGTCTCTAGCTTCTGTCTCAGCCTTTCTTTTCTCCTTCCCGAGCTCTTCAGCTTTGCAAGCTCGCTCGACTAATGTCACAAACTCTTTAATTTCAAGAATTCCAACAAGCAACTTTAAATCTTCATTCAAACCGTCTTCGAACCTTTTACACATAATGGCTTCAGTTGATACACATTCCCGAGCATATCGGCTTAATCTGACAAATTTTCGCTCATATTCAGTCACTGTCATCTGCCCCTGTTTTAGTTCAAGAAATTCTTTTCGTTTCTGGTCGATGAACCTTTGGCTGATATATTTCTTGCGGAATTCATTCTGGAAGAAATCCCACGTCACTTTTTCTTTCGGAATCACTGATACTAGTGTATTCCACCAGTGATATGCACTGTCCCGAAGTAAAGATATAGCACACTTCAAGCATTCCTCTGGAGTACAAGATAGCTCATCAAGTACCCGAATAGTATTATCAAGCCACATTTCGGCTCGTTCTGCGTCATCATCATCATTGGCCCCGAATTCTTTGGCCCCAAACTTCCTGATTTTATCAACTGGAGGCCTACTAGATCTCATTGGATCTATTATCGGGGGTGCTGAAGGAATCGGAGTTGGATTATTCGGGGGTGGAGGTTGGGGTACAGCTGGGTTAGTCTGAATAAACTGGGTAAACCACTCGTTCATCATCTGGTAGAAGGCTTGTTTAGCCTCCCCCTCATGGCTACCCGAAACTGGTCGAGAGTCTACCGGCACTGATCCGTGTGCACGGTCAGGCGCTACACTCTCTACATCATCCGCTACAGCTCTTTCAGGATCAGTATCCATTTACTATATAAAACACAGTTCAAAATGTCAGAAGCCACCACACTATCAAATATACAATAAAAGGCATGTATAGCTAGATCCTCACGCGCTACGGTAGTCCTAGAATCGACTAAACCGTAAGCTCTGATGCCAATAAAATGTAACACCCCTAACCCATATCCGTAACCGGATTAGGATTACGAGGCATTTACAAAGGAAATACAGCTTTCATATATTCATATAATCACATGGAACCTATCCACAAATACATATACAGATATATCGTTTTACTAATTAAATATTAGTCTTAAATTATTAATCACACCTGAAATACTAATCATATCTCAAAGTTCAATCAAATTCATTTCAATTCTATATTATTTTATCAAATCAATATACATGTCTTAAAATACATACATAAATCATGAGCTTATCATTATAATGACATATTCGAACTACATATAATGTTTATTAGCCATGTGCAAATGCAATTCAAAACCAAATATACATACGAGTACATTTGTTAATTAATACCTTGTATTGCCGAATACATAATTCATGATATTAATCTTTTATTAATTCATTTAAGCAAAAACATGCAACTTAATACACATCACTTACTTACTTAAGCAATTGGCCGAATATACATGTATACAATATACAACGTAACCTCCCTTTTTTCAAATTTATTTAATCAAAGCCACATTGAATACATGATCATAAGGAAATACTATTAACCTAACACACACATGAACTAATATATCCATTGGAATTGCATAAGTATACTCAATTTTTCCCACCACATGCTTTTATCTCAATTAAACACTCTAGTGCTCAACTTTAAATATTCATGCATAGACATTTTCACTACCATCATCAACTCAACTTAACTACTCAATATAACTGTCATAATATATACTTTCAAGCTAAACCTAAACATAACAAGAGCACACAACCAAGTACATTTATACAAACCAATCTATCTAACACACAAGTAAAGTTTCAGCCAAGAGTAATAGCCATTTCGCAAGGCTAAACATATATATACAAGATCTAATACCATTTTAACGACATAACCTAGCTAATACATGCCTTTCGAATCAAACTAGATTTAAGTACCAATAAGAGTTGATAGTGTGGACAACTTTCTTGACGATCCCTTTGAGCTTGTAGCCTTAACTGAATCTATAAAACAAAGGAGAACATTTCACACAAGTAAGCTTACTAGCTTAGTAAGTCCTAAACTCATAATAATATAACATTCAATCACTTAAACATTTAAATATGTTTATTTAAATAGGACCGAATACTAACAGTTCATTAACCTAAGTAATTGTACTTCATTTCCATAAACTTGTATCTCTTCAAAGCACAAAATAAATATATTACAAGAATCACATGCTCCAAGTCATATAAGTACAGCATTCATGACTACCATGTTATCGTACTAAAATTTCTTTTCACTCTTAGCATTACTATTTGAAAACCGAATCTCCACAATAGTACATTCAAGCTCTATTTCAATCATATAATACTCATACACATCAACCTTAATCTCAAATGTACATAATACTGTTCTCATAGTATTAACTCGACTCAAGTAACCTTAAACATAACATACCTTGCTTGCTTACCTGAGCCTTTAACTAGATACATTAACTATGTTTTGCCTTGAACAAAATTCGGTTTATCCTTTGTAAAACACATCACCGGCATCAAGCCTGCTAGGCGTCAAAGCCCGATAAATACCACCGGCACAAGGCCTGCTAGGCTCAGAGCCCGTAATAAGTCACCGGCACTAGGCCTGCTAGGCTTAAAGCCCGATACAAATCACCGGCACATGGCCTGCTAGGCATTTAGCCCGATACAAATCACCTCAATTATCCATTTAATACACATTACTTATTGCTAAATCACAACATCAAATATACTTCATTTCAACTTCACATTTCAAGCTAAACAAGCTTATTCATAATAAAATTTACAATTACATTTCAACTTAGCCTTATTCGAACATTCGGCTATCACCTCAATTCATATTCAAATTTATCAAATAATATCACTAAACAAGTTCATAAATAACTCTTTGATATATTTTAACTTAAGGACTTACCTCGGTTGTCGATAGACCGTGTAAATCGGCTATTCGAGAACCTTTGTCTTTCCCCGATCCAATTCCGTTTTTCCTTGTTCTTGATCTAAACATATCAAAAGTAATCTCATTCAAGCACATTTAGTTTCAATTTAGTCCCAAAACACATAAATGGGAAAATTACTATTTTACCCCTAATATTTCACAACTTTACAATTTAGTCCTATTTGCATAACACACAAAATACACCAAATTAGCTAAGACTATACAAGGGCCGAATATTCCTAGGGACTTTACAAGTCCTCACATTTCATTTATTTTGCAAATAGGCCCCTCTAAAATTTTATTTTTACAATTTATCCCTAAATACTCAATTTCATCAAAACTTCCAATACAAAACATACTAATCTTTTACATATCTTTCATCTAAAATCATCAAATATCAAAAACCACATGAACACAACAATGGCCGAACATCAAGCATGCTTAGATTTAAAAATTTTAACATGGGTCAGTTGCGGTTCGAAGCAACGATCTCAAAAACGTAAAATTATCAAGAATCGAAATCAAACTAACCTTGAATTTGTGATTGAAGTTGCCAAAATTCAAAGGAAGCAAAACCCCATTTCTTTTCTAAACATTCGGCCAAAACAAATAAAGATGATAATGGCCATTTTTTATGTTTTAATTAACATATATATTAAAAATAACTTGGTTTACCAAATTAACCTTTATACTAAAATAATAACCATATAATACTTAAGGTTATACTAGACTTTTGCCACCCACTAACTCATAAAATGGGTTAATTTCACTTTTAATACTCCATATTAAAAAGCCATCCACATATAAGCACTTTTAACTTTAGCATGCAACTTTTACGCATTACGCGATTAAGTCCTTTTAATCAAATTAAGCACTTAAACGATAAAATTTTCATACGAAACTTTCACACACATCAATTCACATATAATAGACTCAAAATATAATATTAAAATATTTCTCAGACTCGGATTCGTGGTCCCGAAACCACCGTTCCGATTAGGGTCAAATTCGGTCTGTTACACTTGGTCTTAAATCTATTTGGCCATGATGCTTGCTCTTATAAAAGTATATTTGATAGTGAAAGTATGCTTGTGTTGGTGGTATGATTGATCCTAATGTTATTCATGAGATGTATTTGGATTAGTAATTAGTTCTTTTTAGAATTATGTCATATAGCATATTATATGTGATGGATATTTATATGGCTTGGTTTAAATGTTAATGATTTAATGTCTAAATGATTGGGTTCGTAATATGCATATGTTTTACTTGAACTTTGAATATATAATGTTGATATTAGTTCATGACATGTGTATATATATATATATATATATATATATGATTTAGCATGAGGCTTTAGTTTATGACTTATACTTACTACCCTTGGAAAGTTGACATTTGTGAACTTGCATATGTTTGAGTTATGGATTGATGAAGGCTACTAATGAAGTGAATGATTGAAATGTGAATAAGCAAGAAATCATTGATATGGTGTATTGCATATTCGGTTATGGTTACAATTGTAACATCCTGAAATTGGGCCTAGTAGGATTGGGCTTGGGCTTAGGAGTGTTTAAAATCTTCAGGATTAAGAGAATGGTGTTTTTGCAAATTGAATTTATTAGTTAAGTGGATTTGGAAGGTTACAAGGTTTTTATGAATTCTCGGGTTTAATTGGGTTTTAGGAAAAATTAGAGTATTATTTTTTTATTATTTGTGTTGGCTCGGGTATGAATTTTTGTGTGTTTAGCATAGTCTTATGAAGGCTTGATTTTATTTATGAAGCTAGAATAATTCTTAGTATTGTATATTTAGTGAAGTGGATTAGGTGAACCTGACACTTAAGTTAACTTAAGTGTTAAATTCTAACACATGAGGAGTTAGTGGCAAGGTGGTTAAGATGCATGAAGGGTTGCTTGAGGGAAGAGGTTCGAGTTGCATGGATTGCATTTGGAAGACTTAATTTTTATGCACCTTACATTAAGTGTCGGTCAAACTATACATATGGTAAGTTAGACTTTAGATTTTATGGTAAGTTGAATAATAGTTTAGGTAAGTTTGATGTTTGGGAAAGAAATCAATTGATTAAAAGATGATGTGAGAACATAAGGCATGATATAAGGTGTGTTGTTATGGAAAGTTTTGTGTGGATAGGTTTGACTTTGAAGTCCATGTATTTGGATGGTTTTGGGGCTTAGGGGGGAGTGGCCGAATATTGGTTTTGTTGGTAGCTAGTTGATGCCAAAATTTCTTTTGGATGGTGGTCATATTCGGCTAGTTAGGAATGCTTTCATTTCTTGTTTTGAGCCGTATCAAAAATCCCTTTGAACCTTACCAATTCTTCTCTCTAGTGCACCAAAGTGAACCATAGCCGAATGCCCCTAGGTGTTGTTGATTTTTTTTCCTCTTAGGCATTTGGCCGAAACTCACTTGGAACCTCCCTCTCATCTTTTAATTTTTTGTAACCGAAAAGAACCTCTTTTGTTCTCATCTTTCTTTTCCTTTCTTCTCATATTTGTTAACACTTACAAATCTTCTTTTACTTTCTTTTGGCCGAACCTCTTTCTTCCCCAAATTCTCTTTTCTTTTTTTCTATTGTTGCTTAAGCCGAATCCTCCCTCTCTTATTTTTATTTTCTTTGCTATTCACGTACTTCATTTCTTTTTAGCCACAAATCAATTGCTTTCTTCTTTTCAAAACCATAGCTGAAACTTCCCTTTTCCTTTTTGATTTGTCTTGGCCGAATATCATCAAGGATAGGTCTTCATTTGGTTTTCTTCAATCGGTTTTTGAAGATAGGCTCTTTGGGACTTTGGAAGCAATTGATCTAAGCCTTACTTCTCTAGCAAACAAAGTTGGTAAGTCAAGTGGTAAGGACTCATGTCGATTCATCATTCTTTTAATGGTTGTAAAGCCAAAGGCTATTGGGATTAAGGTGTGATGTTGGCCGAATGGTTTTGCTTATAGTTTGTGGTTTGGCCGAATGTAGGACAAGGTGATCTAGTGCGGTAGATCGGATCTTTGGATTTTAGTACTTGCGGTAGTGACAGGTGTGTATCTTACACACTTTATAACTCAGTATATATATACATAAATATACTAATCATGTTATTAAAGCCGAAAACTGTGAGATCTTGATATGATACTTTGATGGTTATGAGCAAGGATTCGGGTAAGTCCGTTTCGATATGATGTTGATATATGTTGTTTAATATCATGATCTACGATATATTTGTTATATGTTCATATTAGAGCATGATGGCATGATTTGTTTAAATGTTGCATGGTTATGGGTGATATGAGAGGAGGGGGAAGGATTTGATATCCGTGTCTTTGGGACACCAGAGGTTTGGCACCTCCAATGGTTTGGTACCACAGATTATTTTGTGTCTTTGGGACACCAGAGGTTTGGCACCTCATAGCGACTTGTCCCAGTGGCTTAGTACCACCGTGGGTTGGCCCCATATTTGATGTATTGGGATCGTCGCCAGTGATTTGGTATCACACATGGGTTGGCCCCACACCTGGATCGTTGATATTTCGTGTCTTTGGGACACCAGAGGTTTGGCACCTCATAGCGACTCGTCCCAGTTGTTTCACACCACCGTGGGTTGGCCCCACATTGATGTATTGGGATCGTCGCCAGTGATTTGGTATCACACGTGGGTTGGCCCCACAACTTGATTATTCGTGACTTTGGGTCACCAGTGGTTTGGCACCACATTATTGGATATCGTGACTTTGGGTCACCAGTGGGTTGGCACCACCAGTGGTTTGGTACCACACGGGGTAGAAAAGGAGTTATGGATGGTTAGGTTGGGTGCATTATATATATATTGCTTGGTTATGAATTGTGTAAGTATGTTGCATTAATCGGGGGAAGGATTTATGCACTGAGTCTTGGTGACTCACCTTCTCCCTTATCTTTTCAGGTGATTCGTAAAATCGCGGATGAGGAGCCGGATGAACTCGAGGAGGCCATGCAATAAAAATTTGGTTTTATAAGAACTTCGATTTGGGTACTTTATTTTATCTTAATTTGGTTTACATCTTTATTTGGATTTGTAATAAGGCCTTTTTAATTATGTTTTTGGATCATTTATATGTTTTGGACTTGTTTAAATATGGCTTATAAAATACATGGTTGATATAATAATTTGAGCACAAAGTTTTCTAAACTACAAAACGCAATGGTTTTTAAAACGTTACCATCGGGTAATATAAATCATTTGAGAATATTTAACAACTTAAGTGTTTTCGATAACTCATACTATTTTCCAAGTTTCAATTAGAAACGGTTTTCAAACTAATCGCTTTGGTTTCTTTTAAAATTATAAAAGGTTTTCTAATCTATGGATTTGCAACTATGTTTTAAAGATTTATTTACGGAATTTCAAAGTGAATTATCAGTTTTTAACTTATTATACACCTGATTTCTACAAGCCTAGAACAACAAAGAATTTTTCATTAAAAATATAATCGTTAACTAGAATTTCTTCAAAATGTTTTCCTCTGTGGCATGCCAGATTCGGTCATGGCGTATTGACCGGGTTTGGGGTGTTACAACAATCGTGCATGTGTATTAAGATCATTATATGCGTTTGGGCAATGAGAGGGATGTTTGGTATTTTAGTTCGGTCATGTTCTTACAAATGAATTGAAGTATACTTTGGTTGGGATGAATTTATTTGGTCTATTTGAATTCGGTAGAACAAGGTATCATGCGACTTCACATATGTATGATTAATGTTATGATTATTATCTAGTTTTAGGAATTAATTATGAATATGTGTATATTAGGTTGAGGTGGTCTAAATGACCAAATGAATAGTATCTTTTTTACTTATTGCAAATTGTAAATTCGTGAATTTTGCTAAAGGGAATTAAGGTATGCATGTTATTGAATAAATATGTTTTAAAAACAAAACTATTCAGAATGAGTTCGGTTGTGATTATGTGAGTTGTAGATGTTGAGGTGACTTGTGCTATGTTCAGTGATGCCTTGTAACCCTAGTTCGGCGACAGATACAGGTTAAAGGTGTTACATACAATGATAAGGATTAAATAAGATAATGCAAAAACCAGACACAATGTAGAGGAACTCACCAAAATACTTTACTCAGAGCTTTGTCTACTCTATTGGTTCCTTCCATTTAATACTGGGACCTTCTCCCGTTTCTTTAGCTAAAACAGTATTACAACTTTTTGAAACATAAAAAATGACCAAAACTTTACAATATAGCAAGAATTTGAATACATGCAAAAATTTCTAGATAGAAGTTTCTTTCATATCCAGTATTCAAAGAAATCCTGTTGAACCTCTTTTGCATTTGCTTCCATCTATTTGGTAAAGCTTAAAAGAAGGTTTAAGAATTTACCAGCAGACAACTGGTATAAAAGCTCTCCTAGGCTTTAATATTCAACACCTTCGTTAGCAAAGAAAAACTCTCCTGGTTTCTTTAATAATAACAATTTCTAGAAAAGAAGATGAATTTGAAATATTCTCTCAATAATCAAGCCCTCCTATTTATAGATAGCTCACATCCAAATCTTAATTAGGATTATCTCTAATCATTACTCGCTCTCTCATGCTTCCACTAATTAATCAAATCCTACAAGGCTCTCAAGTGTCTAAGATTATAAACGAACTATTGGATCAAAACTGATTCCAAGAGGAAAGAACAAAGTTGTTTAAGAAAATCGAAAGAAAACTTTGTTTAATCCTACTCCTAACTATGAGGGTTTTGAAAGCGTCTAAGACAACTTAGTTACATCAAACCCTTAACGTCTTATTTATAGGAGTGTTGGCAGCCTAAATTAGATCTTCGACACGTCCTAGGTCTTTGTATAAATTTGATTGTACGGACAAAAATAGTCTTGTTGTACTTGGGCAGCACGTTGATCTATGTCACGTCATACGAGGTCTATAGCACAACAGGATAGTCAATTTATGCCTTGTATGGTTCGTTTCATGCTTTGACGGCTCGAGAAGCTTGTGCTTCACTTGTCCCTTACTCCCATGTCAATTGGGCCTATAATTCATCATCCTACACACTCAATTCAACACATTAGCACTACCTAAGGTTTGTGTCGGTCTAATAGGTCACGACACTCACAAATTTTGTTTAAAACACTTCTTTTTATTAAGTTTTCATACTAACGATTGAATACTGTAAACAAAATACTAACACTAAATTGGTTAGAAAACAAGCTCCTTAAGTGCGAAAATAGATTGAAATTACTACTATACCTCACACTTAAGTCTTTGCTTGTCCTTAAGCAAACTAAACAAAAGAAAATAAAAACTAAAAACAAGAAAAAAACATTCAAAGAAAAGAAAATGTACTTGAGCTAGCTTGATACAGGAAATTGAATAGAAATATATTAACAGATAATGCAAATAAACATATAATATTAGCATGATATACAATTGACTCACAATTTTTAAAATTAGATGGGTTAGTTCAATAAATTACAAAGCAAAAAAAAAAAAAAAGAACGTTAAGTATAGATTTCCATCAAAACAGATAAACAAATAGACAATTATGTTCAAATGAATACATGTGGTAAGAACATTAAAACTTGGCAATTGTCATCCATAAAAGGTACTACCTAGGTCACATAGGACTTTTCGGCTTGTAATGTTTTGCGGCTTAGGTTGGTTTGGAATTCAAAGAACATGCTCGACAAAACAGCTAAGCACAAAAGTAGTTTGGCACATTATATTAACCTCGATACTCCCTCGAGTATACATATACTCACCACCTTATATCCACTTCTCTCACCTTCTTTACTTCTCCATTACCATGGCCTAGTATAGTATTCATGGGTACAATCATCTGAGCTCGTATTATTTTTTTCGAACAAATATGAGCGTACTTTTTTTCCAACTCACTTTGTCTTTATACTTTTTTCATTGAGATTTTCTCGATTGGAATTTTGCTTTATTTTTCTACAAGCTCCAGAAATTTTATACTCATTATTTCAAACAATTCCTTAGTCACTCAATTTTTTTTTCTTTTGGAACCAGCATGATGTATCTACCTAATCTCTCAATATCAATACTCAGACATCTAAATCCGTGCAAGGACCAAGAAATAAAAGATTAAATAGAATATTCTTTAGTCTTAAGGTTTCATTCATGGTTCATCAAAAAAATGGATTCATGCTCAAAATAGGTACTAAGGAAAATATTTACGAGATAGCTTTTTGCGTCAAAAAATTGTTTAACGAATAATGTCTTAGGTCGTCCTTAGATAATTCTATACATGGATTAAATCGACCAAGTCTATCAATATTTACAACCTATAATTCAATTAAACATGCATGCAATTTATAAATGTATTTATCATATGATATACTTAATATTTTGAATCTATTCACAATGAAATAAATTGAAATAAGTAGTCTAAAATTAAAAATTTAGAATCAATTATTATCAAACTAAATTTGCAATTTTTTCACAAATTCCTATTAACATGCTCCTAACCAATCACTTGTATTTCTACAAACTCAAGCACATAAAAAACATGCAAAAATAAAAATTTAAAAACTACTAAAAACTAGAAAAACAAAATAACAGAAAATATTAAAAATTTTCCTAAGTCACTTCCACACTTTATTCAGCACATTGTCTCTAATGTGAAATGAAAATATAAAGGAAAGAGACTACCCGATTGGCGTGACTCATGCAATACAACTGGGGGGGACTACTCCTCCTTTCGGTTTTAACTCTATATTATTGTGCCTTCAAAATTTTGCGGTTCCTACTAAGAAAAACTAACCACCATTACATATATAAAATATTAAAGTCTTAAATTAAGAACTAAAAAATTTAAAATCATCCCAAACAAAAACAAAATACTAATTCCAAACTAAAAAAAATGAAAATTAATGAAATTGTTTAAAATTAGTTTGAATCAGGATCCAACGTTTTATCCGCTTTGCTCGGTTTGCCTTCCGACTCCTCCGGATCTTCTTCGGGATCTTCCTCTTCTCCTAATTCCTTCTCTTTCTGCATCTTACTCAGTTATGTCTTTAACTTGTACTTAGCTGCTGGGAATTGTGGCAGATTCAACCCAGTTTTATTCACATAATCTTAAAAAATTAGTCCAGCTTCTTGCATCCATCAAACTATCCATTTCGAATCAGGTATCACATTCTCGCGTAGATGTGGTTTTGTCTCTATCACTCTCTTTCTTTTCCTATTCCCTATAAGATACTCCACACTAAGTTCCAATATCAGAAACTTGATTAGTTGTAAGACAAGACCCGATCATCCCATTAGCCCCTTTGTTCATTGACATAAAACTGTCACTAAGTGCGGGAAAATTAATTCCACCTCATTTTTCCTAGCCATTGGAGCATGCTCCGATATATCCATGTTCCCACACAAACTCTTTCCTTCGTTAAAATCATATACAACAATGTTGCCTAGAACGTATCGACATTGGACAAGTCTGTCGTAGGATAAATTCAAGTGCTGATAAATTTAAACCACATTCGAACCATTGAATTTAACTTCTTCTAAGAGAATGATATAGGATAGTTTGTTCCCAAGTGATGTTTCCACTCACCCTTTCCGTCCGTCAAGAGATTAATTATATCTTCCATATTTTC
The DNA here is from genome assembly GCA_005393395.2 of Gossypium australe. Taxonomy (NCBI): domain Eukaryota; kingdom Viridiplantae; phylum Streptophyta; class Magnoliopsida; order Malvales; family Malvaceae; genus Gossypium; species Gossypium australe. Next base: position 64,882,667 of record CM016621.1, on the reverse strand, counting down.
TCTCTAAAATACATTAAATCCGTGCGTTGTACAAAATCACTAAGGTATAATGGAATATCGTAATACCTTGCTATCTCGAGGGGCGAGATAGAAATTTCTTTCCCTCAGTCTAATATCCACATCCACGGTACCTCCATCGCTCTATTCGCATCCGCCTCCTTCAACGCGACGTAAAATTCGTGCACAATCGAAAGGTACACTGGACTGGTCGAGGTTGTACTGAACTTCTCCCATCGATAAAATTGAATCAACTCTCGTGCCTCGCTTTGCAATGCACTTAGCAAATTGAAACCTCATTCTTGCAAAGGTAACTTTTGTTAGACCGCTCGAAGATTAATGTCAAGTTCCCTTTCCCAAATGGTGGCATGGTTATCCGCTATGGATTCACTGTCGAAAAGGATTCTATGCATGAATTTGGGGTTTGAAGTAAAAGAATGATAGGGAATTCGTGAAATCCTGAAGAAAAGGGTTATGAACGGTAAGTTGGTTTGTTATGACAACTTGGAGGGTGTAATAGCTGGTAAGGGCAATATATAGAAGCCATTTATGGTTTTGCTTATTCTGCAAGTGTAACACCCCTTACCCTTATTCGACGCCGGAACAGGGTATGAGGCATTACCGGACTTAAACACTAGCATTCAAACCAAACCAAGACATGAATTTGCATCCAAATTTAAAACTTTTCATAAACATTCATATCGTCCCTTAAATGAGCCTATGAGGCCAACAACATACATTGGGAACGGTTCAGGACTAAACCGAGAACTCTAGAAACTTTCGAGAAACTTAGAAAATTTTCATCATGAAACAGGTCCACACACCCGTGTGGCTGAAGGGGCATGCCCGTGTGGCATATCACACGCCCGTGCTTCAGGCCATGTCCATCTTAGGGTGCATTCTATTTATGACATCATCGACCACATAAGGTCACACGGCCAAAGGCAAATGCCCGCTTCCTTATGTCGTGTGGCGAATTAAATTTCAAAAATCAAGTCTAGACTTCACATGGCTTGGGCACAAGCCCATGTCCTATGGCCATGCCTCTTACACGACCGAGAGACACGACCGTGTCTCGTGCCCTTGTGTTTACTACTGGGCATTCTGTTTCTCAAAACTAAGGTCCAGGGGACACATGGCTACAACACATGCCCCGTGGGGCAGACCGTGTGTAACACACAGCCTAGACACACGCCCGTGTGTCTACCCGTGTGGACAAATACAACGCTATTTTCCAAGCCATTTTGTCACCCTTACTTGCACACATTCACACAACATCACTTGGCACAAATCATGGCATATAAATGCCTTCAAAACAACTACAATCAAGTAATAACGTATCATTTTTATACCATCATCTATCATGCATTATAACATTAGGCCTTACCAAATCATTTCATGCTAAATTCACACTCAAAGGGCATGAACATATGAATAAACTCATAACCATCATATATCAAGCAAATATAAACCACATCACCGAACATTGACATATGCACATACATCCTTATATGGGCTTACAACCATTTAGCTAATATAAGCCAATTTGCATGGCTACACACTACATCCAACTTTTAATCATCACAAGCTAATACATTTAGCCAAATAATAATGACTCATACACCAAATAACTAAGTCCCTATACATGCCATAAACTGGAAGGGATTTGCATTCACTTATACCCAACATGATAGCTTGATAGTGTGATAGCATCTCCAGCGATCTCAAACCCGAGCTAGATTAATAACCCTATAAGACATGGGAAAGGAAGGGGAGTAAGCTACAGAGCTTATTAAGTTCGTATGCAAATAATAAGCATCAATAGACATACATTTGTCATACAACTAACATAACATACCACAACATAAACGTCATTAAATCTTTACAGGAATAACTTACTCAATCATAATGCTTACCTCCTTCAATTTATAAGCCTAATTTATTATATCTTAACATTTGCCAAACATTCGTAATATCTCCAATATAACATACCCTAATAATCATTAATAAATCATTTCAAGCCCCATAGTAACATGCACAATAATTATGCCTATTCATACTTTCAAGCCTAGAGCTTAACATCTTTCAATGCTTTAACTCTTAACTTCTCATACTTTCATAACCATTTTAATAGGCAATTATGCAAATCTTTCCTTTTTCACACATAACCGATAAATCACAATTCAAACGAAAAATATTTACTATCTCACCAATCGATGTGGCCCCAAAGCCTTACACATGTTCTGTAACATCCTAAACCCGGCCTAGAAGTTAGGCCCGAGTCCGAAATGTCACATTAAAGGCACACTTCAAAACGATTTTACCATTTAAAAAATTTAAAGCCCAAAACCCTTGTATCTTGTTAAGTTACGTTGAAAAGCCCATATTTTAGAAAACATTCATATGCTGAGTTATTTCGAAAACCATGTCAAACTGAGAAATTTTATTCGAGTTTATCGACTGGATAGTTGAAACATCAATAATAAAACCCAAAACATAAATTCTATTAGGAGATACATGGCCTTATTATAATTCAATGAAAAACAACGTATTTAAAATAAATTTATTTGAACAAATTAAAAATAATTGATCAGCTTGTAGTGTGGCCATCTCCGAGTCCTCTCCCATGTCGAGCCGTCTATTCAGGATCACCTGAAACATTAAATAAAATGGTGTGAGTTTCAAAACTTAGTGTATACAACCCTTAGCAATCAAATCATATACAAATATTCACATTGGGCCTAAGCCCTATCAAAATCGGTGGTATTGGGCCTTAGCCCACAATGACCTCATATCATATCATATCATATCATATCGTATCATATATAAACAAGATAATGCAAAACCTATCCCAATAATCCATCTGCTACACACACCATTTCCCTTCCAACCTTATACACACATGTAGGGATTTCTAAATCGACCCACCCATCCTCTACACACCAAAGGTAGCCCGGTTGCGGTACTACCTAACGTTGCAGAAAGCTGCTAATCATATAATGGGCTTAAAGCCTCCGGTGGATCCATGGTCGTCAAGCGACTATGCGACCCTCAAATCTTCCTCCGCACCATAATTCCCACCCATATGCATCCTAAGCAGAATATCATATGAATGCATAACACACACAAGTAACATCCATAAACTCATATTTGTCACAGAGGGGTATTTTCGTCATTTCACTACCCAAGGGTATTTTCGTAATTCTACCCTACAGGGGTATTTTGGTAATTTGGCAAAATAGGGGTATCCTGGTAATTTTGCAAAACAAGGGCATTTTGGTACTTTCACAAAGTAGGGTATTTTAGTAATTTTTCAAATATAAGGGTATTTTAGTAATTTTACAAATATAAGGGTATTTAGTCCCTCTCGGGTTTTAGTTACGAACTTTGGCCCATCAACAAGTCATTGCGACTAAAGTGAACAGTCACTACGCACCAGGTAGGATTCCAGAGAAGAGGAGGTGGGCCACTAGGACCGCTTAAGTACCAAGCTCTCCCTAGATCCAATCCTAGACATGCGTATGTCCGTTGCCACACCCTAACCCAGCGACTTGTTCACGGACATGTTTAATTAGGTTAAGTCTTATGAAATTGCAGAGTTGTTCAAACTAGGCCTTAAGTCCATAAACCCTAACATACTTGTCTACGTCCCCATAAAGCCCATCAAACCTAAATTACATCTTTACGGCCCATTAGGCCCAAATCACATCCTTATGACCCGTTAGGCCCAAAACAATTCCAGATCATGTATTATGCTTTACAGACTCAATTCATACACCAAACCAAACAAACTCATCAAACCTAGCCTTAGGGCCCACCGGGCCCATTTAGCCATTTTCGGATTTTTGGCATTGCCAATATCATGTGTGTAGTGTTTGTACACACCTGGTATCCATGCGCTGCAAACCCCTTAGTCACGAACCTACAATCGACATTACTAATGATTAACCAAGGCTTAAACACATACTTATCAAAAATCGAAACCTCACCGTACCCTTACCGTGTGTCTTACGTTCTAGTAGCCCTTTCTTTGCTACTATTGGTGATTATCCTCTAGATCTGCACCCAAACACCTATATCGTCAAAACCAAATGATCCATATTGATCATAAATTATCCCTACGAGCCACATTAGATTTGGCCATTTACTAAACCATGACTGAGTCGAGAACACTTACCACATTGTTAGCAACCCTTACCTACCACGCTTGCGATTGTCGAGCCTTACCCTTGTTAATACAAGTTAACGACAAGAATTGGGTTAGATAACCCTTCGGCTTTTAACAAAACTCGCTAAAAGATCAACTAAGCACTTACCGGAATTCTCTTTTGATCCTGCGGCTTAAGTCTGGCTTTTGAAACTAGTAAGGTGATAGAGGCAATTCGGCAACACTAGGGAGAATAAGAAAAGAAGTGATTCGGCTAGAACCAAGTGGTGAACAAAAAAGGAAATTTGAGAACGGAGAGTATGAAGGATTCCGCAAAGAGGGATGATAGAATTTCCGACAATAGAGGGAATTTGACTTAGCAAAATTTTGGCAAAAAGGGAGAAACCGTTTGAGGGGGAGAATAAAACTAGAGAATGATCAAAGAACCTTTCAGCATTCGGCCCCTTCTCCTTCTAAAGCCATAGGCCGAACATTCCCCTCCCTTAGAGTCCCGTTCGGCACCATCACATCCTTACTCCCCATCTCCTAACTTTTCTCCCTTATCTTCACTTTAAATTTCTCTCCTGAACACTCCCTTCCAGAGTCCCCTCCAACGCCAACTCCTTCTGTCCAGGCACAAAAAATAAAACTACTTAATTCTCTCCTCTTTAGGCCTTGAACCTTGGACCTCCTTGACTGACAAACACGCCACTTCATAGCTCCTAAATGTCGCCACTTTCCACTGGACCACAAGCCCATTTGTGTCCTCTCTTCTCTTAATCTGCTTATGAGGCCTCATGCCTGAGACTAGGGTCCACTAAGCAAGAAAAATGAATTTTTCCCTATGGTTACCCCTATCTCTAAGGCTTCAAATAATCCCGATACTACCTTAATATTATTATTCTAAGTGCTATACATACGTATTAACTTCCATGCACAGAAATTAGGGTTTCGGGATTTTTTGGGCGTTACATGTTCGTCAACCGAATCTACCATGAATTTACACATCATAAACATAAACACTTAATCACAAGATTTCATAAATATTTTTAATAGATATTAATACCAATCTTTCCTTCATTGAGTCATAATCAAGGAAATAAAACATTTCATATCTCAATTCCATTTGGCTTAAAAGCCCTTTTTCATAAGTTTTAATCAACTTTACCATGTATTTATTCATCACACACATAAATCAATAATCACATGGTTAACTTAAAGTCACTTTCATAGTGATCACGAATTCATAATATCATGAAGCCAATGCTTATAAACTTTACGTACTTACTTGTACCAACTCGTAACATAATCATTTACTTTGCCATCTTTGGCATAATCTTTGAATTTCCCGTTGAACCACTTGGAATATTAAAGGATACTCGGGAATAGCATGCATATAGAATCATACCAATGCCATATCCCAGATATGGTTTTACATGGGACCACATATCGATGCCAATAGCCCAGCTATGGTCTTACACGATTTTCATACCGATGTCATGTCCCAGACATGGTCTTACACAAAATCTCATATCGATGCCATATCCCAGATATGGTCTTACACATAAACTCATAACCCTAATGCCATGACATTTGTATCATATCTATTCCTAAGGTTCAACCGGGACTTCTTCGTTATTTTGGCATTATCGAACTTGCTCATAATATCAATCATACAATTCATATAAAATTTTAAAGCAATTTAAAACATAAATATAGCATTGCATTATTCACATACAAACTTACCTCAATACCAAGAATGGTGAAAAGGACCTAACCGTCAAATACCCGTTTTTCTCTCGTTCTAGGTCCGAACCTCGTTTTCCTTGATCTATAATATCGAATTTAGCTCACTTTTTAGTCACATTATTCAATGTGACCCAAAAATCATATTGTGGCAACTTTACGTTTTTACCCCTAAAGTTTCACATATTTACAAATTAGTCCCTAGGCTCGTAAATCGTAAAATGAAATATGTCTATTTTCTTTGTTACCGAAGCCTAGCCGAACCTAACACATGCTCATAGCAGCCCACAATTTCCTTCAAATCTAATTTTTACTACTCATTTTACAACTTTTACAAAAAGGTCCTTTTTAGGTGTTTTCATCAAAAATCACTTAGTAAAAGATGTTTATTACACATCAAACTTTCATAATCTACCATGAAACATCAAAACATATGCATGTCACACATAGATAAATTTTTAAACATGAACCCTAGCTCAAATAAATGGTAGAAATAGCTAGATCGATTGATAACAACTTCAAAAACGTAAAGAACATTAAAAACAGGGCTAGAATGTACTTACTATCAAGCTTGATAAGTGAAGAAACCCTAGTTATGGAGAGCTTTAATGTTTCGGCCCTAGCTTGAAGAAGATGAGAAAATTTTGCTTCATTTTCCCTTTTTAATCTTTTATTAACCAAATGACCAAAATGCCCTTTTTACTAAACTTTAAAATTTTACCTACTCATGCTCATTTTTGTCCATAAAAGTAGAAATTGGGAAAATTGCTATTTAAGGACCTTTAATTAATAATCTAAAGCTATTTCATACTTAAAGCTTCTAGAATCTCATATTTTGCAACTTTTGTAATTTAGTCCAAAAAGTCAAATTGGACACTTATTCACAAAATTTCTTCATGAAACTTTCACACAATCATGCAAACATGCCATGGACCTCAAAACAATCATAAAACAAATATTTCTACTTTGGATTTGTGGTCTCAAAACCACTATTCCGACTAGACCCCAAATCGTGCTGTTACAACTCTCCCCCTTTAGGGATTTTCGTCCCCGAAAATCTTACTAGAATAAGTTAATTTCAACTCTCATGAAACATTTTCACTAACTTCTCAGAATCACAAATCGATTTAACCTCGTATATCTCTTTCCGATAACCTTTGAACATTAGCACACAGTGCCGGAGCATATCGTCAAAGATCTAGATTACTCTCTCAAGAACATATATACTCAGTTGATCTATCAAATAAGAACTCAGTGCATACTGAAACAATCATGCGAATTTTGTCAAATAATCAACATTCAAACAACATCATCCATTTCGAGGATAGAGGTAGTCCCGGTACGAAATCTATAGTGACTCTATCTCATAGCACACTAGTATTATCACTGATTGAAATAGTCCAGAATGCTCTTGATGTTCGGATTACTTGCTAACAAATAGGCATCTGAACATAAATTCAAAAATAGAATGGTACATACTCAATCACCAGAACATCTACTTCATATAATCGCACATTTTATTACTCGTGGATGAACAGACGTGCTACTATTGAGCGTCGTACAGAAACTTCTGCATAAGCTTTGGATTCATTTGCACGCAATTTCTATCTCAGAACAATAACATTAGTCATCAAATCAGACCTAAAATTTAGAATTGAAAGTCGACTCATACTGTACTCATTTAGCTTACCAATCACTCACACATTTCTGGGCTTCTCAAACTCACAAGGAAAACATTGATTTAGCTTTTAACTTAGCTAGAATCAGACCATCATCAATAAGATTAATCATGTAACCAGTACTTACAAAATAAATAAAGAATTTTCAATTTAGGCATCTGTAATTATACTTGCTTTCTCAAAGGTAAACCGATAACTACTCACAGTCCTTTAACATCTCAAAATCTTCACGATGTCTTAAATTCAGATCTTTCTACGACATTAGATACTTAACCCTTTGGACCAGGAAGTATGTGACATTTCCCGTCGAACACATGAATTCATCAAATTCACAACACAAACATAGGAGTGGTCGTCCCTAAATCACCAGTCGAACAGTTCTCTTTCAATGTGACTTTAACCGTTTGAAAATACCAACTATCACTTTACATTTTGTACTAAAACATATTCCATTCTATTCAATAGTGCATCACTGAAAAATCGAAAATTATTTTCTCATTTCAGACTGAACTCAGAACCAGTGCTTCAGTTAATAATACCTTTAACTGTTTTCAACTTTGCTAACATGCACAGACCATCCAAATTTTCATAAATATGATAACCATATCATTCAGAACAACTTTAACTCATAATAACATCATCATATTAGAACAAATCTAATAGGTATATCTCGGTATCATACTCTCTAGGATATCAATCCTTCATTCAGACTGCCCATCATACTCGTGAATGCACAAAATTTATTACCATAACTGAGGATACTTTAACTACATATAACTCAAATCACATTTCAACTAAACAGCTTACTCTGATAAAAACAACCGAGTCGATTTTGACTATCAAATAATAACATAACAAAATGCTCCTTTCTTCATGCTATTAAAACAACTCAAACACATAATCTTTCAAAATTCTCTTATCATGCTAATCAAAGACCTTTACAATCGCATTAGCTCAAAGTAACAAGGATATCCCGATTGAATGCATTGACTTTAATTAACTTACCTGGAAAAAAATCCATCATACAAATTGGAGCTTGTGATTTCACCACTTATACCTTTGCCGATGTCAACTCCTTACACGAAAATTAGAGAAATCCATATACTAGAATCACCACGTTTCTATGATCGAACTAAAAGCATAGTCACAATAGACATAGTTATTACAAGCTGAAGAACACACTTTAAAGATAAGCCATGGTTGATATTCACGAAATAAGAATGATAAAAAGGCCGAGATAAAGATATCCAAGATACGATACCATACCGAAAGTTCGAGAACATAACTCACAAGAAGATAATAAAGATCTTGATAATTCCTCAGAGAAAGTCAGAAGAAAAACACTGCTTACCGACTCTAGACTTCCATCACAACAGAGATAATATATTTCCCGCATATATAAAACAAAACCATAATCAGTAGAAACATGAGAATAATCTCACATAAATTTTTACCACCGACTTCATTCCAACATATTAGAATAGAATTCCGAAGAGATAAAGAAATGTCGATCATGAACTAACCAAATCAACAGAACTTTCGTCTAACTTTATAATCAGCTAACATTCTCACACGATAAGAATTTCATCAGAAAATGAACAATCACATAAATCCCTGAGGATGAATGAATATATATACAGAATACTCAGAAGAGATCATTATAATCTATTCAACCATAATTGTTATACACAGAAATCTTTATAACTCAAATATCATTTCTCTGACTAATTCTGTCGTCAATAGCCTCGTACTACTCCACTCACTAACGAAACAAATTCAGGAGAAATTTCAGCAAACATATCTTTAGACTTCATACCTAATTGAGTCGATTAGTCGAGGCTAACTTCTTCTTCATCCATGACATTGCGTAATCTATATAATCTTTAAAACATTCCTATATATCTTCCAAAACTGTTTTCACTTTCCAAACTGTTCTCATCTCTGTATGCATTACTAATTATTTCACCACTGAACTCTTCAGCTTCACACTTATGGACTTATTCAACATGATTCTCGAGAATTTTCATTATAAAGCAACACTGGTAAGGGGGTGAGGTCGTAAAGCCTCTAACTTGACTATCATAAATACACACATATAACTTAGCATTCATCATCCAAATAATATCGTCACAATCACATAATTCACTTCAAGCAAATTAACATACATATTTATGTTGCACGAACTTTTCGATTATCTTATTCAAACAAGTGAACATAAACACATATTCCATCGATTTGAGTAAGATTACTTATCACATTCACTTAATCAAATAAGTTAGGCACATAACGTTATATAGATATCGAACAAATATGGGTGAGCTTATCAGAATATAAACTTTCATTTCATTTCACTATTCCATATTTCTCAACTTATGTCTATTTCATTTTATACGTAATAACATAAATATCATGAACTTTTATTCTTACCTTTCTGAGTTTCGTCTCATCACAAACACATTTTCAAACATCTTAATATCACTTTCGGCCTTATCAAAAGTAGCTCGGTTGGAAAGCATTTCTGTCTCAATAGAACAATTTCGTCAGGATCGGGAGACATCACGCTATTACAGGTAGTAATATGGCATGTATATCTAGACTCGCACACGCTATGCTGGTCCGAGAATCGACTAAACCATAGTTCTGATACCACTAAATGTAACAGCCCTTACCCTTATTTGACGCCGGAACAGGATATGAGGCATTATTGAACTTAAACACTAGCATTCATACCAAACCAAGACATGAATTTCCATCCAAATTTAAAACTTTTCATAAACACTCATATCATCGCTTAAACGAGCCTACGAGGCCCAAAACATACATTGGGAACGGTTCAGGACTAAACTGAGAACTTTAAAAACTTTTGGGAAACTTAGAAAATTTTCATCATTAAACAGGTCCACACGCCCATGTGGGTGAAAGGACACGTCCGTGTGGCATATCACAAACTCGTGCTTTAGGCTGTGTCCATCTTAGGTTGCATTATGTTTATGACATCATAAACCAAATAAGGTCACACGGCCAAAGCATACGCTCGTGTCCTTATGCCGTGTGGCAAATTAAATTTCAAAAATCAAGTGCGGACTTCACATGGCTTGGGAACATGACCATGTCCTATGGCCGTGTCTCTCACACGACCGAGACACACGATCGTGTCTCGTGCCCGTGTGTTTACTACTGGGCATTCTGTTTCTCAAAACTAAGGTCCAGGGCACACACGGCTGCAACACATGCTCGTGGGGCAGACCGTGTGTCACACACGGCCTAAACACACGCCCGTGTGTCTACCCGTGTGGACAAATACAATGCTATTTTCCAAGCCATTTTGTCACCCTTACTTGCACATATTCACACAACATCACTTGGCACAAATCATGGCATATAAATGCCTTCAAAACAACTACAATCAAGCAATAACGTATCATTTTTATACCATCATCTATCATGCATTATAACATTAGGCCTTGCCAAATCATTTTATGCTAAATTCACACTCAAAGGGCATGACCATATGAATAAACTCATAACCATCATATATCAAGCAAATATAAACCACATCTCCGAACATTGACATATGCACATACATCCTTATATGGGCTTACAACCATTTAGCTAATATAAGCCAATTTGAATGGCTACACATTACATCCAACTTTTAACCATCACAAGCTAATACATTTAGCCAAATCATAATGACTCATACACCAAATGACTAAGTCCCTATACATGCCATAAACTGAAAGGGATTTGCATTCACTTATACCCAACATGATAGCTTGGTAGTGTGATAGCATCTCCAGCGATCTCAAACCCGAGCTAGCTTAATAACCCTAAATGACATGGGAAAGGAAGGGGAGTAAGCTACAGAGCTTAGTAAGTTCGTATACAAATAATAAGCATCAATAGACATACATTTGTCATACAACTAACATAACATAACACAACATAAACGTCATTAAATCTTCACAGGAATAACTTACTCAATTATAATGCTTAACTTATTCAATTTATAAGCCTAATTTAATATATCTTAACATTTGCAAAACATTCGTAATATCTCCAATATAACATACCCTAATAATCATTAACAAATCATTTCAAGCCTCATAGTAACATGCACAATAATTATGCCTATTCATATTTTCAAGCCCAGAGCTTAACATCTTTCAATGATTTAACTCTTTACTTCTCATACTTTCATAACTATTTTAATAGGCAATTATGCAAATATTTCCTTTTTCACACATAACCGATAAATCACAATTCAAACGAAAAACTTTTACTATCTCACTAATCGATTTGGCCCCAAAGCCTTACACATGTTCGTCAACAGAATCTACCATGAATTTACACATCATAAACATAAACACTTAATCAAAAGATTTCATAAATATTTTTAATAGATATTAATACCAATCTTTCCTTCATTTCATATTCATTGAGTCACAATCAAGGAAATAAAACATTTCATATCTCAATTCCATTTCGCCTAAAAGCCCTTTTTCATAAGTTTCAATCAACTTTACCATGTATTTATTAATCACACACATAAACCAATAATCACATGGTTAGTTAAAGTCACTTTCATAGTGATCATGAATTCATAATATCATGAAGCCAATGCTTATAAACTTTACGTACATACCTGTACCAACTCGTAACATAATCATTTACTTTGTCATCTTTGGCATAATCTTTGAATTTCTCGTTGAACCACTTGGAATACTAAAGGATACTCGGGAATAACATACATATAGAATCATACCAATGCCATATCCCAGATATGGTCTTACATGGGGCCACATATCGATGCCAATAGCCCAACTACGATCTTACACGATTTTTATATCGATGCCATGTCCCTGACATGGTCTTACACAAAATTTCATACCGATGCCATTCCCAGATATGGTCTTACACATAAACTCATAACCCTAATGTCATGACATTTGTGTCCTATCTATTCCTAAGGTTCAACCGGGACCTCTTCGTTATTTTTGCATTATCGAACTTACTCATAATATCAATCATATAATTCATATAAAATTTTAAGGCAATTTAAAACATAAATATAGCATTGCATTATTCACATACAAACTTACCTCGATACCATAAATGGTGAAAAGGACCTAATCGTCAAATACCCATTTTTCCCTTGTTCTAGGTCCGAACCTCGTTTTCCTTTATCTATAATATCAAATTTAGCTTATTTATTAGTCACATTATTCAATGTGAGCCAAAAATCATATTTTGGCAAATTTACATTTTTACCCCTAAAGTTTCACATATTAACAAATTAATCCCTAGGCTCGTAAAATGAAATGTGTCCATTTTCTTTGTTACCCAAGCCTAGTTGAACCTATCACATGCTCATAACAGCCCACAATTTCCTTCAAATCTGATTTTTACTACTCATTTTACAACTTTTACAAAAAGGGCCTTTTTAGTTGTTTTCATCAAAAATCACTTAGTAAAGGATGTTTATTACACATCAAACTTTCATAATCTACCATGAAACATCAAAACATATGCATGTCACACATGGGTAAATTTTTAAACATGAACCCTAGCTTAAATAAGTGGTAGAAATAGCTAGATCAGTTGATAACAACTTCAAAAACGTAAAGAACATAAAAAACAGGGCTAGAATGTACTTACTATCAAGCTTGAAAAGTGAAGAAACCCTAGCTATGGAGAGCTTCAAAGTTTCGGCCCTAGCTTGAAGAAGATGAGAAAATTTTGCTTTATTTTTCCCTTTTTAATCTTTTATTAACCAAATGACCAAATGTCCTTTTTACTAAACTTTAAAATTTTACCTACTCATGCCCATTTTTGTCCATAAAAGTTGAAATTGGGCAAATTGCTATTTAAGGACCTTTAATTAATAATCCAAAGCTATTTCATACTTAAAGCTTCTAGAATCTCATATTTTGTAACTTTTACAATTTAGTCCAAAAAGTCAAATTGGACACTTATTCACAAAATTTCTTCATGAAACTTTCACACAATCATGAAAACATGTCATGGAACTCAAAACAATCATAAAATAAATATTTCTACTTTGGATTTGTGTTCTCGAACCACTATTCCGACTAGACCCAAAATCGGGCTGTTACAGTAAGATTGGTGAATATCTCTAAAGATCGTGTCAAACCAAGAACAAAAATTTTCCAAAATTAGCCAGCATGCCACGCCATAAAGGGGGCATGGTGCGACACGACTCTCTTTTGTCCTTTGTTTTTGCTGAATTCAAGAGTGTGTCGCGCCATAGGTAAGGCATGGCACAACACGATGATAAAATTATTCATTTTTAGGCTCAAAGGGGTTGTGTCATGTCATGGGATTGTTAAGTGGTGGCATGGCTTCAATTTGGCCTATCTTGGACTTGTAAAAGGCCCCGATTACCCGTATATGCACCCTAACGTCTAGCTTCTCTGTTGTTCTCAGAAACATGTTTCCTTCTAATTCTAACATAAAATAACAAGTCCAATATCTAATTCTAACAAATCAAAATAAAATTATATAACATTCCTCCCCTAATAATCCTACACTTTGGGAATCATGACCACTTTTGAACACCTCTATTTTTCCATCGATTTGAATTACTAATTCATTTCTTTTGAGATCGATGGTTGATCTAGAAGTGGCCATAACCCAATAGAATTTGTAACCCCCAAACCCGACCCACGAGCCACGGCCGAATTCAGAATGCCACTGCGGAAAACGTTTGAAAAGATTTTGACTTAAAAGTAAAAACATAAAAATTTATGGTTGTTTGTAAAACCTCGTGTGTTTTAAAATTTCAAATAAAACTAAGTTATTACAATTTCTCCGATTAAAACTTTAACATATATTTTAAAGTGTAAGTTGCTAAATCATAAACTCATTTCCACATAGTAATTTAATCATCAATCCATAATAAAAATAATAACAAATACTATAAGGCCCTTATTACAATAAATGGATACTTAAAATACTGAAAATATAAATTTTATTAAATAAGGAAAACAACTTCTTTTGCATGGGCCACCTCGCATCCCCTCCAACCCGGTCCTAGCTTTATGCATCACCTGTAAGGTTTGATAAAAATTGGGTGAGTCAAACAGACTCAGTGTGTAATTAGTCCATTGAATTCCACCCACATGGCTTAGCCCACAACCAAACCATATCATATAATAATGCAAGTTATCCACATAATTTCATATATTGGGCGTGGCCCATTATCACATTAATCCTCATGTCAGATAATCAAGACAAATAATTCACATGATTTCACTTATTGGGCTTGGCCCATATCCACATCACATATCATATAATAAGGCAATCTATCCACATGAGTCCACATATTGGGCTTGGCCCATTACCACATTGATCCACATCACATATTGGGCTTGGCCCATTTCCACATCAATACTCATATCAGATAATAAGTTTATGCAAAATGCACCCAACCCAGCCTAGGGTCCATCCTCTACACACCCCCGTACCCAGCCAACACACACCAGGGGATTATTAAATCACCCTCCAACCTCTACACACCAATTTGGCAATTAATGCCATCCATGCAAACTAAATCGCAAATAATCCACAACGCGACCTCAGTCAGCGCCAATCCACGATGTAGCTCGTAGCTAACATCAAAATTACGATAAGGCACAAAGCTACTTATCAAACCACGATATGGCACATAGCCGATATCAACCACGTACTCGAAGTACACCCTGTCCTTCTTTCATATTCATTCCCATCCCATGCACATGCAACATACAATAGTGACATAATATAAGAATGCATGTACATGTTATTCAGCATACCATACATATACACATTAATAACCACATCACATTCAGGTTGGCACTGACCTGATTATCGGCATACCCCTTAAGGGTATCCACTTCATAATGTTCACTGCACTTATTAGTACATACAGATATAACATGTAACCCGGAAAACGGTGGGTTAATCACACACTACACATGCAATTATAACATATATCCCGAAAAATGGTAGGCTAACTACACACCTGTTTTGGCACAATCGATCAAATCCCGAAAGCTCCTCTTAACCACTGTCGATCTGCCCCTAAAAGACCATAGTCAGAATCGGTCATCACTAACCAAAATATGGCCTAAGGCCGAATATCACCAACCTACCTGGCTAATCTAAATCCCGAATCACCACTTGTCTATGGAGTTGACGAAATCCCTACTTATCCACTGTTAGATTCGGCTTTAGGCAATTAATCCATAAAAATGGCCCTTGGCCGAATACCATATAGGCTTACCTTGAAGAATCGAATCCCAAAAGAAACTCCTTTGATGCTCCTTAACGTTGGCTACCTTCAACAGAAACACATCACAAGACTTAAAGCATATTCGGCCACTCCTAAAGCCTAACCACAAGATTTCGGCACACTAATAGAAAAGAACCCAAACCGATTGCTTAAAGAGGAGATCACTTACCACTATGACGCTTGAAGAGACTGGGAGAGAATAGTTGGCGGCCTCAAAGAAACGGTTTTAGCAAAACGTCAAGAAAAGAGAAGGATTTTGGCTTTTAGGACTTGCGACAAAGAAGAGAGAATAAGGACACTTAGATATTCGGCTATGGTTCTTATTAAAATACAAAATACGAATGGGAGAATGAGCACTTACAAGGTTCGGCTAAGCCTTCAAATGATGATGGAATATTCGGCTATCATAAGTATATTTCAGCCTTTGAGAAACTTATGAGAAGAAGAAGTGAAGGCTATGGTGATTCGACTAACCAAAAGAAAAGAAGAGAGTTTGAGAAAGAGGAATAGGATCGGCCAAGAAGCAAAATAGATGAGAAAAATAAAAGAGAGGATCTTCTTGACTACAAAATTTCGGCAAGAGAGACTAAGGGAAGACACAACAAAATTCGGCACTTAAGTCCCCTTCCAAGACCGAATATACCAACCCAAAGAACCCCCCATTCGGCCACCACCTTAACTCCTTATCAAATCCCTTATTAATCTCCTCATTTATCTCTTATCTTATCATTTAAAATAAATAAAACAAAATCCCAATTATCTTCTATCTTAAGCCAAAATTTAAAAAGAAAATCAAGGCTTATCTTATCCTTTTGGATGTCCACATGCCGTCCATTACTTCCCCTTTCTCTTGACGCCAACATGCAAAATAAAACAACACCCCCATGCTGTCAACGTGATTCGAACCTCATCCCCTTGAAGCTCCCTTGGACGCAACCCTCCAAGCCCCTAAGGTAGCGTCCCAAGCCACTTTTCCAATGCTATCTTTGTGTCATAAACTCCCAGACAAATTTCCTTAAAGCATCCTTAGCCAAGCTCCCCCCTTTTAAACATAAAATCTCATAATTTCCCAAAGCATTCTACTACACCCTAGGGTTCTCAAAACCCCTAAAACACACTCAACCATCCACTGAGCCTACTAACTCATGAATTATGCACCAAATGCATAACCCCTAAATCTAGGATATTACAATTCTACCCTCCTTAAAATGATTTCGTCCTCGAAATTACTTACTAACAAACAATTGCTCACCCTAATTCACCACACTACGCTACTGCTGCGCACTCTAATCTAAAAAAAACGAACATATTTCTATGCATAGTCTCAAGGTTCACATCCAAGGTTCCAAACACTTCACTATCCTTATAAGAAAGAGCTAATCTTATAACAACCAAAGCAATAAAAAGGCATTCCAGAAACAAGGACCGTACCCATTATCCCATCTGGCACATCTTCCTCCTTGCGACGACTGACTGCTTAAACCAACCTTGGTTGCCTCGTATCTGAGCCCTCAGCACCTCTGCTTGGTGTTCCACGACCTCGGCCGAAACCATTCCTTCCATGGTTCGGACCACGATTCCTTGTCACTTGCTGACCACCTCTGCCAGGCTGCCCATAACCCTGGCCTACTGCCCGAGTCCTATCCATCACTTGAGGACATTTCTTAACCAAATGAGCCTTAGACCCACACCGGAAACATTCCTTACTATTTCCCCAACATTCTCCTACATGAGCTCTTCCACACTGAGCACATGTACTACTCCCATTCTCAGCAACTGGTACAGGTGCACGTACAAAACTCGCAATCCTTGGTCCTTTCTGAAAATCCCCAGATGATTCTAACGATCCAAAACTCCTCTTGTTCCAGTTCCTATTCTTTTCTCGGTTCTGTCTCACAGTCCTCTTAACTTCCTCAGCGATCCGAGCCTTCTCCATTAGAATAGCAAAGTCTCTTTCTCTCTGCGGAGCAATCAATACTCGCAGCTCGTCTCGCAACCCGTCTTCGAACCGGACGCACCTCTCATGATCAGTAGCCACAATCCCCTTAGCGTACTGACTTAACCGCAAATTCCGCTTCATACTCTGCTACCGACTTACCTCCTTGTACCAAGTTTAGAAATGCCTTCCTTTGCGAGTCTAAATAACTAGCTCCAACATATTTCCCTTCAAACTTAACTTTGAAATACCCCCGATCCACTCGATCTGTAGGGGTACCTTGTCTGACAGTGAGCCACCACCGATAAGCCTCATCTCGGAGCAGTGAAACAGCACCATTCAGCTTTTCCTCCGCCGTGCAGTCCAAATCGTCCATTATCCTTTCGACTGCCTCTAACCAACACTCCGCCACATTCGGAGCTACCCCAGATACTCTTCTAAAAACCTCGGCTCCGTTCGACCTAAGTCTTTCTGGTACTGATTTTCGAGCTCCATTGCCTATACTCGCTCCGGCCACTCGCTCTAACACTCGCAGCATAGCTTGCGATACTGCATCATCTCCTCCAGTCTGATCTTGATCTTCTGCGCCCATCGCTGGCGGCGGCACATCATTTTCTAACCCGTGGCCAGACCCTACTGGTTCCGATACTGTCATTCTACCTCGACCACGTCCACTAGAACTCATATCTAACGTCGCGATTTAATCTGATTAAAAAGTTTTATGCATTAGTACTTTGTTCCACTGTTTATCCGCGAGCAGTTTTATGAAAAGAAGTTTAGTAGTGGTTCTTTCGATCCATCAAAATTTCATCTCAAGTTCACTATTCTACTTCAGAGTTTCACATTCATGCATTCACCACATTCAACACACTATTATGGGCATCTTTGTTCATTCCCAACCCAGGGGTAATTTCGTCATTTTCCCTACAGGGGTATTTTGGTAATAAATCGAGGTCAAATTGAAAATCTTTACAAATCAAAAGTATTTCAAAATTTACAAAAACTCGGGGTTAACTTGAAAATTTGCTTTCCAAATCAGAGGTGTTGCAAAAATTTCAAAAATGAGGTTATTTCGGTAATTTTGTAAATCAGGGGTAATTTAGTAATTTTTCAAAATCAGGGTATCTTGATATTTTGTAAAATAGGGTTTTTGGATGTTTTTGGCAAAATAGGAATATCTTAGTGAAAATCGAGGTTAATATGGTAATTTAATTTTTTTATAAACCAAGGGCATTTTGATAATTTTACAACCAGGGGTATTTAGGTAATTTTTATAAATCGGGAATATTTCAGAAAAAATTTACAAAATAGGTTTTTACTAATCAAAAGGGTAATTTGGTGACTTTAAAACTGGGGTTTTTATAAAACAGTATGGCTAGACCCTTTCGGGTTTTAATCATCGGTTTAGCCCATGAATAAGTCCTCTTGGTTAGGGTGAACCGTCACTACGCACCAGGTAGGATTCAGGTAAAGAGGAGGTGAGTCACTATGACTGCTTAAATACCAAGCTCTTACTGGATACACTCCTAGTCATGCGCACAATGGTTGCCACACCTTAACTCGGCGACTTACTTCACAGGTTTGTTTGATTGTCCTTAAGTCTTATGCATTCTGTGTTGGAGTAGACTAGTCCTAGGGTTCAATAGATCCTAGTTCACTAATCTACATTCCCATAATGCCCATAAAGTTCACATATACAAATCACTTCAATAGCTTAGGGGTACTTACTTGGTGGACTTCGGGTCGGAGATACAGGTGCCATGCCAGAATAACCCTGAGATAGTTCATAAAATTTTATGTTTTGAAAAGCCCATTTTGAAAAAATGTTATTGGGCCCAAATCCCTCAAAGTCGAGTTTTGAACCGGGCTCTGATACCAAACTGTAACATCCCCAAACTCGGCCCACGAGCCACGGCCGAATTCAGAATGCCACTGCGGAAAACGTTTTAAAAGATTTTGACTTAAAAGTAAAAACATAAAAATTTATGGTTGTTTGTAAAACCTCGTGTATTTTAAAATTTCAAATAAAACTAAGTTATTACAATTTCTCCGATTAAAACTTTAACATATATTTTAAAGTGTAAGTTGCTAAATCATAAACTCATTTCCACATAGTAATTTAATCATCAATCCATAATAAAAATAATAACAAATACTATAAGGCCCTTATTACAATAAATGGATACTTAAAATACTGAAAATATAAATTTTATTAAATAAGGAAAACAACTTCTTTTGCATGGGCCACCTCGCATCCCCTCCAACCCGGTCCTAGCTTTATGCATCACCTGTAAGGTTTGATAAAAATTGGGTGAGTCAAACAGACTCAGTGTGTAATTAGTCCATTGAATTCCACCCACATGGCTTAGCCCACAACCAAACCATATCATATAATAATGCAAGTTATCCACATAATTCCATATATTGGGCTTGGCCCATTATCACATTAATCCTCATGTCAGATAATCAAGACAAATAATTCACATGATTTCGCTTATTGGGCTTGGCCCATATCCACATCACATATCATATAATAAGGCAATCTATCCACATGAGTCCACATATTGGGCTTGGCCCATTACCACATTGATCCACATCACATATTGGGCTTGGCCCATTTCCACATTAATACTCATATCAGATAATAAGTTTATGCAAAATGCACCCAACCCAGCCTAGGGTCCATCCTCTACACACCCCCGTACCCAGCCACCACACACCAGGGGATTACTAAATCACCCTCCAACCTCTATACACCAATTTGGCAATTAATGCCGTCCACGCGAACTAAATCGCAAATAATCCACAACGCGACCTCAGTCAGCGCCAATCCACGATGTAGCTCGTAGCTAACATCAAAATTACGATGAGGCACAAAGCTACTCATCAAACCACGATATGGCACATAGCCGATATCAACCACGTACTCGAAGTACACCCTGTCCTTCTTTCATATTCATTCCCATCCCATGCACATGCAACATACAATAGTGACATAATATAAGAATGCATGTACATGTTATTCAGCATACCATACATATACACATTAATAACCACAACACATTCAGGTTGACACTGACCTGATACACAACACATACAGATATAACATGTAACCCGGAAAACGGTGGGTTAATCACACACTACACATGCAATTATAACATATATCCCAGAAAACGGTAGGCTAACTACACACCTGTTTTGGCACAATCGATCAAATCCCGAAAGCTCTTCTTAACCACTGTCGATCTGCCCCTAAAAGACCATAGTCAGAATCGGTCATCACTAACCAAAATATGGCCTAAGGCCGAATATCACCAACCTACCTGGCTAATCTAAATCCCGAATCACCACTTGTCTATGGAGTTGACGAAATCCCTGCTTATCCACTGTTAGATTCGGCTTTAGGCAATTAATCCATAAAAATGGCCCTTGGCCGAATACCATATAGGCTTACCTTGAAGAATCGAATCCCAAAAGAAACTCCTTTGATGCTCCTTAACGTTGGCTACCTTCAACAGAAACACATCACAAGACTTAAAGCATATTCGGCCACTCCTAAGGCCTAACCACAAGATTTCGGCACACTAATAGAAAAGAACCCAAACCGATTGCTTAAAGAGGAGATCACTTACCACTATGACGCTTGAAGAGACTGGGAGAGAATAGTTGGCGGCCTCAAAGAAACGGTTTTAGCAAAACGGCAAGAAAAGAGAAGGATTTTGGCTTTTAGGACTTGCGACAAAGAAGAGAGAATAAGGACACTTAGATATTCGGCTATGGTTCTTATTAAAATACAAAATACGAATGGGAGAATGAGCACTTACAAGGTTCGGCTAAGCCTTCAAATGATGATGGAATATTCGGCTATCATAAGTATATTTCGGCCTTTGAGAAACTTATGAGAAGAAGAAGTGAAGGCTATGGTGATTCGGCTAACCAAAAGAAAAGAAGAGAGTTTGAGAAAGAGGAATAGGATCGGCCAAGAAGCAAAATAGATGAGAAAAATAAAAGAGAGGATCTTCTTGACTACAAAATTTCGGCAAGAGAGACTAAGGGAAGACACAACAAAATTCGGCACTTAAGCCCCCTTCCAAGACCGAATATACCAACCCAAAGAACCCCCCATTCGGCCACCACCTCAACTCCTTATCAAATCCCTTATTAATCTCCTCATTTATCTCTTATCTTATCATTTAAAATAAATAAAACAAAATCCCAATTATCTTCTATCTTAAGCCAAAATTTAAAAAGAAAATCAAGGCTTATCTCATCCTTTTGGAGGTCCACATGCCATCCATTACTTCCCCTTTCTCTTGACGCCAACATGCAAAATAAAACAACACCCCCATGCTGTCAACGTGATTTGAACCTCATCCCCTTGAAGCTCCCTTGGACGCAACCCTCCAAGCCCCTAAGGTAGCGTCCCAAGCCACTTTTCCAATGCTATCTTTGTGTCATAAACTCCCACACAAATTTCCTTAAGGCCTCCTTAGCCAAGCTCCCCCCTTTTAAACATAAAATCTCATAATTTCCCAAAGTATTCTACTACACCCTAGGGTTCTCAAAACCCCTAAAACACACTCAACCATCCACTGAGCCTACTAACTCATGAATTATGCACCAAATGCATAACCCCTAAATCTAGGATATTACAGAATTGGAATTTCTCTATCTTCCTCAAAATCAAGGACTACTCATGGATTATAAATACCCGTACCTTGACCAATACATCCTAGAGTACACCTTTTGGGTATTTTTAAGATCCTTAAGTCTGATTTTTTGATAGATTGATAGGGATATTAAATTTATGCTAGCCCTAAATCGTAAAGGGCATTGCTAAAATGTCGATCCCCTATCTCTATTAGGATTGTTAAGCTACCCAGATACTTCAAATTTAGTTGTATCTTCTTAGCAATTAAAGTGTTACACGAGGTATCAATGTCAATTCGCTCGCCCTTTTTTTCATTTTCTTATGTCATGCCATTATTTCTTTTAAGTACTTGGCATATTTAGGGATTTTATCGATAAGTTCAAGGAGTGGCAAGTTTACATTAATGGATTTAAATAAATTGAGAAAACTTGCAAATTCTACCTTGTCCTTCTTTCTCTTTTCCTCTAGTCGTGTCGAGAATGATACCCTTGTTGTGCTTGGATTTGATATTACTAAATCAGACACTAGTTCATCTACTTCCTCGACTGGCTTGTAGTGCTTGACTTTTTCCTCTTCTATGGGTTTGTCGACAGTTTCAAGAACCTCTTCTTCATGGATGGGCTTATGGGGCGTTTCTAATTCCTAGCCCAGCCGCAAAGTGATCGCCTTTCCGTTCTCCTTCTCATCTCTTTGAGGAATGTTCTTTGTGTTACTGGGGAGACTCTGGCCATTTTACCTTTGAAACTTCATCATTAATTGGCTTATTTGGTCTCAGAGGCTGTCTATTCGGGATTCGAGCTGTCCATATATAGCTTGGACTTGTCCATTCTGGCCATTTTTTCTTTTTAAAGATCATTATTAATTGGCTCATTAATTGGTTCCTAGAATTGGTTGTCTAATGTTTAACTGGTACTAAACAGTATTACATGGTCGGATCGTAATACAAAAAGACAACTTGTATTAGTAGAAAATCGAAACATGTCTTTAGTTTAATCAAAAATGGTGAAACTGATTGAAAGACTAATATGTCATCTATCAAGTCCAATTACAGAGATGCCTTGTCTTGGGCATCGAAACGAATGGCTCCCAAAAGATAAAGACATAGATGTGGCTGACTGGACTGGCGGTACATCGGATAGGACCCAAGTAGAATAGATCTTGAATCTGTTTATAGGCTTATTCACTTGTGACATTCATAGTGTCACATACTTAAATCCTGAGTGGATGGCGGACTATTTATGAGTGACTTGTACACTTTAATATGAGTAAAAGCCTGAGTTCGAATAGGTAAGGAACCGAAAGTTGGTGCTTTGGGTGTACAACTTCTGTAGAACATAGCATCATACACAACAATAGAGTTCATAGCTCGAGACATAAGTAAACGATATCCTCTCATTGGCATTACGTGGTTCATGAAAAGTAAATGTGGCTATAAGTCGTTCGTCTTCATGATAAATGACATAATCGTTATTTGATAGTGATTGACTTTCATGAAGGAAGATGTAATGGTTACCATGAAGCAAAATAGGATCATAATAGGAGAGCGGGTATTATCCCAAATAGATCAAGGATATCCTATGAGGGTACCATACTTATGACAAGGTCATTGGACGAGAACTAAGTATATGCTTTCGTAATGACATATCGTTAAGGAGAGCTCAGTCACGACACTATAGTGGAATGACTAAATGATTTTATAATTAATAGGTGAAAAACTAGAACTTAATTATAAATCATTTGAGCCCTAATTACATATGTCCAATCAATCCCTCCGCTACCTTGTTGAAACTGAAAATGAATTGCATGTTGAATCGAAAATGAACATAATGAATAGAAATAGAAAATGGAAAACATTTAGAAATGATTATGGTTCTCTTTGAAATGGAGAAATGAAACCATATAGAAATGAATGTGGTTTTCTCAAAATGGAAATAAAA
Organism: Gossypium australe; assembly: GCA_005393395.2. Taxonomy (NCBI): domain Eukaryota; kingdom Viridiplantae; phylum Streptophyta; class Magnoliopsida; order Malvales; family Malvaceae; genus Gossypium; species Gossypium australe. The sequence goes on along the minus strand of CM016621.1, from coordinate 64,858,281 downwards.
ATGAGAAATGATTCATTTGCAAATGCACATATAATTTGGCTCAATACAATGAGACGCTTGAATCCCCATCATAATACATATGAGAGGAAGCACGCCCTATTAGCTCCTCTCCCTCTCTTAGTTGAACTAGGAAGTTATTTTTCTATTTGAAATAAACCTCTACAATTCAATAAGGGTTCTACCTCCTCTCTCTATAAGCATATGGCACTGGTAGAGCTATTTACACAATTTTAAGAGATTGTTAATCTGTCGAAAGTAGAGAAAATTTATTCTCAACTATTAAATATATTTTTCCAGAATAGAAATTCTACTGGTTTCTGTTAAAGAAGAGAGAGACTTTTCATTTTAACCCCATAAGAAAATGAAAACTTTTTCTAGTTTTTTGTTTTGATTCAATTGGTTCAAGCCCATACTCGAAGCAATTCGTGGTACGAGAATAGCGAAGAAGATCGTTTGGTTGAAAGTCAGAAAACATTAAGGATTCATTTATTGCTATAAATATCACAAACTGTGCCGATTTTCAAAATTTTAATTTGCTGCTGTGCAAGAAAACCATTTTCAAACTAAATTCTTTCCAATAATTGGTATTAAGAGCCAGGTTGTGCTATGTTTATAGTGTAAACCGAGATTGAATCTCTCTTCATCTTATTTGATTAATATTTGATAAGATGTGACATTCTTGTAATTATTCTCATGTTTAAGGAGATGTATGTGAATGAATGTATATAATTATTTTATTTTTATGGATGATAAGGTAATTTTTCCAAAGTTGTGATTTTTAAAATTTATTTTTAATTTAATTTGTTTTTCGGACATGTATATCTTAGATTGTGGTCTATTATCTCCACACTGGGTTTTATTTTATCACTTATTTATTTAGAATAAAATATATGAGCCAGAAACGGACATAGGAATTTTTGTAAATTTTTTCCCGGCAAAACCTTAGAAACAAGACGACAGAAACCAGACCTAGCGGAGCCTACAATGATCTGGTGGCAGTGGTTGATGGTGGCACGAAAACGACAATGGAAACGTGAACCAATACCGTAGAAAAAAACCATAGTGGCAACATTAAAGACCCAATGTATGCTTTGGGGTGAATTTTTGTAATTTTATAATTTTATTATTTTTTTAGGATGGAATCATGAAAACTTTGGCTGATCAAAGTCATTTAAATTTTATGCTTTTATATTTATGAGATAAGCATGATGATATTTATATAACTACGGATAAGCATGTATGATGATATTTAAATTTTATGTTCATGCATATATGAGATAAGCATGTCGTATAGACTAAGGAAGAATGCCACATGTACTTATCATGCATATATTGATCATTCATAATTGAAACTGAAATTAAAAACCTTGCATGTTTATTAAAATATTGGGTGTGAGAAGGTCCCTAAACAAGACCATCACGGCCTCCACCAATGATCTCTTGTGATGGCATGAAACGGACCTGCCCCAAGGTGGACATTGTCATGTGGACTGAGGAGATTTCATGAAATTAAGAAGAATTTTCTTATGGTCGTATGATAGTTGCACCGGCCTCTATAGTAGGTATTATCATGAGATACATCAAAAAATTCTGTTTTAAAAGAGGAAAACTAGTCACAGCATGTTACTCGGTGATATTGTCCCAAGATAAGTCACTTGTGGTGCATGATGCGATAGGTGTTGTTTGATGGTTATACACCCAAGATCATCTAGTTAAGTAACTCCACAATGAGCTATGATTAAGTTAGAATGATGGTCAAACGTTACACAATTATTAGTACGTGTGAAAGCCTAAGGAATTAGGTTCATGTACTAATTGGATGGAAGTCCATGTTCTTACTAGTTGATCATGATCACCCTAAGGTGGCTTGTAAGGTGGCTTGATTCAATGGGTGTAGGAATTATCGTTGCAACGGCTTACAAATGTTTTCAAAGTTTAATGTAAGACGCATGCATCATATTAATGCATATCATAATGTTGCAAAATGTTTTCAAACATTTGTTTAATACAACGATATTAATATATGAATGTTTTATTTTTAGTTTGAAAATAGTACCAACTCCTTTATTGAACATATTCATTGAAAACAAACTAAATGGAAATAACTATAAGGAACAGAAAAGTAACCTAATAATTGTCCTAGGATGTGAGAAACTTAAAATAATGACATTACAAGCCTTTTCTCATTGGGACGACCACCACACGACATCGTGGCGTGAATCATGTTTTGGTATATTAAAGTCATTTGGCAATTGATCCAGACACAGCAGATGATATCTAGGGGTCTTTGAGCGCCACCACATCATCGTGAACTCAAACACGCATTAAAGCTAACACATTATCTCCCTCAAACACAAATAAATCTTTCTGTTGAAAATTTTCAATACTAAAAAAGAACAATTGAGGAGAGAATTTTTTTAGGGTTGAGGGGTGTGTTGAGAGAGTTTATGGAGTAGGGGGAGGAAAACCCCCTTTATATAGGCAACCGGTTGGGCAAGAATTGAAAAAATATATATGTATCATGAGTAACTGAAAATATCCTGAGATTCTCGGGATGTCTGAAATTTGAGGATGGGGGTTCCCAATTCCTGGAAAATTTTCACAGGTTGTGGGTTGGTTGGAAAAGGGAGGGGTGAAAACGCAACACACAGGACGCGTTTTTAGTTGAGGTGACAGAAATTTGCTGAAAGCGCATCCTGTAGGACACCATCAAATTGAACTTTGTGTAACAAAAAAGTAGGTATTTAATTGGAATAAAAAAAATTTCAAGTACCATATTGAACTTTCAATCCAAACTAAGATACCATTTGGTATATTATCACCAAAAATATATTTAAAAAGCCATAAAACTTTTTCAAAAAAAAATATACTCCTATCTTTTTCTTCTTTTTTTTTTTGTACTCAATTGATTACTCAAACCGTAAAAATGTATCAATTAAGCTCTCCTACTAATGTTGACTGTTATATTTAACATTGACGGTTAATTTCTGTTTTTTTATCAAGGTTAATTTCTGTTTTTTTATCAAGTGTCATGCCAGTCATAAATTGCGGCAAAACATAAAAAAGGCATTGCTATTTTCATGATTAAAAAAATCTATAAAATCATAATATAAAATATGAAAAATAATAAAATTTATTAAAAAATTTTCTAAAATTAAAAAAAAAGTCAAAAATTATAAATCAAATCGATAAAATTTCAAAAACTTACAAAAATTTTTAAAAATTTTTAAAATTTTCAAAAAAGAAGTTACAAAAAATTACTTAAAAATAAATACTATTAAAAAATTCAAAACATTATAACAGTAAAAATTATTTAAAAATAAAAAAATTTTAATATATATAATTACAAAAGAAAATTGCCTCCTAATCACCACCTTCATCAACTTGGTAGCCTTTTCTCCAACATTGGATTACCGCCGGCATGCACAAACTCTTGAACTGAAGTTAGGCCAAGATTGGTAGTGACAATGATGGTTTCTTTCCTTCTTCAAAATTTTCCTTTTTTAACTTACCACGATTGTTCTTTCTTTATTCACAAGCATTCTTTACTAATTAAAATGAAACTACAAAGTTAGGCCAAGAGGGTTTAATCGGTAGAAGTTGATTTCTGGTCTGGAAGTCCATGATTGAAGATGAATGGTTTTAAGTTTTTAAATTTTTTTTGATATTTTTGTTTTTTTTATTTTTACATTTTTTATAATTTTTACAAATGTTGACTTTTTTATATTTGTTTATAACATTTTGATCTTTTATTTTTTAATAATTTTAATAATTTTTTTATAATTTCAAAAAGTTTAGCCACATTATTATTTTTGCCATGACGCATAATATAACCAAATGTTAAATATAATATTTTTTTTAATTAATATATGGAAGTTTATTTTTGTAACACCCCTAACCCCTATCCGTCGTCGGAATAGGGTTACGAGGTATTACTGATCACTCACTTCATAACATATACATATCTCATACATTTAGACATTCAAATACATATGTTATTCAAACACAATCATATTGTCCCTTACGAGGCTCTATGAGACCTTAAAACATGCTTAGAAGTGATTCGGGACTAAACCAAACATATACAAAAATTTCCAGAACTTAGAATAATTTTCACATTTTCAAATGTCACACGCCCTTGTGGACAGGCCGTGTGCCTCACACGGCTTCCAGACACGTCCGTGTCACAGACTGTGTGGAAACAGGGCATACATACTGACTTGGTCACACGGCCACCAGACACGCCCGTGTGTCTAGGCCGTGGAACACACTGACTTGCTTTATTTAAGTAGCAAGGGTCACACGGTAAAGACACATGCCCATGTGCTCAGGCCGTGTGGCACAAAATTAGGCTTGGTTTAAGCCATATTTCTCACCCTCCTCATGCATACCTAAACCATATCATTTTGTACCATTTCAATACCATAGGCAGCCAAAACATTCCAAATACACAAGCTATAATCATCATTATAACCTATTTTATTAATACAATATTTCCCGATTCAAACACCAATCCATACTTTAAAAATGAACCAATTCATCAACTCAATTTTTATGCATTTCTTAAGTAAATACTCATCATCTATCAAATGATCATATGAATAACTTAAACCATTATTAAAAAGGCCATATACGCTTAGATCATTTCAAGCAAATCTCATAATAATTCTAAGCTATTTAGTCAATATCAAGTTTATCAAAATATACTAAATTCTACAACCACATTCACAATCAACCATCTCAAATAGCCAAATACATTCCAACCATAATATCAAATACCATAGCCTATACATGTCATATAACCAAGTCATAAAGGTATAAATACTGAAATCATTAACCAAATAGTGTGATGCGATCTCCGCCGACTTCCAACCCGAGCAAATCTCCGAAAATCTATAAACATAGGAAAAACATACAGAGTAAGCTTTGAAAGCTTAGTAAGCTCGTATCTTAATAAACTTAATATAACAAATGATTTCATTACAATGCCATAAGCATACTATGCTATCTCAAATGTCAAAACACAAATTATCTCAAGTTTATAACATAATTTCATACCAAATCATCACCATTCAATAATATACTTACTTACTAACTTTAGCTTTTACAAGTTTATTCAATTCAATTCTCATATAGTATTCAAGTCTCACTTTCATATAACCAAACGAGCACATTATGGGAAATAACATATTTAATCACATATCTTTCTCATATGATTCACATATCATCACTTATACCCAAATTCACCTTTCATTCATATATTATCTGACAATTTCACATATGCCACTTTATAAATCATATCTTATTCATTTGTTCATGTTTTATTTGCACATATTCACAATTCATTTACATACATATCACATAACATTCTTTGCACATATATACTTACCTTTCATTATCAAATATTGTATACATTTCAAAATACCAGAATCGGAATGTCATTCACTTATTTACTTATTTCTCGGAACGCCCGTTGAACCGTTTGGAATTAATAAGGATACTAGGATAGTCAAAAATCTAGTACAATGCCAACGTCCCAGACGTGGCCTTATATGTAATCACATATCGATGCCACTATCCCAGACAAGGTCCTACACGAATCAAATACGATGCCAATGTCTCAAACATGGTCTTACATGTAACAGCCCGATTTTGACCCTAATCGGAACAGTAGTTTTGGGACCACAAATCCGAGTCAATAGAATATTTTTATAATATATTTTGTGTCTATGATTTATGAGTGAGCAGGTGCAAATATTTCGTGAATTAATTTGCTCGTTTGTGTGTTTAATTTAAAGAAAAGGGCTAAATTGCATAAGTGGTAAAAGTAGTTTTTTTATTTAATTGAGTGGTTTAATTGATTTGTCTTATTTTATATGTGGACTTAGGTTGTAAATTAACCAAATATCATGTTAGTGGACGGCACTATGCTTTTATAATGCATTTTTGTATTTGTTTTTATAAGTTAAGTTTATCTTAAAATAAGTATTATATTATAAGCTTAATATAATAAAAACATAAAAGAAAAAGTGGCATGTTCATCTTTTATTTTTCTTGTTTTCACCGAAACTAAAGAATAAAAGAAAGAAACTTAAGCTCTCAAATATTCGGCCCTTTTCAAGCTTGATTAAGTATGTGATTGAGTTTGTTTTTTGTTAATTTTTACATTTTTAAGATCGTTGCTTCGAATACTATCCGACCCATGTTAGAATTTTTGATATTAATGCATGTGTGATGTTCAGCCATTGATGAAGGCTTGTGTTCTGTAATGTTTGATGGCAAAATATTAAGGATATGCTTTAGATTAACATGTTTTGTATTGGAAATTTTGATGATTGTGAGTAATTAGGGTTACATTGTGAAAATTGTAATTTGGAGAGTCAAAATGTGAAATAAATGAAATGTATGAGTTTGTATAAGAGCTATGAATATTCGGCCCTAAAGGAGTAGGTTCAAATTTTGTGTATTTTATGTTTTGTGCAATAAGGATTAAATTGTAAAAATTGTAAATGTCAGGGGTAAAATGGTAATTTGCATAATTATGTGTTTTTGGATTAAATTGAATGAAAATGTAATTGAATGAGTTTAATTTGAAATTATTTAGATCAAGAATAAAAAGAAACGGGATTGGATCGGGGAAAAACAAAGTTGAACGAATAGCCAGGCAAACCTAGTCCATCGATTTCCGAGGTAAGTTTTTAAGCAATCGGATTGAATCAAATTTTATTCTATATTAAAATGTATATGCTAAAGTGAAGTAAGTAGATTTACTTGTATAATGCCGAATGTGGCATGGGAAATATTATGTTTTAGCCGAATGTGGGGTTAGTATATATATATATATATATATATATATATAAAAGCTTTGATTAATTGGGTTGATCGAATATATGTACATGTATTAAGGAATAGTTATATGTGAAAATGAAATGAGAGTGATGTTTGTAATTGAATATGTGGATATATATATATATTATTATGTAGATTGGGTGTTACCGAATGTGATGATATGTGATAGGAGAAATGAGTTGTTTTTGAACCTTTAAATATATGTGTACATATATGAATGAAGATGAAATCATATGTGTATTTAGTGATGAGGAGAAGATGGGTTAATGAGCACTATGTGTGCAAGCTTATATACCGAGCACTGTGTGTGCGAAATCAATTGTCTGGCACTATGTGTGCGGAAAAATAAGTAATGGCACTAAGTGTGCGATACATTACTAGTAAATGGCACTATGTGTGTGTTCTTTCTCAAGTAACGACACTAAGTGTGCGATACGTTACATGAATTGCACTATGTATGTGGGTTTACGGATCCTTCAAAGACATATACTAATGAATAGAGAATAACGATAGGTGATACATAGGTAAGTGATGTATGATAGTTGAATAACTTAGTATTAATGAGGTAAGTTGTTCTTGTTTATGAAATTATAGAAATGAGATGTGATCATTAATCTTTGAGCTTGTTCGAGATGGATAAATGGTATATGAGCACTCGGTTTTGAGACCTATTAAATATGGTTATTGATGAACGGTGACATGATATATATATTTGTGATTATGAGTTCGTTGATGATAAAGTTGGATTGAGTAAATTTGTATAATGATTAGTTGTATATTTTACCATTGCTTATAACTTACTAAGCTATGTTAGCTTACTGTATGTGTTCAATTGACTATTTTATAGATTTTGAAGCTTACGTCAGAGCTCGGGGATCATCGTCAAAGTCAACCACACTATCAACTATTTTTGGTACCCTTTTTATAAGTTGAACTTTTGGGACTATGGCATGTATAGGCTATACTACTCTTTTGAGTTAATTTTTGAGTGTGATGTATATAAATGCCATGTGAAAATGGCTAAATCTTGATAATTAGGGTTTATTTGAATTCGGTCATGGTATTAGTTTACTATGGAAATATATTTCATGAGGTGTTATGCTTGGTGTTTGGTTATATAGTATGATTGAATATTGAGTTAGTCAATAATCATATAACTTCGATAATGAGATTTTTATAATAGGGTAAGTAAGTTTCATGATTTGTAAAAATGATGTTTAGGGTTATATAAAGATATGTATGACTTATAAAAAGCTCTTTTAATAAACTTAAAACATGTTTAATTTGGAGATGTAATGACTATAAAATTCGGTTTTTGGTATGCATATTGTATTGATAAGCATGTTTTGTGCCTTAGTAAATGTAATGGGATATGAATATATGTAATAGTGTCGTGAGATGATATGAATATTTATATATATTATTGACGAAATGTGCATTAGATTTGGACTATTGAATATGAAATATTTGGGCATATTCGGCCTTTTGAGTTGTTTTAATAAATTGATTATAATATACTTGTGTAGTTGCTTAAAAGACGTATTGAAATAGATTGTTATATGGTTTGGGTTAATTACATGTATGTGCGATATTTGCTTTGATAATGATTTTATATGGTAAAATGAATGAAATGATACATGTTGACTATTTATATGCGTAAGTGAGCATGTTTGACCAGCTATGATGTAATGTTATAATTAAAGTATGTTCGATAATGAATTCGGAATTAGAAAGCCATGCGAATATAGCTCATTTGACTTCGAACTTTTAAATAAAGAAGTATGATTTGTAAACATGTATGCTGGTTCAGGGTTGAGTTTAGATCGGTAAGGCCTCGTAACCCATTCTGGCGACAGATTCGGGTTAAAGGGTGTTACATTTGATTGGTATCAGAGTTACGGTTTAGTCGGTTTTCGGACTAATGTAGCGCATGTGAGTCTAGCTATACATGCCATAATTTAGAATGTGATAGTGTGATGACTTCTGAAAATAAAAATATGTTTTCTTCTTTCGTATAGTAAATGGATTCTGATTCCGGTCGAGCTATAGCTGACGATGTCGAGAGTGTGGCGTCTGCTCCCGCGCAAGGGACCGCGTCGGATGAATCTCGACTAGCTGCGAGTAATCCTGATGAGGGGGCTAAACAAGCCTTCTTTAGTATAATGAATAATTGGTTCAATCAATACATTCGGGCCAATCCGGGTGTTCAACAATCCCTGAATCTGAATACTCCACCCGTAGCATCGGTGGTACCCCCGACCATTAATCTTGAGAGAATAAATAAGCCTCCGGTCGATAGAATCAGAAAACACAGGGCTCAAGAGTTTAGAGCCGAAGATGATGATGATGCTGAACGAGCTGAATTTTGGCTCGATAATACAATTCGTGTTTTCGATAATCTATCTTTCACACCTGATGAGTACCTGAAGTGCACCATATCTTTATTATGGGATTCTGCCTATTATTAGTGGAACACTCTCGTATCGGTTGTTCTAAAGGAATGAGTTACTTGGGACTTCTTTCAGACGGAGTTTCGCAAGAAATCATCAGCCAGCGATTCATAGATTCGAAACGCAAGGAATTTCTTGAACTTAATACGAGCGCAAGTTTGTGAGACTTAGCCGCTATGCCTGTGAGTGTGTTTCATCCGAGGCTGCTATGTGCCGAAGATTTGAAGAAGGGTTAAACGAAGATATAAAATTACTGGTTGGCATACTTGAATTAAATAAGTTCGTGGTACTTGTTGAGCGAGCTTGTAAAGCCGAAGAGCTGGGAAAGAAAAACAGAAAGCCGCGTTTGAAGCTAGAGACTTCCGTAAGAGATTAGCGGGTAAATTTCCTCAAACGTCATCAAAGAAGTTCAAAAATGATAGTAGCCGATCCAAAGCTAACACAGGGATCTCTATACGAGAACGACCACCAGTGAGTTCACGAGCTACCTCGATTGCTAGTGTTGGCAATACTCGACCGAATAAGCCCCAGTGTCAACAGTGTGGTAGACTGCATTTTGATGAATGTTGGGGTAAATATAACAATCACACTTGCTACAAGTGTGGTTCGCAGGATCATTTTATTCGGGATTGCCCGGAGACAGCTGAAAAGGATAATGCTCAGAGTGCAAGACCGAGCAATACTACAGTTAGAGGTAGACTACCTCGTAATGTGGGAGGTAGGAGCGGCACTCAGAGAGGGACTTTGGATGCAACTATTCAATCAGAGGCCCGTATGCCAACTAGAGCCTATGCCATTCGTGCTAGAGAGTAGGCTTCATCTCCAAATGTCATCACCGGTATATTCACTCTCTTTGATACTAGTGTAATTGCTCTAATTGATCCTAGTTCAACCCATTCTTATGTGTGTGGAACATTAGTATCCAGCAAGACTCTACCTGTTGAGTCTATGGAGTTTGTGATTCGGGTTTTGAGCCCCCTAGGCTGGTGTGTGTTAGTTGATAGAGTGTGCAAGAATTGCCCTCTAATGAATCGAGACTCATGTTTTCTGACCGATTTGATGTTGCTGCCATTTGATGAGTTCGATATTATCCTTGGTATGGATTGGCTAACAGTGCATGATGCGGTAGTGAATTGCAAACGAAAGACTATTGATCTGCGATGTCAAAATAATGAGATAATTCGAATTGAATCTGCAGATTTGAATGGACTACCAGCAGTGATATCTTCGATGTTGGCTCGACAGTATTTGAGAAAGGGTTGCAAAGCTTACTTTGCTTATGTGATTGAGAGTAAAGTAACCGAAAAGAAGATTGAATCTGTACCGGTTGTTTGTAAGTATCCGGATGTATTCCCGGAGGAATTACCAGGATTGCCACCTGTTTGGGAGGTAGAGTTTGGTATTGAGTTAGTGCCAGGGACGACTCCAATTTCAATAGCTTCGTATAGAATGGCAGCGACCGAATTAAAAGAGTTGAAAGCTCAGTTGCAAGAATTGACAAATAGAGGTTTTGCTCGACCAAGTTCTCTCCCTGGGGTGCGCCAGTTCTATTTGTGAAAAAGAAGAATGGAACTTTGAGAATGTGCATCGACTACCGACAACTCAATAAAGTGACCGTAAAGAATAAATATCCATTTCCACGTATCGATGATTTATTTGATCAGCTAAAGGGAGCTTAGGTATTCTCAAAAATCGAACTGAGATCAGATTATTATCAGTTGCGAGTTAGAGACTCAGATGTACCTAAGACTGCTTTTCGGACGAGATACAGCCATTACGAGTTTTTAGTAATGCCGTTCGGACTCACTAATGCCCCTGCTATTTTCATGGATCTGATGAATCGAGTATTCAGATCATATTTAGATCGGTTTGTGGTTGTATTCATAGATGACATTCTGATTTATTCGCGTGACGAAACCGAGCATGCTGAACACTTGAGACTTGTGTTACAGATTTTGCGTGATAAGCAGTTGTACGCGAAATTCAGCAAATGTGAGTTTTGGTTGAATGAAGTTAGTATCCTAGGACATGTTGTTTTAGCATCAGGTATCCGGGCTGACCCGAGTAAAATCTCGGCTATACTTGATTGGAAACCTCCGCGAAATGATTCTAAAGTTCAGAGTTTCCTGGGACTTGCCGGGTACTATAGACGCTTTGTGAAAGGGTTTTCTACGTTTGCAGCTCCGTTGACAAAGCTGTTACAGAAAGATGTTAAGTTCGAGTGGTCAGAGAGGTGCTAGAAGAGTTTTGAACAACTAAAAACCTTGCTAACGGAAGCTCCAGTGCTTGTTCAGCCAGAGTTGGGTAAAGAGTTCGTTATCTTTAGCGATGCATCCTTAAATGGTTTGGGATGTGTTTTGATGCAGGAGGGTAAAGTTTTAGCCTACGTCTCGAGACAGTTAAAGCCGCATGAAAAGAACTATCCAACTCACGATCTCGAGTTGGCTGCCATAGTTTTTGCTTTAAAAATATGGCGTCACTATCTATTCGGTGAAAAATGTCATGTCTATTCTGATCACAAGAGTCTAAAATACTTAATGACTCAAAAGGATCTAAATTTGAGACAGCGACGATGGTTGGAACTGTTAAAAGATTACGAGCTTGTGATTGATTATCACCCGGGAAAAGCTAATGTGGTTGCTGATGCACTAAGCCGAAAATCACTCTTTGCTCTACGTGCAATGAATGCGGATATAGCTATGACTAATGATGGTGCGATTATTGCAGAAATGAAAGTGAGACCATTGTTCGTTCAACAGATTTGCGAAGCTCAAAAGGTTGATAATGATTTATTGGCAAAAAGTAATCATTGTGCTTCGAGTACTGATTCAGAGTTTCAGGTTGACGCTGAAGGATGTTTACGGTTCTGAAACTGAATATGTGTGCCTAAGAATCCTGAGTTGATTCAAATGATTTGTAATGAAGCTCATAATAGTAGATTGTCAATCCACCCGGGTAGTACGAAGATGTATAATGACTTGAGATAGCATTACTGGTGGCATGGTATGAAACGAGATATTTCATACTTTGTGTCGAAATATTTGTTATGTCAACAAGTAAAAGCCGAGCACTAGGTGCCATCGGGATTACTTCAACCGATTATGATACCCGATTGGAAATGGGATCGAGTCACGACGAATTTTGTATCTGGGTTATCGTTGACACCGAGCAAGAAAGATTCAATATGGGTTATTGTTGATAGAATGACGAAATTGGCCCATTTTATTCCGGTACGTACGGATTTCTCGCTTGATAAGTTAGCTGAATTGTACATTTCTCAGATCGTACGATTGCACGGAGTACCTATTTTTATTGTTTCGATAGAGATCCGAGGTTTACATCGCGGTTTTGGAAGAAACTACAAGATGATCTAAGTACTAAATTGCACTTCAATACTGCTTTTCACCTTTAGATGGATGGTCAATCCGAACGTATTATTCAAATACTCGAGGATATGTTAAGATGTTGTGTTCTTGAGTTTGAGGGTACGTGGGAATGATACTTACCTTTGATTGAATTTGCTTACAATAATAGCTTTCAATTGAGTATCAAAATGGCACTTACGAAGCTTTGTACAGTCATAAATGTCGTACACCTTTATATTGGATCGAGCTAAGTGAAAGCAAGATACACGGGGTTGATTTAGTCAAAGAAACTAAACAGAAAGTAAAAGTGATCCGAGAAAGTTTAAAAGCAGCGCCAGATCGTCAGAAGTCATATGCAGACTTGAAACGTAAAGATATAGAATTTCAAGTGGGTGATCGAGTATTTTTGAAAGTCTCGCCGTGGAAGAAGATACTTAGATTTGGTCGCAAGGAAAAGCTGAGTCCGAGATTTATTGGGTCGTATGAGATAATAGAGCGTATCGACTCGGTTGCATACAGGTTGATGTTGCCACCTGAGTTAGAAAAGATCCACAATATTTTTCATGTATCGATGCTTCAATGATACAAATTCGATCCTTCTCATATGATTAGTCCATCAGAGATTGAGATTGAGCCTGACTTGACTTATGAGGAAGAACTGATTCGCATTTTGGCTCGTGAAGTGAAAGAGTTATGTAATAAGAAAATCTCGTTGGTTAAAGTTATGTGGCATAAGCAAGGGGTCGAGGAAGCAACATGGGAACTTGAAGATTCAATGAAAGAACGCTACCCACATTTATTCATCGGTAAGATTTTCGGGGATGCAAATCCCTTAAGGGGGAGAGTTCTAACAGCCCTATTTTGACCCTAATCGGAACAGTGGTTTTGGGACCACAAATCTGAGTCAATAGAATATTTTTATAATATATTTGGTGTCTATGATTTATGAGTGAGCATTGCAAAAAATTTCGTCAATTAATTTGCTCGTTTGTGTGTTTAATTTAAAGAAAAGGGCTAAATTGCATAAGTGGTAAAAGTAGTTTTTTTTTATTTAATTGAGTGGTTTAATTTATTTGTCTTCTTTTATATGTGGACTTAGGTTGTAAATTAACCAAATATCATGTTAGTGGACGGCACTATGCTTTTATAATGCATTTTTGTATTTGTTTTTATAAGTTAAGTTTATCTTAAAATATGTATTATATTATAAGCTTAATATAATAAAAACATAAAAGAAAAAGTGGCATGTTCATCTTTTATTTTTCTTGTTTTCACCGAAACTAAAGAATAAAAGAAAGAAACTTAAGCTCTCAAATATTCGGCCCTTTTCAAGCTTGATTAAGTATGTGATTGAGTTTGTTTTTTGTTAATTTTTACGTTTTTAAGATCGTTGCTTCGAATACTATCTGACCCATGTTAGAATTTTTGATATTAATGCATGTGTGATGTTCGGCCATTGATGAAGGCTTGTGTTCTGTAATGTTTGATGGCAAAATATTAAGGATATGCTTTAGATTAACATGTTTTGTATTGGAAATTTTGATGATTGTGAGTAATTAGGGTTACATTGTGAAAATTGTAATTTGGAGAGTCAAAATGTGAAATAAATGAAATGTATGAGTTTGTATAAGAGCTATGAATATTCGGCCCTAAAGGAGTAGGTTCAAATTTTGTGTATTTTGTGTTTTGTGCAATAAGGATTAAATTGTAAAAAGTGTAAATGTCAGGGGTAAAATGGTAATTTGCATAATTATGTGTTTTTGGATTAAATTGAATGAAAATGTATTTGAATGAGTTTAATTTGAAATTATTTAGATCAAGAACAAAAAGAAACGGGATTGGATCGGGGAAAAAGAAAGTTGAACGAATAGCCAGGCAAACCTAGTCCGTCGATTTCCGAGGTAAGTTTTTAAGCAGTTGGATTGAATCAAATTTTATTCTATATTAAAATGTATATGTTAAAGTGAAGTAAATAGATTTACTTGCATAATGCCGAATGTGGCATGCGAAATATTATGTTTTAGCCGAATGTGAGGTTAGTATATATATATATATATATATTATATAAAAGCTTTGATTAATTGGGTTGCTCGAATATATGTACATTAAGGAATAGTTATATGTGAAAATGAAATGAGAGTGATGTTTGTAATTGAATATGTGGATATATATATATTATTATGTAGATTGGGTGTTGCCGAATGTGATGATATGTGATAGGAGAAATGAGTTGTTTTTGAACCTTTAAATATATGTGTACATATATGAATGAAGATGAAATCATATGTGTATTTAGTGATGAGGAGAAGATGGGTTAATGAGCACTATGTGTGCAAGCTTATATACAGAGCACTGTGTGTGCGAAATCAGTTGTCTGGCACTATGTGTGCGGAAAAATAAGTAATGGCACTAAGTGTGCGATACATTACTAGTAAATGGCACTATGTGTGTGTTCTTTCTCAAGTAACGGCACTAAGTGTGCGATACGTTACATGAATTGCACTATGTGTACGGGTTTACGGATCCTTCAAAGACATATACTAATGAATAGAGAATAACGATAGGTAATACATAGGTAAGTGATGTATGATAGTTGAATAACTTAGTATTAATGAGGTAAGTTGTTCTTGTTTATGAAATTATAGAAATGAGATGTGATCATTAATCTTTGAGCTTGTTCGAGATGGATAAATGGTATATGAGCACTCGGTTTTGAGACCTATTAAATATGGTTATTGATGAATGGTAACATGTTATATATATTTGCGATTATGAGTTCGTTGATGATAAAGTTGGATTGAGTAAATTTGTATAATGATTAGTTGTATATTTTACCATTGCTTATAACTTACTAAGCTATGTTATCTTACTATATGTGTTCAATTGACTATTTTATAGATTTTTAAGCCTAGGTCAGAGCTCAGGGATCATCGTCAAAGTCAATCACACTATCAACTATTTTTGGTACCCTTTTTATAAGTTGAACTTTTGGGACTATGGCATGTATAGGCTATACTACTCTTTTGAGTTAATTTTTGAGTGTGATGTATATAAATGCCATATGAAAATGGCTAAATCTTGATAATTAGGGTTTATTTGAATTCGGTCATGGTATTAGTTTAATATGGAAATATATTTCATGAGGTGTTATGCTTGGTGTTTGGTTATATAGTATGATTGAATATTGAGTTAGTCAATAATCATATAACTTCGATAATGAGATTTTTATAATAGGGTAAGTAAGTTTCATGATTTGTAAAAATGATGTTTAGGGTTATATAATGATATGTATGACTTATAAAAAGCTCTTTTAATGAACTTAAAACATGTTTAATTTGGAGATGTAAGTGACTATAAAATTCGGTTTTTGGTATGCATATTGTATTGATAATGTAACATCCCGAATTAGTGGGCTTATGCGTTTAATGCGTAGACATGATTAATGTGTTAATTTGAGAATTTGAGGTGCAAATGGGGCTCAGGTTTGGGCTGAGGCCTTGATTAAATATTCTGTTTAGACACGCTAGGGCTTAAAATAAAGTCTTGGTAGTTTAATTGATATACTGGGCTTGTGGCCCAGCAACAAGGGGTGCAATAAAGGGGAGTTATAGATGGCGTCAATAGGCAAGGAGAGAGGCCCAATTTGTGGCTATTTGGGGCCCATCAAGCTGGGCCAATTTCGACACTAAAGGGAGCTAGGAGGGGACGGCAACAAGGCTATTATTTATGGATTTTTAATGTTTTTATTATGTGGATATTATGCTGATAAAGGAGGGAGGAGTTGGTGCTAATTAGGGATATTTTTGAGGAGTTAATAGATTAAGGTAAGGGAAAAGGATAGGAGCTATCTTGTGGTTGCAGTGTTGGCCGAAAATCAAACACGGGAGAGGGGGGAAAATTGGTTTAGTATAGGCAAATGGGTGTGCCGAATTTTTCATTGTGTTCTCTGAAAATAGGCTCAAGTTTTCTCTCTTTTTCGGCAAACTAGAATCATCTTTTCTTCTTCTTTTTTCTTTTTGTCAGAAACCGAAAGCCCTGCCATTTATCTTCTCTTCTCTTTCAAACTCTTTGGCCGAATCTCTCTATCTACTTCCTAGCCCATCTTTTCAATTCTTTGTTCCTCTAAAAGCTGAAAACGCATCAGTATTTCTCTTGTTCATCTTTTCCGGGATTTTCTTAAAAGCCGAAATCCTTAGATCTCATCTCCTGTGATTATCGAATTCCTTCTGTGGTGTCTGCTTGTGTCGAATCCTGAAGAAAACTAAAGGTAAGAGTTGATTCGCGAGATTTCAATCTTTTCCGGCTTTTAGAGATTTTAGCCGAATGGCTATATGGTTAACTAATCGGGTGTTTTCTCTCATTTGCGGCATTCCGGGATTTGAAGGGGATTCAATCGCTTAGATTTCTAAGCTAGAGTTCAGTAGCATTTGAGTCGTATTGTTTTCGAGATTTCAAGGTAAGGAGATCTGTTAATCTAAATGTATAATTCGGGTGAAACTCTAACCCTTGACCGAATATAGGAGAGGTCTTATCTTCGCGTTCTTTCGGCTTTTGAGCAAAGTTGTAGATAAAAGGCAGTAGATCTGTTTAGCAAGGGTATCGACATAGAGGGTAGTCCTACGCATTAATCAGGTGTGTAACTTTTCACACCATTTAGATTGTTTGTTAGTATATGCCTATAAATCTGTTATACTCGGTTAAATACCGAAATACCGGCATGGCTGTTGAAAACCCGAGGAGGGTAAAGGCAAATCACCAGGTTTGTGATCTCTGTCATTATAAAGTGAATGATTCTGTTAATTTGATATGATAAACATGTATGCCGGTTTTTGTGATTGCACGGGGTTGGGTGATTGATGAAAGGGGAAGTGTTCTGTTGTAGTGGCTTTTGCCATGATCTGTTGTAGTGGCTTACTGCCATGATCTGTTGTAGTGGCTATTGCCATGATCTGACGATGAGCAGCTAACTGCAGCGTGACTGCCATCGATGATGTGTAGCGGCGTGGGTTGATTGTAGAAATCCCCAATGGTGTGACTGGCAGGTAAAGGTGGTGTGTAGCGGATGGAAACCTAGGATTGGGGTGGGCTTTGTGTAGTTCTTGTTCTATTATATTTTGTTATCTGTTCTGTGGGGCTAAGGCCCAGTCTGATGGTGCACTAGGGTTGCACACTAAGTCTCATGACTCACCCCGTTGTTAACATTTTTCAGGAGACACGTAGAGCATCGGACCGGGCTAGAGAGGAACGCAAGGTGGCCATGCATGAGATTATTTTGGATACTGCAAAAGACATTATTTTATTTATTTATATTTAATATTTTGGATTAGTTGGGTTTTTATTTCATTGTAATAAGGCCATGGGCCATTAGCTTTATACTTTCCGGTTTTACTTTGGGCTTTTATTATTATTAAACATTTGGATTTTACGTCTTAATTAAGCTAAGGCAGGTATAAAATTTCGGTTTCTAATACACTAAGGCATTACTATAAAATGTATATCCTTTACAAATTATTCTACCATTTAGTTTTCCCGAATAAAAGGTTAAAGTCAAGAAAAATATTTCCCGAAATTGCGACATCTTTTAAAATCTACTTAGTGACATGCCAGATCCGATCATGGTGTTTGGGCCGGGTTTGGGGTGTTACAATTTGGTATCAAAGCCCGATTCAAAACCCGGCTTTGGGGTTTTGGGCCCAAAACCTTTTCTAAAGTTGGGTTTTTGAAACATGCATGTTGTTTTTAAGTAACACAGGATGGTTTTCTCGACATGGCACCTGCATCTCTGGCCTAAGTCTGCCAGGTAAGTATTCTGAACTCACTGTGTGTTATATATGTATGTGGGCTTGATGGGCTTTATGGGACGTAGATTATCTTAGTTAGAACTTGATGGACTCTAGGCTTAGCTTAAACAACTTCTTAAATCTCATAAGACTTAAGTCAACTAAACAAACCCGTGAACAAGTCGTTGGGTTAGGGTGTGGCAACAGGCATGCGCATGTCTAGGATTGGATCCGGAAGAGCCTGGTACTTAAGCAGTCCTAGTGACTCACCTTCTCTTCGCTGGAATCCTCCCTGGTGCGTAGTGACTGTTCACCTTAACCGTGAGGACTTGTTAACGGGTCAAAAGTTTCTAACTAAAACCCAAAAGGGACCAACCACTCTAGTTTTGTAAAAATTACCAAAATGCCCATAGTTTTTAAAAAGTTTACCAAAACACTCTTGATATGAAAATCTTCAAAACGCCCTTGATTTGGAAAATTATCAAAATTTGCGAAATTACCAAAAAAACCCCCGGGTTGCAAAATTTCCAAAATACCCTGCTTCATGAAATTATCAAAATACCCTTATTTTGGAAAATTACCAAGATACCCATGATTTTTAAATGTACCCACTAATTTGCGGAAATACCCTGATTTACAAAGTCAATGGAATTTGAAAAAAAAACACAACAATAACAACAACAACCAAAAACAACAAACACCTGAATGCCACTATCATTCTTTTGAAATCGAATTCTCCAGAATACCCCTGTTTTAAAAAAAAAAGATATACCTCTATTTCGAAAATCCTCAAGATACTTTATTTTGGAAAATACCCTGTAGGATAAAATTTTGAAAAATACCCCTGGGTAGTGAAATGATGAAAATACCCTATGTGTTGAATGTGACTTCATGGATGTGATATGTATGTTGAGGTGTGGATGAATGTGGTTTCTAGAATTAGGAGTTAAACCTGAGACTGAAACTGTAGATAGGTTCGAATTCAAAAGAATCACTCTTAAAACTACTTTTCATAAGATTGTTCGTGGATAATCAGTGAGAAGAGTTAATAATTCATAAAATTTCTAATCAGATAAACGCCGATCAGAAGGATGAGTACAAGGGGTCGAGGACGTTCGCCGCGTGGACGTGGTAGAGGTAGGATGACCGTTTCAGAGGCAGTAGGGTCTGGCCACGGGTCAAGAAACGAGATACCGGATCCGCCAGCTATGGAGGGAGAACTCCTGGACCAGGCGGCCGGAGATGATGCGGTATCTCAGGCAATGTCGCGGGTCCTCGAAAGAGTTGTTGGGGCAGGCACGGGCTCAGGAGCTCGGAAATCTATGTCGGAACGACTCCGAGCCAATGGAGCGGAGATGTTTAGGGGTGTTTCTGGCGTAACCCCTAACACAGCTGAGTATTGGTTAGAAGCGAGTGAGCGCATAATGGATGACCTTGACTTCACTATAGAGGAGAAGTTGAAGGGGGTCGTCTCTCTTCTCCGAGACGAGGCCTATCAGTGGTGGCTCACGGTAAAAGAGGGTATTGCCGCAGACCGGATTGACTGGGATTACTTTAAGGAATCGTTTCATGGAAAGTATGTTGGGGCCAGCTATGTGGACGGCCAGAAAAAGGCATTTCTGAACTTGGTACAGGGAAGTAAGTCTGTATCTGAATACGAGGCGGAGTTTCTGCATTGAGTTGTTACGCTCGAGGGATTGTGGCGACTGACTATGAGCGTTGCGTACGGTTCGAGGATGGACTAAGGGATAAGCTGAGGGTATTAGTAGCACCGCAGCGGGAAAGGGACTTTGCGGTTTTGGTTGAGAAAGCTAAGATATCTGAGGAGGTTAAGTGGACTGAGAAACAAAATAAGGATAAGGATAGGAATAGGAATAAGAGGAATTTTGGGTCATCGGGATCATCTGGAAATTTTCAGAAAAGGCCTAGGTCTGATGGGCCAGCTCGTGCTCCGACAACTGCTATTGGGAGTCAGAATCAATCGTGTAACTTGTACGGAAAGGTACATTACGAGGAGTGCAGAAGGAAAACCGGGGGATGCTTCAGGTGTGGATCTACGGAGCATATGATTAAGGACTGTCCCCAGGTGAATCAGGCACAGCCCACGGGACGAGGTTCTGATCAGGCTGGGAGAGGGGGTCAGCCAGTACCGAGGGGTCGTGGCTCAGGTAGAGGAGGAAATGGATCTGGTCGGGGTCGTGGAGCACCTGGTAGGGGTGCAGGTAAAGGTAATGTAGACAGGAGACAGTCGGGTCTAGTTTATGCAGCTCGTCGACGGGAGGATGGTGACGCACCGAATGTCATAACCGGTACATTTCTTATTGTAGATAACCCTTTTCTTGCCTTGATTGATATTGGATCAACTCACTCTTATATTGCATGTTCGGTATCTGAGACCTTAAGTATAGACTCTGAAACAACTATTAGGAAGATGACTGTGGTTAGTCCTTTAGGACAATTTAAGGTAGTGGACAAACTATTTAAGGATGTACCTTTAGAGACTCAAGGAGTAGTGTTCCCGGCAGACTTAATGGAATTACCGTTTGGAGAGTTTGATCTTATCCCAGGAATGGATTGGTTGACTAAACATCGTGCTAAGTTGGATTGTGAGACTAAGCGCATGGTGTTGAGTACCCCGGAAGGCAGGGAGGTGGTTGTGTTAGGAGAAAGAAGGGATTACTTATCCAACGTAGTATCTACATTGAAGGCTGTTAAGATGATTCAGAAAGGATGCAATGTATTTCTAGCTTTTATCAGTGCTTTGGACGCTAATGAGGTGACTGTCGATGGGGTAAGGACAGTAAAGGATTTTGTAGATGTCTTTCCTGAGGAGCTGCCAGGGTTACCCCCGGATCGCGAAGTGGAGTTTGGAATAGAGCTACTTCTGGGTACAGCTCCGGTGTCCATTGCTCCTTATAGAATGGCGCCGAAGGAGTTGGTGGAACTCAAAGCTCAGATCTAGGAACTCTTGGATCGTGGTTTTATCTGACCGAGCGTGTCTCCGTAGGGAGCATCGGTCCTATTCATGAAGAAGAAGGACGGATCCATGCGTATGTGTGTGGACTACCATCAACTGAATAAGTTAACGATTAAGAACAAGTACCCGCTGCCAAGAATCGACGATCTGTTCGATCAGCTCAAAGGAGCTTCTATCTTTTCTAAGATTGACTTAAGGTTGGGATATCATCAGTTAAGGGTAAAGGAAGGAGACATTCATAAGACGGCGTTTCGGACTCGGTACGGTCATTACGAATTTCTGGTGATGCCGTTCGGGTTGACGAATGCGCCAGCGGCATTTATGGATATGATGAACCGGGTATTTCAACTGTATCTTGATTGGTTCGTCGTGGTGTTCATCGACGATATCTTGGTTTACTCCAAGTCCGAGGAGGAGCATGATGCACATCTTCGTGTGGTGTTGCAAATTCTGAGGAAGAAGGAGTTGTACGCAAAGTTCAGTAAGTGTGAGTTCTGGCTGAAGGAAGTGACTTTCTTGGGGCTTGTAGTTACCGCAGAGGGACTCAGGGTAGACCCTCAGAAGATAAAAGCCGTATTGGATTGGGAACTGTCGAAGTCGGTGGCGGAGATTCAAAGTTTCTTGGGATTGGCAGGGTACTACAGAAGGTTTGTTGAAGGGTTCTCATTGATAGCGGCACCTTTAACTAAGTTGTTAAGGAAGGGAGTACCGTTTGTTTGGACTGACAAACAGCAGGAGAGCTTTGAGAAGCTAAAGAAGATTTTGACAAAAGCACCGGTATTAATTTAGCCAGAGGCGAGAAAAGAATTTACCGTCTACTGTGATGAGTCGCACACGGGTTTAGGATGTGTGTTGATGCAAGATGGAAAAGTGGTTGCCTATGCGTCTCAACAGTTAAGACAGCATGAGTTGAACTACCCTACACATGATCTAGAATTAGCGGCAGTAGTGTTCGCTCTGAAGATCTGGAGACACTACCTGTATGGGGAGAAGTCGGTTATTTACACGGACCATAAGAGCCTGAAGTATCTCCTTACCCAGAAGGAGTTGAATCTGAGGCAACGTAGGTGGATTGAGCTCTTGAAGGACTATGACTGCTCGATCGAATATCATCCGGGTAAGGCTAACGTGGTGGCAGATGCGTTGAGTAGGAAGGCGATAGCGGATTTGAGGGCGATGTTCGCTCATCTTAGTCTGGATGAGGATGGAAGTTTGGTAGCTGAGCTCCAAGTAAGACCTATGTGGACAAGTCAGATCAAAGAGAAGCAACTTCTAGATGATGTTTTGAGTGCTCGACTCCGGCAAGTGCGAAGTAGTGAAGGAAAGGACTATAGTTTGAATGGGGATGGAGTCCTGTGTTTTAATAAGAAAGTTTGTATGCCAAAGGATGTGGTGTTAAGGCAGATGATTCTTCAGGAGGCGCATAGTAGCCCTTATGCTATGTATCTTGGAGGAGTTAAGATGTATCGGGATTTGCGAGAGCAATTCTAGTGGCCAGGTCTAAAGCGAGAAGTAACGGAATTCGTGGGAAAATGTTTGACGTGTCAGCAGGTGAAGGCGGAACACCAGCTGCCTTCAGGGTTGTTACAGCCGGTGAAGATTCCACAATGGAAATGGGAAAGAATCACGATGGATTTTGTTAGTGGGTTACCTCTTACGCCCACTAAGAAAGATGTGATTTGGGTGATTGTGGATCGACTGACAAAGTCTTCTCACTTCATACCGGTTCATGTTGATTATTCTCTGCAAAGGTTGGCTAAGCTGTACGTGGCTGAGGTAGTGAGATTGCATGGTGTACCTGTGTCGATCATTTCTGATAGAGATCCTAGGTTCACGTCACGATTCTGGAAGGCTCTGCATCAGGCAATGGGAACAAGGTTAGACTTTAGTACCGCTTTTCATCCGCAGACTGATGGTCAGTCTGAGAGGGTAATACAGATTTTGGAGGATATGCTAAGGGGTTGCATCATCAATTTTAGGGGTAGTTGGGAGGAGTATTTACCCTTGGCAGAATTTACTTACAATAACAACTATCAATCTAGTATTCAGATGGCGCCTTATGAAGCGTTATACGGACGGAGATGTCGTACTCCAACTTGTTGGACAGAATTGGGTGAGCGTTAGGTGTTGGGTCTAGAACTAGTGTTGGAGACGGAAGAGAAAGTTAAGTTGATTCGGGCTAAGTTGAAGGAAGTGTCTGATCGGCAGAAATCTTATGCGGATCTTAAACGAAAGGAGATGGAATTTGCAGTGGGAGACCAAGTCTTTTTGAAAGTATCACCATGGAAGAAGGTAATGAGGTTTGGTCAGAAGGGTAAGCTAAGTCCCCGATTTATTGGACCTTATCGGGTACTAGAACGTGTGGGCCCAGTGGCGTATCGACTGGAGTTACCTCCAGAGTTGGAACAGATACATGACGTGTTCCATGTCTCGATGCTAAGACGTTATCGTTCTGATCCATCGCACATTGTGCCGGTGGAAGGAATCGAAGTAAGGCCAGATTTGTCCTTTGAGGATGAGCCAGTGCAAATTTTGGAGCGAGACGTAAAGGTGTTGAGAAGGAAGTCTGTCCCTTTGGTCAAAGTTTTGTGGCGGAACCATGGCGCAGAGGAAGCGACATGGGAGCCGGAGGATGTTATGCGACAGCAGTATCCCCATCTCTTCTATTCAGGTAAATTTCGAGGCCGAAATTTATTTTGAGGGGGGTAGAACTGTAACATCTCGAATTAGTGGGCTTATGTGTTTAATGCGTAGACATGATTAATGTGTTAATTTGAGAATTTGAGGTGCAAATGGGGCTTAGGTTTGGGCTGAGGCCTTGATTAAATATTCTGTTTAGACACGCTAGGGCTTAAAATAAAGTCTTGGTAGTTTAATTGATATACTGGGCTTGTGGCCCAGCAACAAGGGGCACAGTAAAAGGGAGTTATAGATGGCATCAATAGGCAAGGGGAGAGGCCCAATTTGTGGCTGTTTGGGGCCCATCAAGCTGGGCCAATTGCGGCACTAAAGGGAGCTAGGAGGGGATGGCAACAAGGCTATTATTTAGTGATTTTTAATGTTTTTATTATGTGGATATTATGCTGATAAAGGAGGGAGGAGTTGGTGCTAATTAGGGCTATTTTTGAGGAGTTAATAGATTAAGATAAGGGAAAAGGATAGGAGCTATCTTGTGGTTGTAGTGTTGGCCGAAAATCAAACACAGGAGAGGGGGGGAAAATTGGTTTAGTATAGGCAAGGGGGTGTGCCGAATTTTTCATTGTGTTCTCTAAAAATAGTCTCAAGTTTTCTCTCTTTTTCGGCAAACTAGAATCATCTTTTCTTCTTCTTTTTTCTTTTTGTCAGAAACCGAAACCCCTATCATTTATCTTCTCTTCTCTTTCAAACTCTTTGGCCGAATCTCTCTATCTACTTCCTTACCCATCTTTTCAATTCTTTGTTCCTCTAAAAGCCGAAAACGCATCAGTATTTCTCTTGTTCATCTTTTTCGGGATTTTCTTAAAAGCTTAGATCCCTAGATCTCATCTCCTGTGATTGCCGAATTCCTTCTGTGGTGTCTGCTTGTGTCGAATCATGAAGAAAACTAAAGGTAAGAGTTGATTCGCGAGATTTCAATCTTTTTCGGCTTTTAGAGATTTTAGCCGAATGGCTATATGGTTAACTAATAGGGTGTTTTCTCTCATTTGCGGCATTTCGAGATTTGAAGGGGATTCAATCGCTTAGATTTCTAAGCCAGAGTTCAGTAGCATTCGGGTCATATTGTTTTCGGGATTTCAAGGTAAGGAGATCTGTTAACCTAAACGTATAATTCAGGTGAAACTCTAACCCTTAGCCGAATATAGGAGAGTTCTTATCTTCGCGTTCTTTCGGCTTTTGAGCAAAGTTGTAGATAGAAGGCAGTAGATCTGTTTAGCGAGGGTATCGACATAGAGGGTAGTCCTACGCATTAATCAGGTGTGTAACTTTTCACACCATTTAGATTGTTTGTTAGTATATGCCTATAAATCTGTTATACTCTGTTAAATGCCGAAATACCGGCATGGCTGTTGAAAACCCGAGGAGGGTAAAGGCAAATCACCAGGTTGGTGATCTCTGTCATTATAAAGTGAATGATTCTGTTAATTTGATATGATAAACATGTATGTCAATTTCTGTGATTGCATGGGGTTGGGTGATTGATGAAAGGGGAAGTGTTCTGTTGTAGTGGCTTTTGCCATGATCTGTTGTAGTGGCTTACTGCCATGATTTGTCGTAGTGGCTATTGTCATGATCTGACGATGAGCAGCTAACTGGAGCATGACTGCCATCGATGGTGTGTAGCGGCGTGGGTTGATTGTAGAAATCCCCAATGGTGTGACTGGCAGTAAGGGTGGTGTGTAGCGGATGGAAACCTAGGATTGGGGTGGGCTTTGCGTAGTTCTTGTTCTATTATATTTTGTTATCTGTTCTGTGGTGCTAAGGCCCAGTCTGATGGTGCACGAGGGTTGCACACTAAGTCTCGTGACTCACCCCGTTGTTAACATTTTTCAGGAGACACGTAGAGCATCGGACCGGGCTGGAGAGGAACGCAAGGTGGCCATGCATGAGATTATTTTGGATACTGCAAAAGACATTATTTTATTTATTTATATTTAATATTTTGGATTAGTTGGGTTTTTATTTCATTGTAATAAGGCCATGGGCCATTAGCTTTATACTTTCCGGTTTTACTTTGGGCTTTTATTATTATTAAACATTTGGATTTTACGTCTTAATTAAGCTAAGGCAGGTATCAAATTTCGGTTTCTAATACACTAAGGCATTACTATAAAATGTATATTCTTTACAAATTATTCTACCATTTAGTTTTCCCGAATAAAAGGTTAAAGTCAAGAAAAATATTTCCCGAAATTGCGACATCTTTTAAAATCTACTTAGTGACATGCCAGATCCGGTCATGGTGTTTGGGCCGGGTTTGGGGTGTTACAGATAAGCATGTTTTGTGCCTTAGTAAATGTAATGGGATATGAATATATGTAATAGTGCTGTGATATGCTATGAATATATATATATTATTGACGAAATGTGCATTAGATATGGACTATTGAATATGAAATATTTGGGCATATTCGGCCTTTTGAGTTGTTTTAATAAATTGATTATAATATACTTGTGTAGTTGCTTAGAAGACGTATTAAAATAGATTGTTATATGGTTTGGGTTAATTACATGTATGTGCGATATTTGCTTTGATAATGATTTTATATGGTAAAATGAATGAAATGATACATGTTGACTATTTATATGTGTAAGTGAGCATGTTTGACCATCTATGATGTAAGTATGTTCGATAATGAATTCGGAATTAGAAAGCCATGCGAATATAGCTCATTTGACTTCGAACTTTTAAATAAAGAAGTATGATTTGTAAACATGTATGCCAGTTCAGGGTTGAGTTTAGATCGGTAATGCCTCGTAACCTATTCTGGCGACGGATTCGGGTTAAGGGGTGTTACATTAAACGTAAACACAAGTCGATGCCAATGTCCCAGACGTGGTCTTACACGAAATCATATCTCGGAATCCTATGTCATGACATATGCATCCTCTACTATTCCTAGGGTTTGTACGGGGCTTTTTGGACGTTGTCACGTTATCAAAACTTTCTTGTATTCATATATTCTGCTTCTAGAACAATTCAATATCATAATAACACACACACACACATATATATGTATAACTTATTCAATATACATATATATTTACATTACCATTTGAAATTGAATTCAATCACACAATAATATGCATTTATAACATGATTTCGTAATGTCTATTAAAATACGAACTTACCTCGTTCGCTGTAACGACGAATTAGGTCGACTAATCTGATACTTTGTTTTCCCCCGTTCTAGACCCGAATCTCATTTTTCTCAATCTATATAATAACAAAATTTACTTATTAAATAATTAGTTCATTCAATTTAACACAATTTACACATTTTGGTAAAATTACACTTTTGCCCCTATTATTTCACATTTTTTCAATTTAGTCCTTATCACATAAAATCACAATTTCATGTAATTTAATCCCACCCATGCTTAGCCGAATTCCTCTTATTGCCTTAGCATCCCACATTTTCCAAATAATCACACTTTTAACCACATAATTTCAATATTCCACAATTTAATCCTTAATTTGCATTTTCATCAAAAATCACTTTATAAAATATGAAAATCTAACATCAAATATTCATATTTCACCATTAAACATGAAAGAACACATAAGCTCATCAATGGCAACAATCAAAATCTTTAACAATTTTGAAATCGAAGACAGGGGCTAGCTAGTACTAGTTGCAACGATCACAAAAACATAGAAATTATTAAAAACCGAGCAAAATTGCTCTTACAGGCATGAAATTGTGTTGGCCAAACCTTAACAACTCCCATGGCTTCTTTCTCTTTTTGTTTTCGGTGAAGATGAAGTAAAAATGATGATATGCATGTTTGGTTTCATTAAAATAATCTTTAATAATAAACTTACTATATTATCCTTAAAATAAAACCATTAAACATGCATAAATAATACCCATAAATGTCCATTCACACTTCAAATGGTCTGATTACCATTTGAGGACCCCCACTTGAAAAACCATAACTAATAAACACCTTTAGCCTATAGAACTGAGCTTTTACACTTTATGCGATTTAGTCTTTTTTAATTAAATCGAGTACACAAACGCAAAAAATTTCACACAAAATTTTCACACATATAATTTAACATGATGTAGACATCAAAAATATTATTAAAATATTTTTTTGACTCGGATTTGTGGTCCCAAAACCACTGTTCTGACTAGGGTCTAAGCTTGGCTGTTACAAATTTTTTCTAAAATTTACTAGTACACTTATAATTGTAGTTACAAAGAATATATTCGAACAATCATAACCATTAAATAGGATTCACATATAATGGGTGTCACACCCCAAAAACTGAACTAACAGAATTGAGTTTGTGAAAACTGAGAGTGGTCGCGTCCCAATTTATAAGGTTATCTTTGTGCATTTGTAAATAAATTGAGGGTTTGAGACGGATATCAAAATTAGGGTCACAAATAATTAATTAAATATAATAAGGCTTTATTTTATTAACTAATCTAAAATGAAACTTAATTACAAGAGTTATTTTGAAAATAGTGTGTTTTAATTGAGTTATGACCCAATTAGAAAAGGGGACAAGTAAGGAGTGACCTAAAGGGCAAATTGCCTAATTTTTGGGAAATTAGTCTTCTACTATGAATTTCCACCACCTTCTTCATCCCTCTTATATTTTTATTATTTTCGGCAATCCAATTGTCACACCCCAAAATATATGTATGGTTCAGTGTCTAAATTAAGTAAGAAATGAGTTATAGGCTTAATGGTTAAGTGTTAGTGTAACATCCTGAAATTCAGAAAATTACGTGTTGCATTATACCATGCGATAAGTTAGTTAAAAATATTAATTGTGTATGTTTTAAGGTCTTAAGAAGGCTCGGGGTTGAGTTGGGTCTTAAAAAAAAATTTGTGTTTAAGCACTTTAAGGAGAGAAGGTAAGTGGCATCAATGCTTATGGAAATAAGTGAGTAAATTGCTAGCATAAATGAGCATATGGTAAAGAGGATGTGGCGTCACATGAAAGGCTTTAGGGGAAGAGGTTCGAATCCCACTTGGTGCAAATTTTGAGTATTTTTTTTTTTTGTACTCCTATCCCAAGTGCCGGCCATGGTGGTATTTAAGGCAAGGAAGACTTTTTAATTATGGAAAGGTGGCTAAGGATATATGGTAAGAAGGAGTGTAAGGAAAGGAGTAAAAGAAAGGAGCAAGAAGAGGAATATGTTGGCCGGTTTTAGGGAAAATGTTTTGGAAAGTTTTATTGGTCAATTTTTGATCCTATTGGTAAGGTACACACGGTTTGGGAAGGGGTTTAGGGGTAGCCGAATTTTCATTTTTCTTTTGGTAAAATTTTGGTGCTTGTTAGGCCTAATTTCTTTTAGCATTCTTTTGTGTCCTTTTCTCCAGTTTCTTCTCTCATTGCCAAAACTCCAAAGCCAATAGTGAGTATTCTTTTTCTTCTTTTCTTTCTTTGTTTTTCCGAAACCATCTAGCCATTGTGACCAAATTATTTTTGATTATTTTCCCTTTGAAAACTGAATCTAGTCAAGCACTCTTTCTCCATCTTTCTTTTCTTTTTCACAAAATTCTCCAACTCTTCTTTCTTCTTCTCTAATCCATATTCTCATAGCCGAATTTTCTTGTTCATTTTTCCTCCATAGCTGAACCTTTCAACCCATAATCTCTCCTTCACAATTTCTTTCTCATTTGTGTTGACATCCTCTTCTTCGATCAAATCGATAAATAGTTCTTTTCTCTTTTCATTTTTCTATTCTTTCTAACCGAATGGGTGTTTACCACTATTCGGTTGTGTATCTTGTTTCTAAAACGAAATGGTGTTTCCTTCTACTCCTTCACATCATAATCATCCTCTTTTTTCGTAGTGATCTAAGTGAGTGGCCGAATATAATTCTAGCCTTAAGTCAATCGATGGAGATCAGATTCAATATCGTTAAGGTAAGGAGTTTCCTTATATATTACTTGATATCGTTCATTATTCGATTAGTTGGACTAAACGGTTATTATAGGGTCTAAAACGCTCGTTCTTTTTCACTCGTAGATCCTTCGAATATAGTGGTAAGCCTACTCCTATCACTAAAATAACTACTTTCTCTCATAGTAGTTTTATAATCGGGATTTTTTTTCCTATGGAGGCAAGTGGTACCGATTCGAAAGGAAAAGTGATTTGTGAACTCAAAAGGAGTGGATTCGCGATTCCTACTCCTAAGTTCAAGCGTAGAGCGGTATCGGCGGTTCGAGATTTCCCATCGGGTTGTGGACCATCATCCGGTGAGAATAGACAAATCGTGGTCGTGCACGATATCGAGGGTAAGCATTTCAATAGATCGCTTGGTTTAGATTTAGATTAACAAAAATCTCATTCATTAGATTAATCGAGTATTATGTTGTCAAAGGTGCCGACGATCAAGAGAGTTTAATACTCACCGTAATCAGGTGTGTAATCTCACACCGTGATTCCGTAAATTTATGATTCGATAACGTGTTTCATAGTAGATTGTTATTATTATATGACTAAAATCGTAAAATTGGCATAAAACGAGAAATTGGCTTAAAGTTCGTTATTTCTAAATATTTGTCAAAAAATTCGATGTATATGTGTAAAATTACGAAAATGCCCCTATGGGCCGAATTACCGAAATGCCCCTATGGGCCGATTTACTAGATTGCTTTAATGGGCCAATTTACAAAGTGCTATAATGGGTAGATTCACCATAGTAAAATATTGGACTAATGATTGTTGTTTATATTTGTAAATATTATGCTTTATTATGTATGTTGCATTTACATAATTTTGCATGGGATGGGAAAAATGTTGAAGAGAAGTGTAGCCCTGTGGCACTGCCACAAAAATGTTTGTTATTATGATTCACTATGATTCTGGTGGCTTGGCCACAATCAAAATATATTATAAATGGCAACTTGCCTACGACTGGTGTGTTTGGCGGGGTGGGTTGACTTGATCCCCACAGGTGTGATGGGATGGTACAGGTGGTGTGTAGCGGATGGATTACTAGGATGGGTTGGGTTGCATACATTGCACATATATATATATATATATATATATATATATATATATGTTCTGTTATGTAAATGGGCTTCGGCCCAAGATTATGTTTTATGGGCTCAGGCCCAAGTTTTTGCTAAAAGGGTTTAAGCCCAGTGGACAACGGTAAGGGGATTATGCACTGAGTTCTAGTAACTCACCCCTTTTTCCTTAACCCTTGCAGGTAATGCTCAGTGACGTGGGACTTGGGCCATGGATGGCTCGGTGGAGACCATACTTCATAAATGGTTTTTATTGAACTTTAGATTTCAATTTCCGTTTGTTTTATTACTTTTACTATTTTGGGTTTTTATGTTGTAATAAGGCCTCTGGAATATTTTATTTTTTCTTTATGTTTGACGTACTCATTATCTTGCTCAAATTGTTTTAAATGGGAATTTTTCTAAAAACTTAAATGAAGATTTTCCAAAATAGATTAACAAATGGATTTCATAACAAACCTTTACAAATATTTTAACTCGGAAATTTTCTCTCGAATTATCAACAATGTTTTCAAAAGTCATATTTTATAAGATCTCTAGTTCAAATTATCGATTAATCAATCAACCTTCGAGGCTAGTAATACTTTATCAAATATTTCAAATCAAACTTGTTTTCTTGATTATAACAAATTAATATCTATTTTAGTATGAATAAAAAGGATTTAACATGTTTTTCTCATGTGACATGTCAGATCCGGTCATAATGCATGGGCCGGGTTTGGGGTGTTACAGTTAAAGAGTCCTTTTTAGAGATCCAAGGTTTGAGCTCCCTTCCTCCCATTTTATTATTTTCGACAACCTAGGTAAAGTCACAGCCCCCAATATATATATACGGTTAGGTGTTTACGTTAAGCAAGAAATGAGCTATAGGCTCAATGGTTAAAGCATTAGTAGCCCTCCCTAGACACCCAAGTTTGAGTTTATCCTTCTCTTTTTAATTTTGTGATTTCAGCAAGTACGACCCAAAACATATATGGTTAAGTGTCTAAATTAAGCAAGAAATGAGCTATAGGCTCAATGGTTAAAGCATTAAGTGCCCCTCTAAACTCAAGTTCAAGCCCCCTACCTATTTTATTTTCAGATTTCAGCAAACCTTAGGGAAAATTGCATGTGCCGCCTCCTAGGAATTTAACCAATTCTTTTCTAATTAGAATTCATATATTGTCTTTCCACAAAATTCTAATAAATTAGAATTCCACCATTTTTTCTCTTTTTTTCCTAATTAGATTTTCATATTGCCTATTTTCAAATCCTTATAGAATTTGCTCTTCATCTTTCTATTTCTTTTCTTATTCTTTTCTTTCCATTTTCTTTACATTATATTTTCATCCTAATTTTTAATAATTATTTTTCTTTCCTAAATCATGTCATCTTCCATTCAATCATTCTTTCTAATTGTTTTGTAATTGTCGCCAATAGTATCCCTACCTTTGCCAAAAATCAGTAAGTACATCTCATTTCCGATGTTTAGATCCTGAATTTTCGTGATACTACTATCCGACACTAATTTTATGTTCAATTAATCAACTTTTACAGTTCTTGCCAAATCTTTTGACTATCTTGCCAATCTTGACACCAATTATTAATTTTTGTGTAATGTCGATTGAAGGATAGGATTTAGGTGCATCAGACCAGAATCGAGTGTAAGGAACTCCAATCGAACCCTCAGTAAAAGGTGTGTGTCTTTTCCAAGTGAATCCATGGTGATCATGTGTAGGATTAGGGCCACACGATCTCACACACGTCCTATACAGTCATGTGCCCTTAAAAACCCTAGGCTAGTTCGTGAACCACATGGCCACAACTCTCTTACACCGTCTATTACACGGACATGTCCTTCTTGTAGGGTAATTTTAACGTTTGACACACGGCCACAGTCTATTACACGATCATGTAACCCTTCCACACAACCTGTCCACACGGTCATGTGACCCTTGTTTTACAGTTTTGCCCAGAAATTTATGATAGGTTCATTTTAGTCTTTTTATATTCCCTAAATTGTTTTTAGAGTTTTTATTCACTCAGTTAAGTCACTGATATTGTGTTTATTCTTGAATCTGTGATTTAATGACTTAAGTGTATTGTTATATTATATGAGATGTATGAGTTAGCAGTTGGGTAGCATGAGAGCTCCAAACATATAAACAACAATGAAGCTATTAGTTTATTTATTTTGTTTAACATGGTGAAATTCTTATTTCGAAACTGCTAGGGGGCAACGAGTCCTTTTGAACTTATTATGAAGAACTTTGATTCAAATTACAAGCCTAATATGGTGCGCCAATGGTAACTCTTATTAGAGGGAAAATAGCAGATGAGGTAAGTTAGCTACCACAGGTGGATCATTTTGCATTAACTGACAGTTGCGTCTCATAAATCCCTTTGGATCAGGATGTGGTTCGATTGGAATGTTTCCACTTCGGTTCATAAATTGAATTCATGGATAGAAAATACTAAAGATTATTAAACCTAATTATAAATAAGAAATGGTAAAAATAAAACAAAGAAATTGTATCTATAATTTTTAATTTTTCTATTTATCCTACTAATTGCAGAAAATAAATTTAAATTTAATGTCAAAACCTTCTCGGCAATGGCGCCAACAACTTGACTGCCTCTAAACGTCCGAACGTTTAGATTAAAAATCATGCAAATAAAATATATATAATTAAGTGCGGTATCTGCAAGCGACCAGGTCAAATTGTAATATAGTTTTGTGTTACAATGTAACACCGTTAAGTATTACGAGGATCGTACCCAAGGAAAGTTGAATTAAATCTAAAAAATTCTTCTACAATATCAGGTCTAAATAGTAGTCACTAAAATTTATGATATGATAATTAAAACTAAATATTAAAGTCATATAATGAAAAAAGAAATACTAAAGCAAAGTTAACAAACAAAAAAATTCGAATAAAAAGCAGAAGATTAACTCGCTTCAGTGGTAGTAATTAAATTCAAAATTCAGGTTTTATTAGTGAATTAGTTATTAACTAACCAGTATTACCTCTCGGCCTTGACTAATTAATTAACTGACCAGTACTCACTTATCTCTCAACCTCACTTTTCGGACCGAGATAAATCATGAACGTGGAAGCAACCATGATGTGATGAGACATGATCCTTCTCAAAAAACTGTGCGAGATTCAAAGAAGAATTAAATAGAATTCAATAGTTCTCTTATAAAAGGGGAAGGAAGAAGCCTAATAGAGGTATCGAAAAATAGTTTAGAAATCTTTCTTTTTTACTTTTCATTTACCATCCTCTCCTTGTCTCGACAAACTTATCTCTTAACCTCATTTAATCTAGATTACTTCCTAGGGTCGTCAATCCTAAGGTTTAAGCCCACATAAATTTATACCAAGTAACTCGTATGAGAAACCCTTATTCTTTCATTAATCACTCCCACATCCACTTGTTAATCTTGCTAAAGGACTTAGCCACTCATCGATTCAATTACCACCTTCATTAGAATTAAATTAATCATGCAAAACACACAAATTAAATTAAAACGAGGAAGGATAGAAATTGATCTGTTTAATAAACTAGATGTGCTCGGATCCGTAAAATCATTGAATACTTATCGGGATATCATCATTTGCAAGAGGAACGTAAAATAAAATTATGAAAATACTAAATAATGAAGACTTGGACACAAATCGAATAAAAAAATAAAACTATTTTTAAAATAAAACAAAACTAAGTTAAAATCCTAAACTACTAAACTAAAACCCTAAAACGGGTTAGAAAAAACTCCCCAAGCTTGACCTACGCTTAACTATTTATAGGCAAAGCTAATAGCCCATTTTAGGTCAAATACAAGCCTTAATCACACTAAATATGGATAGTGTCAACATAAACACCCTTAATTAATTTTTACTGTAACAACCCGAATTAGGGGCTAGTCAGAACAGTGATCTCAGAATCACTAATCTGAGGTTAGAGAAAATTATTTTAATGTTATTTTATGTGTTATAACATGTTTATAAGGGTGCATGAAAATTTTGGTGCTTTAATTTTAGCGATTGCAGGCTTAATCGCTAAAAAGGACTAAATCGCATAAAGTGCGAAAGTTCTATTTTATTTGCTAGAGGTGCCAAATAGCTATGGATCATTAATTGGAGGTCCTAAATGTGCATTTGGCCTTGTTTAATTGAGTTGGCCGGCCATAGTATGCATAGGGGACAAGAGCATTTATTTTGGTCAATAGTTGGTGAGATTAGTTGATAAAATGAATAAAATAAGATGATATAAGCAAAAGTTATCATCTTTTTATTTAGCCTTCTTCTCCAACTGAAAATATCAACAAAGAGAGGGCTTTGAGAGGTTGAAAATTTCAGCAACTCATTTTCTCTTCAAGTAAGTGATTTTGATGGTTTTAGTTGATAATTTTTGTACTTTTGGAGTCCCCAAAGCTTAAGCTAGCTAATGAGGGGACTAATTTGCATTATGGTTGAAAGTATAGGGACTTGCCATGAGAGAATTTATGTTGGTTGCTAAGTTTTTATGGAAGAAAATGAATGTTAGGAAGATGAGAAACAACTTTTGTGAAAGGTGTTGTCATGAAAACACCTAATTAGGACTAAGATGCAAATGTTATAGTTTGTTCATTAATGTATGAAATAGTTGGAATTGTGGATAGTTGTAAGAGGATTAAATGTTCATCTAGGCTTTTTTAATAAGAAAATATGATGAAAAGTGATTTATGAGCCTAGGGGCAAAATTGTAATTTTGCCAAAGTATAAGGGTAAAATAGTCATTTTTGCTTAAGTGTAGATTATGATGTATTATGATTTATAAGTGATTAAATGAGTAAATTATATTGTTCTAGATCAAGAAAACGAGATTCAGACCTAGAACGGGAGAAAAGAGACATATGGACAAATAAGTCCCTTTTTACCCTTTCAATATTAAGGTAAGTTCGTGTGCAAATGTTGCAATTACGTATGGGTTATTTAATATTCCAATGCTGTATGGAATGTGTATTTATTCTATGAATGTATTAAATATGTTTTGACGAGATGTCAAGAGAATTGAATCTAAGAATAGTGGGAAACGCAAATAGCATGATATGATGATAGTTAAGGTCCCGTGTAAGACCATATGGGAATATGGCCTCGGTATGAGATATTGAATAAGACCATGTCAGGGACATGGCATCGATATGATATTTCGTGTAAGACCCTACCAGGGGCATGATGTCGATGTGATGTTATGTGTATGCGACTCAAAAAGTCATTTAACAATTTCAGTGGTTCAACAGGTATGTTGAAAATAAGAAAGTATGTGGTTGTACCACGAGAGGTACAGGTATGTGTTAGAATTAAATGGTGGATTGAATTCAATAGTTATTGTATAGTTTCGTATGAATGATGAAATAGTTATATGAATGTATAATAATCACACTTGATAGTGGGCTAAGTGCGATACCACCTTATTACATAACTACGATGGGCTGTGTGCAATACCATCATTTATATTGATATTTGGTGGGCTATGTGCAATACCACCGTAACTATTCTTTTGGTGGGCCAAGTGTGTGACAGACCAATTTGGACCCTAATCGGAACGGTGGTTTCGGGACCACGAATCCGAGCCCAATAAATATTTTAACGTTATATCTTGTGTCTATCTGGGTGAATTGATGTATGTGAATGTTTTGTAGAAAAATTTAACCGTTTGAGTGTTAGATTGGCAAAAAGGATTAAATTGCTAAGGTGACCAATGTTGTGAGCATGAAACAAAAAGGGCAAAGTGACTTGTTTGTTAAACTTAAGGACTTGCATGTCAAATTCCCCATATTTAATATGGTGGACGGTAAGCATGCATTATAAATTCCATTTTATTTTATGATTTCTTTTTAGGCATTATTATATTAAAAGCATGCCAAGGATATTATATTTTCTAAGTATATATTAATTAAAGTAATATTATAAGGTAAGCCTGCTATATTTTGTATTAAAAGATAAAACAAAAAGAAAATATTTCTCTCTTCCCTCATCCATCTTCTTGCCCGATTTTTACCTTCAAGAAAAGAGGAGAACATTCATCTTCTCCATTCGGCCATTGCATGTACTAGGATAGATCGGGAACAAAAAGAGAAAGAACAAGATCGAGGAAAAACAAAGGTTCTCGAATAGCCGATTTACACGGCCTATCGACAACCAAGGTAAGTCCTATAGCTAAGTTATATTAAAGAACTAATTATGAATGTATCAAATACTAAAAATGGATAAATTTTAGTACTTGTTATGGTTATGGCCGAATGTATAAAGGAACACTAGGTTGATGATTAAAATTGCTATGTAAGGTGAACAAATGTTCCTATGTTAATTGCTAGAGTGTATAAGGATATGATGATTTTATTGATTTAACGTGAGTTGTTCAATGAAATTAGATTTATTCATATTTATATAAATAGTATATGAGGTATCTTGAATGTTTGATCACATTGATACGTTTCGGGCTTTTACGCCTAGCAGGCCTTGTGCCGGTGTTACTTATCGGGCTTTTACGCCTAGCAGGCCTTGTGCCGGTGTTACTTATCGGGCTTTTACGCCTAGCAGGCTTAATGCCAGTGATGTATTTTACAAAAGAGAAATCGAATCTTGTTTAAGGCAACTTAAAGCTAATTTATTGAGTAAATGGTTCAGGTAAGTATGTAAGGTATGTTATGTTTAATATTACTTGAATCGAATTAATATTATGAGAATTGTGTTATATGTGTTTGAAGTTAATATTGAGGGGTGTGATATGATGGAATTCGAATTAGAATGCGCTATTATGGAAATGATTTCTACTTTACTTGGGTTAATGAATTACTAGTATACGGCCTTGTATAAGTAATTTACTTATGTGCTTATGTGAAATGCTATAAGTTGAATGTTTTAATTGCTCAATTATTTGAACGTTTTATTATCATGAGTTTAGGACTTACTAAGCTAGTAAGCTTATTTGTGTGAAATGCTCTCTTTTGTTTTATAGATTTTGGTCACGTTACGGGCTCGTGAAGGATCTTCAAGAAAGTCAACCACACTATCGCCATCTTTTGGTATTTTAAATTTTGGCTACGATTTTGAAGGCATGTATAAGCTAGATGAAGTTTTAGAAAAATACGATGTTTGATCTTGTACATGAATATAGCCATGCGAAAATGGCTATTTCCTTTGGTTATGTATCGTTTATATGTTTGAATTTTATAACTTGCTCGTATGTATATGTATGTTTTAAAATTTGATCATAGCCTAAATTACTTATGGGATTTGTTTTTGGTATATATATATGTATGTTTGGTTAAGGTATAGAGTTTAAATAATTTGAGTAAGGAGGTTATAATCTAATTAGTCATATTTTGTAAAGAAACAGTTTTAGTTAGCAGGAGTGAAGTGATTTTGAAAAATCACCAAAAATAGGATAATTTGAAATAGAAGGTGAATGAGGTATAGAATCAAAGTTTATTGTGTCTATTTTGATATGAAAGAAACAGAGTAGGCAAAGGAGTTTTATGTTATGAGATATTTAAGATTTGGTGAGACTTGTCCTGAATGAGTTCGTGAGTCCCTGTCCTGTTTTGGAAAAATTGTTAAAAATTGTACAAAAATAATTATGGAGCAGGGTTTATATGCTTAAAATCCTTGATGAGTCTATTTTTGATTGGAATAAATAAGAACATTATTGGAAATTCGTGCTATGAGATAAATGAGTTTTTGTAATGATAGGTCAGAATTGTCAACAGTGAAATAGGGGAAACTTTGATGAATAAACTGTACTAATTGGCCATATGAAAAATTCTGGAAAAATTTTGGTAAATTAATATATGAGTCTAGTTTCAAGGAAAATTTACGGATCTAAATTTCGAGTTCTGTAACTCGAGTTATGGTCAATTTAGTCAGCATGATGCAGTTTGGCAGCTTTAAATTTTTATGTCCCGAACTTGTAGGCAAGTCTAGCAATGCCACATACCCGACTCCGGCGAAGGTCTCGGGTAAGGGGTGTTACATTTGATTGGTATCAGAGCTTACGGTTTAGTCGATTCTAGGACTACCGTAGCGCGTGTGAGTCTAGCTATACATGCCTTTATCATATATTGATAGTGTGGTGACTTCTGACGGCCCGAACTTTGTTTTATATAGTAAATGGATACCGATCCTGAAAGACCCGTAGCTGATGATGTAGAGAGTGTAGCGCCTGACCGTGCACACGGATCAGTGTCGGTAGACTCTCGACCTGTTTCGGGTAGCCACGAAGGAGAGACTAAACGAGCCTTTTATCAGATGATGAATGAGTGGTTTGCCCAATTTATTCAAAATAACCCGGCTGTACACCAACCTCCACCCCCGAATAATCCAACTCCAATTCCTTCAGCACCCCCGATGATAGATCCGATGAGATCTAGTAGGCCCCCAGTTGATAAAATTCAAAAATTTGGGGCCGAAGAATTTAAAGCCAATGATGATGATGACGCAGAGAGAGCCGAAATGTGGCTGGATAACACTATTCGGGTACTTGATAAGCTATCTTGTACTCCGGATGAATGCCTGAAGTGTGCTATATCCTTACTGCGGGACACGGCATATCACTGGTGGAATACACTAGTATCAGTGGTCCCGAAAGAAAAAGTGACCTGGGATTTCTTCCGAATGAATTCCGCAAGAAATATATTAGCCAAAGATTCATTGATCAAAAACGAAA
This sequence comes from Gossypium australe, assembly GCA_005393395.2. Taxonomy (NCBI): domain Eukaryota; kingdom Viridiplantae; phylum Streptophyta; class Magnoliopsida; order Malvales; family Malvaceae; genus Gossypium; species Gossypium australe. Next base: position 64,818,470 of record CM016621.1, on the reverse strand, counting down.
AGAATTCCTTGAGCTGAAACAAGGACGAATGACCGTGACGGAATATGAACGGAAATTTGTCAGGCTCAGCAGATATGCTAGAGAGTGTGTTTCTACTGAAGCTATTATGTGTAAAAGATTTGAAGATGGCCTGAATGAGGATATAAAGATGTTTGTTGGCATTCTTGAAATTCAAGAGTTTGTGACTTTAGTTGAGAGAGCTTGCAAAGCTGAAGAGCTCGGGAAAGAGAAAAGAAAGGCTGAGACTGAAGCTAGAGACATTCGTAAGAGATCTTCGGGTAAGGTCTTTCATTCCACAACCAAGAAGTCCAGAGATGACTACAGCCGACATAAAGCTACTACAGATCCACCTAGACGGGATCGACCTCCTATGAGCTCTCGAGCTACCTCGATAGCCAGTGTTGGTAACGTTCCTCAGAATAGAGTTGAATGCGAGCACTGTGGGAAATGGCAATCAGGGAGATGTAGATTTCATGATCGGTCTTGCTATAAATGTGGATCGTCAGATCATTTTATTAGAGAATGTCCGAGGTTAGCTGAGCAGAATACAGTTCAGAATACTAAGCCGAGCAACATGTCAATGCGAGGTAGGCCACCCAGACATTCCGGCAATGTAGGTGGTAGTCAGAAAGGAACGAAGAACACTACAGTTCGATCTGAGGCTAGAGCTTATGCTGCACGAGCCAGAGAGGATGCTTCCTCCCCCGATGTCATTACCGGTACTTTCACCCTTTATGACACTATTGTAATTGCATTAATTGATCCTGGTTCGACTCACTCATATGTGTGTGAAACTTTAGAATTCGGAAAGACTCTGCTAGTTGAGTCTACCGAGTTTGTGATTCGTGTGTCCAACCCTTTGGGTAGATGTGTGCTTGTTAATAAAGTGTGTAGAGATTGCCCGTTGATGATTCGGGATTATTGCTTCCCAGCTGATTTAATGTTGTTGCCCTTTGACGAATTTGATATAATCTTGGGTATGGACTGGTTAACTTCACATGAGGCAGTAGTAGATTGTAAAAGAAAGCTTATTGATTTGAAGTGTCGAAACGGTGAGACCATCAGAATTAAATCTTGTGATGTAAATGGGTTACCTACAGTAATATCTTAAATGTTAGCCCGGAAGTATGTGAGAAAAGGGTGTGAAGCTTTTTTGGCTTATGTATTGAATAATAAAATGTCCGAGAAACAAATTGAATTTGTATCAGTTGTATGTGAATACCCCGATGTGTTTCCTGAAGAACTACCGGGTTTACCCCCAGTACGAGAGGTTGAGTTCGGCATTGAATTAGTACCGGGGATGACTCCGATTTCGATAGCTCCGTATCAGATGGCACCTACTGAGTTAATAGAATTGAAAGCGCAGTTGCAAGAGCTGACAGATAAGGGCTTCGCGCGACCGAGTTTCTCTCCGTGGGGTGCACCGGTTTTATTTGTGAAAAAGAAAGATGGGACTATGCGAATGTGTATCGACTACCGGAAACTAAATAAGGTAACTATAAAGAATAAGTACCTGTTACCTCGGATTGATGATTTATTTGATCAGTTGAAAGGGGCTTCAGTATTTTCGAAGATAGATTTGAGATCGGGCTATTATCAGTTGCGAGTCAGAGATTCAGATGTGCCAAAGACTGCGTTCCGATCGAGGTACGGACATTATGAGTTTTTGGTTATGCCTTTTGGACTCACTAATGCACCTGCTGTTTTTATGGATCTAATGAACCGAGTCTTCCGACAGTTTTTGGATCGATTTGTAGTAGTGTTTATTGATGACATACTGATCTACTCCAAAAATGAAACGAAACATGCTGAGCATTTGAGATTAGTACTACAAACTTTGAGAGATCAACGTTTGTATGCAAAGTTCAGTAAGTGCGAGTTCTGGATGAATGAGGTCGGCTTCTTGGGTCATGTTGTTTCAGTGTCAGGTATTCGGGTGGATCCCAACAAAATAGCAGTTATACTCGATTGGAGGCCACCAAAGAATGTTTCTGAGATCCGAAGTTTCCTAGGCCTTACCGGATATTATAGACGATTTGTAAAAGGTTTTTTTTGTAATAGCTACACCTTTGACGAAACTACTACAGAAAGATGTTAAGTTTGAGTGGTCAGAAAAGTGTTAGAAAAGTTTCGAGCAGTTGAAAGCCCTTTTGACCGAAGCTCCAGTGTTAACTCAGCCTGAAACGGGTAAAGAATTTATTATTTTTAGTGATGCTTCCTTGAATGGGTTGGGTTGCGTTTTAATGCAAGAGGACAAGGTGATAGCCTATGCTTCGAGACAATTGAAGCCGCACGAGAAAAATTATCCAACTCACGATCTGGAGTTAGCAGCCATTGTGTTCGCTTTGAAAATTTGGCGTCACTATTTATTCGGCGAAAAATGTCATATTTATTCGGATCATAAAAGTCTAAAGTATTTAATGACTCAGAAAGATCTAAATTTGAGACAACGCCGATGGTTAGAATTTCTGAAAGACTATGAATTAGTGATTGACTACCATCCGGGAAAAGCTAATGTTGTCGCAGACGCGTTAAGTCGAAAAACATTATTTGCTCTTCGTGCATTGAATGCACAGATGGCTATGTCTGATGATGGTTCGATCATAGCCGAGTTACAAGCAAGACCGATGTTTATTCAACAAATTTGTGATGCATAGAAAGTTGACAAAAATTTGATTGCTATTCGGATTCAGTGTGAAAACGGTACAGAATCAGATTTTCAGATTGATGCAAATGATTGTTTGAATTATAAAAGTCGAGTATGTGTTCCTAAGAACTCAGATTTGATACAGATGATTCTGAGTGAGGCCCATAATGGTCGAATGTCGATACACCCGGGTAGCACGAAAATGTATAACGATTTGAAACAGTTCTATTGGTGGCCTGGCATGAAACGGGATATATCTAAATTTGTTTCCAAGTGTTTAATCTGTCAACAAGTGAAAGCTGAGCATCAGGTACCGTCCGGATTACTTCAACCAATCATGATACCCGAATGGAAATGGGATAGAATTACAATGGATTTTGTATCCGGTCTTCCTATGACACCGAGCAAGAAAGATGCCATATGGGTTATCGTTGATAGACTGACTAAATCAGCTCATTTTGTGCCGGTACGTACCAACTATTCACTTGATAAGCTTGCCGAATTGTATGTGTCGCAGATTGTAAGGTTGCACGGTGTACCGAGTTCCATTGTTTCAGATAGGGACCCGAGATTCACATCGCGGTTCTGGATGAAATTTCAAGATGCTTTAGGTACTAAACTTCATTTTAGTACAGCCTTCCATCCGCAAACAGACGGTCAGTCTGAGCGAACTATTTTGATACTTGAGGACATGTTGAGGTGTTGCGTTCTCGAGTTTGAAGGTACGTGGGAACGATACCTACCTTTGATTGAATTTGCTTACAATAATAGCTTTCAATCTAGCATAAAAATGGTGCCTTATGAAGCCTTGTACGGGCAAAAATGTCGCACGCCGTTGTATTGGACTGAGCTCAGTGAAAATAAGATACACGGGGTTGATTGGATTAAAGAAACAGAACAGAAGGTGGTTGTTATTAGGAGTAATTTGAAAGCTGCTTCGGATCGTCAAAAGTCCTATGCCGATTTGAAACGTAAGGACATTGAATTTTAGGTCGGAGATCGGGTGTTCTTAAAATTTTCCCCGTGGAAGAAAATACTCCGATTTGGTCGGAAAGGCAAATTGAGTCCAAGATTCATCGGACCGTATGAAATCATCGAACGTATTGGGCCTGTTGCTTATAGATTGAAATTGCCCTCGGATTTAGAAAAGATACACAATGTATTTCACGTTACGATGCTTCGCAAATACAGATCGGATCCGTCACATGTGATCATACCGTTAGAGATTGAACTTCGATCCGATTTGTCATATGATGAAGAACCGATCCGTATCTTAGCCCGGGAAATGAAAGAGTTGAGAAATAAGAGGATTCCATTAGTGAAAGTATTATGGAATAAACACGGAGTTGAAGAGGCTACGTGGGAGCCTGAGGAGTCAATGAGGCAACAACATCCGACCTTGTTTAACGGTAAAATTTTCGAGGACGAAAATTCTTAAGGGGGGAAAGTTGTGACAGACCAATTTGGACCCTAATCGGAACGGTGGTTTCGGGACCAGGAGTCCGAGCCCAATAAATATTTTAACGTTATATCTTGTGTCTATCATGGGTGAATTGATGTATGTGAATGTTTTGTAGAAAAATTTAACCGTTTGAGTGTTAGATTGGCAAAAAGGATTAAATTGCTAAGGTGACCAATGTTGTGAGCATGAAACAAAAAGGGCAAAGTGACTTGTTTGTTAAACTTAAGGACTTGCATGTCAAATTCCCCATATTTAATATGGTGGACGGTAAGCATGCATTATAAATTCCATTTTATTTTATATGATTTCTTTTTAGGCATTATTATATTAAAAGCATGCCAAGGATATTATATTTTCTAAGTATATATTAATTAAAGTAATATTATAAGGTAAGCCTGCTATATTTTGTATTAAAAGATAAAACAAAAAGAAAATATTTCTCTCTTCCCTCATCCATCTTCTTGCCCGATTTTTACCTTCAAGAAAAGAGGAGAACATTCATCTTCTCCATTCGGCCATTGCATGTACTAGGATAGATCGGGAACAAAAAGAGAAAGAACAAGATCGAGGAAAAACAAAGGTTCTCGAATAGCCGATTTACACGGCCTATCGACAACCAAGGTAAGTCCTATAGCTAAGTTATATTAAAGAACTAATTATGAATGTATCAAATACTAAAAATGGATAAATTTTAGTACTTGTTATGGTTATGGCCGAATGTATAAAGGAACACTAGGTTGATGATTAAAATTGCTATGTAAGGTGAACAAATGTTCCTATGTTAATTGCTAGAGTGTATAAGGATATGATGATTTTATTGATTTAACGTGAGTTGTTCAATGAAATTAGATTTATTCATATTTATATAAATAGTATATGAGGTATCTTGAATGTTTGATCACATTGATACGTTTCGGGCTTTTACGCCTAGCAGGCCTTGTGCCGGTGTTACTTATCGGGCTTTTACGCCTAGCAGGCCTTGTGCCGGTGTTACTTATCGGGCTTTTACGCCTAGCAGGCCTTGTGCCGGTGTTACTTATCGGGCTTTTACGCCTAGCAGGCTTAATGCCAGTGATGTATTTTACAAAAGAGAAATCGAATCTTGTTTAAGGCAACTTAAAGCTAATTTATTGAGTAAATGGTTCAGGTAAGTATGTAAGGTATGTTATGTTTAATATTACTTGAATCGAATTAATATTATGAGAATTGTGTTATATGTGTTTGAAGTTAATATTGAGGGGTGTGATATGATGGAATTCGAATTAGAATGCGCTATTATGGAAATGATTTCTACTTTACTTGGGTTAATGAATTACTAGTATACGGCCTTGTATAAGTAATTTACTTATGTGCTTATGTGAAATGCTATAAGTTGAATGTTTTAATTGCTCAATTATTTGAACATTTTATTATCATGAGTTTAGGACTTACTAAGCTAGTAAGCTTATTTGTGTGAAATGCTCTCTTTTGTTTTATAGATTTTGGTCACGTTACGGGCTCGTGAAGGATCTTCAAGAAAGTCAACCACACTATCGCCATCTTTTGGTATTTTAAATTTTGGCTACGATTTTGAAGGCATGTATAAGCTAGATGAAGTTTTAGAAAAATACGATGTTTGATCTTGTACATGAATATAGCCATGCGAAAATGGCTATTTCCTTTGGTTATGTATCGTTTATATGTTTGAATTTTATAACTTGCTCGTATGCATATGTATGTTTTAAAATTTGATCATAGCCTAAATTACTTATGGGATTTGTTTTTGGTATATATATATATGTATGTTTGGTTAAGGTATAGAGTTTAAATAATTTGAGTAAGGAGGTTATAATCTAATTAGTCATATTTTGTAAAGAAACAGTTTTAGTTAGCAGCAGTGAAGTGATTTTGAAAAATCACCAAAAATAGGATAATTTGAATTAGAAGGTGAATGAGGTATAGAATCAAAGTTTATTGTGTCTATTTTGATATGAAAGAAACAGAGTAGGCAAAGGAGTTTTATGTTATGAGATATTTAAGATTTAGTGAGACTTGTCCTGAATGAGTTCGTGAGTCCCTGTCCTGTTTTGGAAAAATTGATAAAAATTGTACAAAAATAATTATGGAGCAGGGTTTATATGCTTAAAATCCTTGATGAGTCTATTTTTGATTGGAATAAATAAGAACATTATTGGAAATTCGTGCTATGAGATAAATGAGTTTTTGTAATGATAGGTCAGAATTGTCAACAGTGAAATTGGGGAAACTTTGATGAATAAACTGTACTAATTGGCCACATGAAAAATTCTGGAAACATTTTGGTAAATTCAAATATGAGTCTAGTTTCAAGGAAAATTTACGGATCTAAATTTTGAGTTCTTTAACTCGAGTTATGGTCAATTTAGTCAGCATGACGCAGTTTGACAGCTTTAAATTTTTATGTCCCGAACTTGTAGGCAAGTCTAGCAATGCCACATACCCGACTCCGGCGAAGGTCTCGGGTAAGGGGTGTTACAAAGTGCGATACCACCCTATTAAAGATTGATGGTGGGTTAAGTGCGAAACCACCGAGTAATTTAGTAGTGTGATTGTTTTAGTGATAAATTATAATGTGTTGTATCATGAGAATTTGCAGTGATAAGTGCAGGGTATGTATGTGAGCATTAAGCTTGAGATATGGTTAGAACGTGGTAAGAGGCAGGATGAGTAACCACTATGAAGGGTTGAATAGGTAACCATGAGTTTAGGAGTAAAACTCATTATAATACCTATTGATTGAGTATAATCAATGAATATCAATAACTGATTATTATTTGTATATGAACTTACTGAGCATTATTGCTTACTCCTTTCCTTCCCCATCTCTTATAGGTTAGCTTAACTAGCTAGGGTTGGAGATCGCCGGAGATGTTTCACACTATCGAGCAGATACTTGGTATGAGGTTTCAAGTCCTTATGAATTATGGCATGTATAGGGATAGTATTTAAAGTTGATTAAGTCATAGTTGATATAGCCAAATGTGTTTGCCTAAGAGAGTTTATGGTTCAGTTGTGTATAGCCATAGATGATGGCTTAAGTCGCTTGTAATGATACCGGAAATAGTTCTCCCTCGTGTATGGGATGAAGACTTCATTTTATAGTTCAAATGTGATAATTCAATATTTATAATTTATAATATGTGAAGTTTTGTAATGGAGTTTGTAAGTGTGCAATGTGGGGTGGCAAAGGGCTTGGTAGATAGCCTGCTAACTATCCACATGGGTAGACACACGGGCGTGTGTCTAGACCGTGTGGAAGGCATGACTAGCACATGGGCATATGCCTAGGCCATGTGAAGTCTGCACCTTGCACTTGGAATTTAAATCGCCATACGACTGAAGCACACGGACGTGTGTATAGGCCGTGTGGATAAGTCAAAATGCCAAGGTTTGGCACACGGGCCAAGGCCACAGGCGTGTCAAGGCTGTGTGAAATTAGTCAGTCTCGACCACGGGTGAAAGACATGGGCATGTCCTAGGGACACACGAGCGTGTTCCATTTCACACGGGCGTGTGGCCCTCGTTAGGTGAAAATTTTCCAAGTGTTTGAAAAGTTCCGGTTTGGTTCCTCGATACCCCGAGCAGGTGTATTGGGTCTCGTTGACCCATGATAGAGAACGTTACGCTGGTGAATGAAAAGTTTTAAATTGAAGAGAATTTTTATAACCTAAAATGGATCGATCAAGCAAGTCAAGTTGGTACTGCCTCGTGCCTGGTTCCAACATAGAATTCGGGTAAGGGGTGTTACATTTACCCTCCGTTAAACTTGTGTCACGACACAGCCTAGAGCGTTTCGCGACACAACTTCGAATATAAATTCTTGTGTTGGTTTGGTTCTGTTTCGACTCGGTTATTATTCCTGATGCTTTTGGGCCTGAAAATAGGTGTCCTGCACACTCAATTAAGTCATTAAAACTACCTTAAGGCCGGTATTGGCCCAAACTCGAAATATTGCGTAAAAATGCTTATTTTGCAATAATTTGAATCTAAGCTAAGAAAACTGAAAATGTAATAATTAAACATGAAACAATTTAAAAACAAACTCATTAAGTGCCAAAAAGTACTTAAATTGCCACTACAATTTGTGGCAAATCAATGAGCTTATGACCGGGTACCTAGATTTTCAGGTATTAAAAATGTCGGCCCGTGACCCGACCCTTGAATATCGGGCACCAGTAATAATCAAATACCCATATTTCTGGGTCACAGGGTACCCGGATTAAATTTGTGCAATTTTTTTACAAATCATACAATTTATAGTGATTCAAAATGACAAACTTAAAAATCCAAAGTGATAATAGCATAATCCAAATATAAAGTTTAGAAATCCAAACATAAAGTTTATAAATAAAAATTACATAATCCAAAGATAAAACTTCAAAAAAATACAACTAAAGATAAAACATATAGCCGTGTACTCATCAATCATCATGGCATGGTGTGATGTCCGAAACTTCATTTGTCTCATCAATGATAATAGTTGGTTGCTCCAAAGTCAAATCTTGCATCTCTACACAAAAAAAAAAAAACATTTCAAATATACAACAACAATGTATGTTTAGAAATATAAAGATTTAAATATCTAAACTATATAAATAAATATTACAAAATAAAAATAATAAATTTGAAATCGAAAACTAACCTTCTTCCATATTCTTCAATGCTAGCAAGGTCTTCTCTATCATAATGGGGTCATGAGAATCATGAATCCAATCTTGAGTACAAATAAGATCTTCCACCAACCTAGGAGTCAAAGAAGTGCAGAAAGAATCAAGAACACGACCTCCTGTGCTAAAAGCGGACTCCGAAGCAATGGTAGAAATTGGAATCGCAAGTATATCTCGTGCCATTGTCATAAGAATAGGATAATTGTTTGTTTGTGCAGACCACCAAACCAAGATATCAAAACTATCATCATTATCATGAACACATTTACCCCCCAAATATCTGTCTAGCTCAGTTGTTGTTTCTGAAGTATCAATTAATTCTATCTCAATCACATAGTCCTTCCTCAAACTTTTTCCTTTTAACCTCATTATTTCTCCCTCACCATCATGGCCACTAGAAATTGGATCTGAAGAGCATGATCCCATTTGTGTTGATGAAAAATGTGAAGAAGCATAAAAGTCAAACAATGATGTCAAAGTATTTTTAATTTGTTGACACAAGACATAAGAGTTGTTAGGATTATAAGAACGATGAACAATCCACTCAACATATCTTAACTTATGCCTAGGATCAAGAACCAAAGCAATGGACATCAACACATTCACATTCTTAACATTTGCCCAATACTTAACAAATTTCAACTTCATTTGGTGTGCCATACTCTTAAGCCCATCATTCAAGTTATCAACATAACGATTAATTGTATACCCAATATCATTTATTTCTTCCAAAAAGGTATTACTAGTAACATACCTTGATATAGAAAAGCTCAATGTAGTCTCATAAAAGATTTCAAGAAAAAGCAAGAAACAAGCAACTTTGTCTTAATCCTCATCATCAAGAGCACCACCAACTTTCCTTTTATGTAAGGAAGGTACTTAGTTTTCATATTTTTGAATGCCTTCCTAAACACCAAAGCACTTTTAAGCATGGAATAGGTGGAATTCCACATTGTTTCAGTGTCCAAGCAAACAAGACCTTTACATTTTATATTCTCCTCTTCAACACAATATTTAAACTTTTGAAGCCTTGCAGGGGAAGACCTCACAAATTTCATAGCAATACGAACTCTCATAATAGAAACATCAACATCTTTCAGCCCATCTTTAACAACCAAATTCAGAATATGTGCAACACATCTCTCATGCAAAAATTCAGCATTAAACACACTTCCATCCCATAAGTTAACAATTTGCTTCAAATACTTGATCGCTAGATCATTAGAACTAGCATTATCAACCGTTATAGTCAAGATCCTCTTAAGTCCCATTCTAGTAGACACTTTTCAACAGCCCTACCGATAAGCTCCCCAAAATGACCAGCAATTGGGTAAAAGTTAATGACCATTTTATCTAATTTCCAAGCATCATCTATGAAATGGGCAGTAAAACACATATATGACAAACTTTGACCAGATGTCCATGTATCAATGGTAAGACATACCCTAGAAGTCAAATTCTTGAAAAAGTTCTTTAATATCTTCCTTTTTTCAATAAAAAGAGCATAACAATCTCTTGTAATAGTAGCACGTGAGGGAAGAACTAAATCAGGAATGGTAATCTTGAAAAAGTAACGAAAACCTTCGCGTTCAACGAAACAAAATGGTAACTCATCAATAATCACCATTTTAGCAAAGGGCTTTCTTACACCGACTACTATGACACCTCATTGCATTAGTTCCATTGTTAGATGAACAAGTTATCTTTCCGCCACAATAAATACATTCAGGATGATTTTTATCACAATAATTTTTTTTAAAATACACCCAAACAAGAGGAGGTTTTCTCTTTTTACCTCCATCTGTTGTAATTTCAATGGCCTTCTCCCCTTTCCTTTTGTTTTTTGCACTTGTTGTGTAAAATCCCGAAGTTGGGCCTAGTAGGATTGGGCCCAATGGGCCTTAAGAGTAGTAGCGTTTAAAATTTTTGGGAGAACAGGAGATCGGCTTTAGTACAAGTTGGACTTATTAGATAAGCGATTTTGGAAGGTTAGAGGGCTTCTATGAAGTCCCAGGATCGAACATTAGCTTTGGGGAAATTTTGGTTTTAGGCGAAAAAAACCCTGGAAGTTGGCAGGTAGGCCTTAAGAATAAAAAGTGGAGGAAAATGACACAAGTGGAGTGTGTGGTGTAGTGGCAAAGTGACGCCACATAAGAGACAAGGGGGTGACACCACAAGGAAGGAAGGAGGTCCAAGGTTCAAGTCTTGGCTTTTGCATTTTAGTTTCTTTTACTTGGATCTTAGAATTTGGGCCATAGTTTATATTTAGTTGGGCATGGTTTAAGGCACAAGAGGAGCTTGTGGCCAAGTGGTTAGCGGCGTGGATTATGTTGCAAGGGAGCCTGGGTTCGAATCTCATGAGAAGCAAGGGAGTATTTATTTTGCGGATTGGACGGCAAGAGTTTCAGTTGAATTTAAACTCTACTGACGAAGGGATCCCACATCGGAAAGATACAAAGAAGGAAGGTGAAGAGCTAGCTATATAAAGAGCGTTCCAGGAGGAGAGTTATCATACCTAGTTGGCGTTGGGCAAAGGAGTGCTCGGAGCGCGGTTTAGCAGCTTCAGATTCCTATCAGGTGTGTAACTCTCTCTACTCTAGTTGTAGAGCGACAAATGCCGAAGTGCCAGTCACGGCAATAGTAGCCACACGAGTGTGCGAGCGCACGTGTGGGGCTTCGACGCGATAGTTGAGGCCATCAGTAGTATTCTTGTGGGTTGGGGCTGCTTGGGCCGCGATGGGCCAAAGTGGGCCCAATGGGCCCATAGGCCCAATTGAGCAAAATGTATGATGGTATAGTATATAGTGAACTAGACTAGATGGAACTTATATATGTGGCTAGATTTAGGTTAGGTGGGCCACACGAGCGTGTGGACCCGAATGGGCCGGAATCAGGTTTTAGGCCCAATAGTCCGGTAAAGACAGAATTGGTAGTCGAGTCGCTCGGGGCGACATTGGGCCTTCGGAAAGGCCATTCCAGGTACGAAATTACTGAAATACCCTTAGTGGGTAAATTACCAAAATACCCCTAGAAGGTAAATTACTGTTATACCCTTAGAGGTTGATTGGCTTGATTATGTCGTATTTGTTATTCTGATTATGATGGTAATTCGTTTCATACGTTATTTGTGATATATGATTTGCATACATGTCATACTGCATACGAATTATTATGTCATATTGCATGGGTATGATGAGAGGAGGGGGAAGATATGATTCTAGACTGTCACCAGTGGTTTTGACCACACAGTGGGTTGGCCCCGCTTTCTATATTATTTTTGTGACTAAGTCTCAGTGGTTTTGACCACCAGTGGTTTTGACCACACCGATATTATTTGCAACTACGGTCACCAGTGGTTTTGACCACATATTGCTATCTTTGTGGCTCGTCCCAGTGGTTTGGTACCACAATGGGTTGGCCCCACATACCGATATACGGGATTGTCATCAGTGGTTTTGACCACATTGTGGGTTGGCCCCACACATATTATTGTGACTACGGTCACCAGTGGTTTTGACCACACCGATATTATTTGTGACTACAGTCACCAGTGGTTTTGACCACCAGTGGTTTTGACCACACGGGGTAGATTTGGGAGTTTCGGATGGATAGGATGGATGGGTTGCATGACATGCATATTTGTACATGGATCTGTGTATGAGCTTAACATACTTTGGATGGGGATTTACACACTGAGTCTCGATGACTCACCCCTTAGTTAATTTTGCAGGTAATCGTTAGATCGCGGATTTGGGAGCTGAGGCGGACTCGTGAAGGCCATACATTATTTTCTCGTAAACTTGTTCTCTTATTTCAACTTATTTTTAATTCGAGATTTTAAGTTGTAATAAGGCCGCTTTAACTGTATTCTTGGTATTTTATCTGGTTTAGCTTTTAATATGATTGATGCCTATTGTTATCAAATGTTCAATACGGGAATGTCCTAAACCCTTAATAACCGTTTTCTAAAATGTTAACAAAAGGATATCAAGCGAATAAATATTTAAACTCGAAATTTTTAACAAACGCGCAGTTTTTAAACAACCCTTTTATGTGACATGCCAGATCCGGTCGTAATGTTTAGGCCGGGTTTGGGGTGTTACATGTTGGAGTCTCGATCACCATTTTAGCCTTTTAAGGTTCCTTAGACGCATCAGTTGAAAAAGATATCTTCTTTAAGTCATCATCATTTTCCCCAATCATCGACATATTCTGAAAAAAATATAATTTTGTTAATTATGATTTGTAGAAAAATCAAAGTACACATGAGCTTTGGTTTAGTTTATTTATATTTACATGTCTTCTTCCTTATATAGAAGAAAATTAACCCTACCATCATTGGTTAAACACATACAAAAAATGAACATAAAGAAAAAGTCAACATGCCAACATATACAATGAAAGGTGAAAGCAACGAAAACCATGATAACAAATACTCTTGGCTGAAAATTTGAACTTTTATCATAAACCAATTTGGAAAAAAAATAAGCTGAAAATTAGATAATTCAACTACCATAACTCAATTACTTATTCTCTCAGAGTTGGTGGAAAAAGTGGACTAAATAAGAACCAAGAGAACAGTTAAGATGATAATTACAGTAAAAAAATTAATTAATAAATGAGTTTTTTATCAAAGACAGTATCGTCAGAACAATTTAAATTACAGTCAACAAATAACATCAGAAAAAAGGAACATGATTTATGAACAGAAACTATCCATAGGGCATAGGTAAGAACAAAGTGCATTTAGAAAAAAGAAGAAGTATAAAGTTGTCTTATATGATTAAACAGTCTGCAGAATACAATCGATGAAAGTCTGGTTGTCTAATACTAGACAAAGTTTATAGCAAATCATTCGTCTCCTCATTCCTATAGGGTCACAACATGAGGTATAAAATGGAAACAATCAAGCAATAATTTAGAATCTTTAAACATAATAATAGTAAATATCAAGTTCTAGCATTTACGGTTGTTATAAAATATCCATAATTTCTAATTTTCAATCATCCAAAAGATTTGCAAAACACCATAGTGAAATAGAAAACAAAAGCTCAAACCGACTGACTAGTCATCAGGTCACCAACTTCCATGACCTTCCGGCACTGGGCAGGCGTCAACCCCCATACATGGTCTTATGACTTTGCGAAGACCTGTGTTTTTGGTAAACAGTCTCCCGGGCCTAGTCACTGCGACCCCCTTTGTGAGGAGGCACCCCTTCTCCCGAAGTTATGGGGCTATTTTGATGAGTTCTTTAGAAAAAAACAAACAAAAACAAAACAAAATAGAGAAGTTTGAGAAGAGACAAAGAGAGAGACGGGTAGACTGAAATATTGAATAGTAGCGCTTTCTTGAGCTTTGAGACGGCGACGAGCGGTGATGGTGGAAACAGTCAGACGACGGGTGTCGGGTGGTCACAGATGGTCAGTCGATCAGTAGGAGTGGGGTTGACAGAGATGATTTGCACGGGAGAATTGAACAAGTGGGATAGTGATTTAGTAATTAGGGTAAAAAATTAGAAATCAGTTTAAGTTTTAACTGAAAAATGTAAATAATTTAAAAAACATATACAAATACACATAGGTAACAGGGTTGAGTATCCATGGAATTTAGAAATAGCGGCCCGAGCTCGACCCGTGAACCTTTAAAAAATGGCGAGTCAGGTACCCGGCCTGGAAATTTTTTAAAAAATAAAAAAATACCCATTTATTTTTTTATCGGGTCAACGGGTTGAGTATCTCAGGTCAGGTATTTTTGAGCACCCCTTGTTGGAAAATATGGACATCACATATAATAAGGTTAATTACATGTTATTATTTACTATCATGATAGGTTAGCCCAAATTAAAAGTGATCTAATTTGGTTAAAATTTTATTGGGCTTTAATTATTAAATAAAGTATGTGTCAAATATGTGTAGATACTCTAGTAATTGAGTTCTAATCAAATTCTAATTAATTATGGGCTAATTAGAATTTGATTAGAACTAATATGCCAAGGTTATAAATATTAGGGTTATGGTCCCCAAATTATACACAAGATATCTTTTCTAATATCCCATCATTAGGGAAGAGAGCAGATACTCTTTGAATTTCTTGTGTGATAATTTGGAAGATCAAATCCCTAAAACCTGGTAAAACTTCAAGGAATTCGTGGATTCAGGTATGCTTCCGCATTTAGTTTTATTCTTCATTTATTCTTGATGATTTGACATGATAGATCCTGGTTTATTAAGCTTTATTTCAGATTTATTTTACAAATCTAACAAGTGGCATCCGAGCTTTGTCATGTTGAATCTTTGAGAATGAATTGATTCTTTATTATTTTCGGATTGATTCATTTTTCTTTTTAAATTTTATGGATTTGATATTTTAATTATATTTTATGTTGAATCGTTAAGAATCCTAATAAGTATTTGGGTTGTGATTCTTTAAATAAAGTTTTAAGGTTTTATAAATATAATCTAGTTTAATAGTTGCATATGCTATTGGAAAGATGAAGGTTTATTTATTTATTTGTAAAAATTGATTTGTGAGATTTCTTTATCTTCGTTTCAACAATTATTTTATAAATTTTGGTTAAAGTCACTATTAAATTAAAGTTACAGACTTGCAACTTTTTGCAATTGAAGAATTCTAATTGGGTTGTATAATTGGTTTTGAAAGTTGGTAATCGAATAAATGAATGTTGGTAAGATTTTTTTTTTGCACTATTTGTTTTAAATTTTCTGTTTGTTGTTGAATAAATATTGTAACACCCCAAACCCGGCCTAAACGGTATGACCAGATCTGGTATGTCACATGGAAAGGTTGTTTTAATGTCTTTTGAAATAGGAGAAATTTCGTGATGTGTTAGCATTTGAAATTCAAATTCAGCTTTAAGGCTTCCTTGTAAAATTTTATTATCACTCTCAACAGCTGAAAACAGATTTTGTGTTACGAAAGCCGAAATTGGGGAATTTCATAAACGTGACATTTGGAAACAATGTTTGCGGTTTTAAGAAAATTTCCAATTTAATTAGTTATTCGCTTGTCATCCTTTGTTAACACTTTGAAAAGAAAATGTTTGTTTATATTTTTATTTTAGAAAAGCTCCACATTTGACATCTCATAAAATATGTAATAACAGCTTAAAGTCAAAACCCAAATTAAAGTTACGGAGGCCTCATTACATAACAAAAACCCAAATTAAAATAAGTTTAAATAAAGGAAATGAATTTATGTAAGAAGTAATGCATGGCCACCTCGAAGTCCACCTCGGCTCCAAATTCGCAACTAGGACTTACCTGCAAAGTTAAGCAGAGGGGTGAGTCACCAAGACTCAGTGTGTAATTCCCCTTATAACGCAATCGGGCTTTAAGCCCACACATGCACATTGGGCCTTACCCCTCACAACATGGCATAGTAAAAATGTATGCAATGCAATCCAGCCCAACCTAGTTTTCCATCCTCTACATCTCCTGAATCAGCCAAACACCCGTGGCATCATGCCACTGTGGTTCCAAACCACTGTGGTCCCAGACCACTTGTGACAGAGTCACATAATATATAAACGTGGGGCCAACCCACTGTGGTCCCAGACCACTGTGACAATCTTTGATAAGTATATGTGGGGCCAACCCACTGTGGTACCAAACCACTGAGATAAGTCACTGATAAATATATGTATACGTGGTTCCAAACCACTGTGGTCCCAGACCACTGTGACATAGTCACTGATAAAATATGTGAGGCCAACCCACTGTGGTACCAAACCACTGTAACGGTCACTGAATCACACTTCCCCTTTCAATCATATCCCAAAGCCCATGCACATATTATCATACTGAGATGAATGCAGTCATACTTCCAATGTACAACAAATAATCACATCATACATATAATTAGTTTATGCTTATTCGAAAAACAAAGTCATACAGGTACTTACCTGGTACCTCCAACCTTAGGTACTTACCTGGTACCTCCAACCTTACCCATAAGGGTATCTCAATTGTCTGTACAGTCGTTTCGGCTTTCAGCCAACACAGTTATTAACGCAAAATAATAAGAAAAGTGTGAGCATTACACACTAAGGGTATTTCAGTAATTTTTCAAATCGAGGGTATTTCGATAATTTCGCAAACCAGGGGTATTTCGGTAATTTTGCAAACAAAGGGTATTTCGGTAATTTGGCAGGTAATCATTAGATCGTGGATTTGTGAGCCAAGGCAGACTTGTGGTGGCCATGCAATGTTTTTCTACTAAACTCATTTCTTTTATTTAAAGTTATCCTTAATTGGGATTTTGATGTGTAATAAGGCCACTAGAACTTAAATTTGGGTTTTGATACAATGTCGATATTGCATGCTTTATAAACTGTCAAAGGTGAGATTTTTTCTAAGATTAAAAACTTTGAACAAATAGTTTTCAAATTGTTAACGAAAGATGGATTACCAGTAACTAATTAATTTGGAGATTTCATTAAAACCACAATTTCGTTTTCAAATGTCACATTTATGATATCCTTGATTTCGGTTTTTATAAAAACGGATTTGCTACAACCTGGTGAATCAATTTAATTAAAAGACGGTACGAAACCTTCAAACAAAAATTTTAAACCATTTTCAAGAAGACACTCAACGAAAAGTTTTAAGTTACGATGTTTTTTAAAACCTCATTTCCTGTAACATGCCAAATTTGGTCGTAGCGTATTGACCGGGTTTGGGGTGTTACAAATATGGAATCATCATCTTTTATCTTTATTCATAATGAATTATATTCACCATAATATACGAATGATTACTTTTGGTTTCTATTATAATTATTTTATATAAGTTTTAGTCCTTATGGAACTTGAGTAAAATTAAAATATTTGGGATTTTTTTTAAAATATGGTGGCTATGAATTTTCATAAGTAGTTGCGCATATAAAGACTTTTATATAATTTGAGATTCTTTTTATATTTAGTGGTTATGGATTTGTTTTTAAGTATTTGTGCGTATAAAAGAAGTTTTATGATAATGTCTTTAGTCATGAATATAAATTTGACTTTACATGAAATATGTAAGGCAAGCCAGTATTATTTTTATATTATTATAATTGTGTGTATATATTATGTGTGTATATATATTATATGCATATCAATGATTTTGAGGATTAATGCATGATTATAGTTTGAGAATAGGTGTTTATAACCATTATTCAATAAGATATTTTTTATAGTTTAATTGGTGAAATTAAGTCTTGATGGATACCGTTGAAGTTGTTAATTTTTTTTATAGTTATACATTCAATTTTATGGGTGTTTTGGTGCAAAATCATGTCAACTATATAAACGTTTAGATATTTTGGTTTTAAGTTTGGTTCTATAATCTTAGGTTTTGGCAACTTATGGTTCCAAATATTTGGTTAAATTATGATGATATGGTTTATTGTATGAATTGTGGGATATGCCAACTATTATGATTTTGTTTTTCTTTTTTAGATTTATTGGCTTGAAAATATTTTTCAAGTATTCATGTGAATATTTGTTTAATCATAAATACAACTTTGGATTTGCATGGTAAATTCAGGGTAAGTTTTTCTATTTGATTATGAATACATGTATATGAGTGAATTGCTTTGGTGTTTTTATCCATGCCAAAATTATAAATAGATGTCCTTTTTAATTATTTGGCTTTGAACCACTACATTTGTAACACCCCTTACCTTCGTTTGACGTCGGAAACAGGGTACGAGGCGTTACCAACTTAAACACATACTAACATACATTTCTGGGTCATAAAAGTTCGTTCAAATTTAAAACTTTTCAAACTTTATCTTAAAATCCCTAATATGAGCCTACGAGGCCCAAAACATATATTAAAAGTAGATCAGGACTAAACCGGGAACCTTAGAAAACTTTAGAAAATTTCATTGGAAATAGGAGCACACACACCCATATGAACTTGGGGCACGACCGTGTGGCTGGCATGGCCATGTCCTTAGCCCGTGCGCGAGCCTAACTTGTGCTTCGTGAGAAGTCAAGATGTCACAAAGCCTGCCACACGCTCGTGTCCATGGCCCGTGTCCCACACACGGCCATGAAAAACCCGTGTCTCAGCCCGTGCATAAAAACTTGACATTCTGTTTCTAACGTCATCAACCCAATAAGGTCACACGGCCTAGGCACACGCCCGTGTGCTAGGCCGTGTGGCGAATTTAATTTCGCATTTAAGGTGCAGACTTCACACGGCCTGGGCACATGCCCATGTATTATGGTCGTGTCATCCACACAGTTGAGACACACGGCTGTCCCCCAGCCTGTGTGGTTACTACTAGACATTCTGTTTTACCAAATTTAGGTGCAGGGGACACACGATCGGACTACACGCCCATGGGGCAGACCGTGTGTCACACACGACCTAGACACACTGTAATATCCTGGAATTAGGGGCCCTGCATTATTGTGTGTTACTGTGTGTTGGCATGTTTTGGTTGTTATTTTGATGTGTTTGGGGGTCCTGGGAAGGCTCGGGGTTAAGCTCGAGCCTTGGTAGAAATTTTGTTTTTAGACACTTTAGGGGAGAGCTGGCAGAGGCAGGTCTTAAGTATTAATACTTGTGTTTGATGACACAAGAAAAGGAATGGTAAAGTGGCAAGGGGACGCCACTTAGAGTGCAGGAAAGTGGCGTCACAAGGGGAAAGCAGCAGGGATGAGGTTCGAATCCCACAAACCTCACTTGGAGGCTTTATTTTTGCGTCTAGGGAGCTAAAGTGGTGGCTTGTAGCAGGGACTCTGGAAGGAGTCAAACCGTTTGAATTGGTGGACATGAGGTGTTGGTGGGGTTTGAACGGGTCAACAAAGTTTGAATGAGTGAAGGGGAGTGAAACGGGAAGGAAATCAAGGGAATTCAAGTGGTGGAAGTGATGGCCGATTGTGGGAAGCTTGAAGAGGGGGAGAAATCGGTTTAGTGCTAAGCTAAGGTGTGTGTCGAAATTCTTAAGCTTTTGGTACTTGGCTCTTTTCTTTTGAGTGTGGTTCAATTGGTCATAGAGGTATGTTATTTTGGTGGCTAGCATCTTTGAGCTAGAGTTTTCTTTTCTTCTTGGAATTTTGGCCATTTGCGTTCGTTTTGCTTTTGCTTTACCAAAGAAACTGTGGCATTTTTTTTCAACTCTTACTCTCTCATCTTTCTTTTCTCTTCATATTTTCCTGTAGCCGAAACCACCATCTTCTTTCTTCTGCATCACCTATTCTCTTTGACTTGTAGGTGTTGGCCGAATCTTGCACCATTATCATCCCCTCTTTGTCATTCAACTTTCTTCTTCTTCTCTTTGCTACTCTATCTTCCAAAGCCAAAACCCTTCTCTGCATCTTTTCCTTTCTTGCGCTTCATTTTCTTTTCTCCTCTTTGGCCGAATCTCCCTAGACCTTTTGCTACCTGTTTCTTCTTTATAACCGAACCTACACCCTTTCTATTGATTCTACTAGTAGCCGATTATAGACTCTCCATTCGGTATACTCTTGTTTCGAGGGGCACATCTCCATCATCTCTTCATCGTGTGGCCTGCTTTCGAGAGAAACTTGGTAAGTGGGTGTGGTCGAATGTATGGAAAAGGGTCTTTATCGAATCGTTTGGCTGAAAGGCCACTTCTTTTGTTTTATTTTTGTGAATCGGTTCTAACTTGGAATTGATTAGGGACCCATTTGGTTTCACAAACCAACCTGTAAGCGTTCGGCTTGTCGTTGATCCAGGTAAGATATTCTCATCATCTCTTCTACTCCTGTTCTTCAAATCGATCACTCTTGCTACCATAACGCGTACTTTTGTTCTTCATGGCTAGTGGCTGAATACCAGGAAGAGAAGTGCTAAAACTTCCCTAGTTGCCAAGAGTTCCTTTCCAAGCAGTTTTGCTTATTTGCGTTAGTTCAAAGGTAAGGAGTTACCCTTTTGTTCTATTCATTTGATTGATCTCGAACGATTCGTCACCTTAATTTGATATCGTTGTTAGTTAACCATGGTTCTGTTATGGTATTGTATTGATCAAGTTTCTCCATGGATGCAAGTGTCGGTCAATCGAGGGAAGGGAGCGAACCCATAGTTGCGGCTCCTAAGTTCAAAAGGCGATCGGTGTCGACAGTTTGGGATTTTTCGCAGGGTTGTGGTAAAGAGCCGACGTCTGCTTGGGATACGCAAATAGCCGTCGTCCCTACTAGTGGAAGCGTCGACGTAGAAAGCCTAGTGTTACGTGTTATCAGGTGTGTATTACTCACACGCCTTCTTTGTTGATTGTGTTATTAACTATAATGGCTGAAAGCCGAAATGACTGATAGTGTAGGCAAAATACCCTTATGGGTAAGGTTGGAGACGCCGGGTAAGTTCTTCGATATTGATATTCTTGATAGTATGCGTGTATGTATTTTTTATGTTATGTTATCTGTTACACTATGATATTGGTTGCATACACATTGTGCACGATGTAAAGAGCATGGACTCAGGATTGAATGAAAGGAGGAGGGAGAATCAGTGACTACTGTCACGAGTGACTATTGTCACGAGTGGTCTAAGTACCACGGTGGTTGAAACCACGGATAATCTAATCAGTGACTCGTCTTGGTGGTCAAGTACCACAGTGGTTGGCCCCACGTATGCATAATAAATCAAATATTGTCACGGTGGTCAAGTACCACAGTGGGTTGGTCCCACGAGTACATATTATAGTGACTTTGTCACGAGTGGTCTAGGACCACGGTGGTCATGAACCACAATGGCATAATGCCACGGGTGTTTTGGATGGAGAGTTAAACTGGGTTGGGCTGCATTGCATACATGTGACATGTGCTGTTTTGAATGGGCTAAGGCCCAGTTCGCGTATACGGGGATTTACACACTGAGTCTCGATGACTCACCCCTTTCCTAATTTTGCAGGTAATCAGTAGATGGCGGGTTTTGGGCCATGACAGACTCGAGGTGGCCATGCGTTGCAATTTCTTTAGTAAATTCAAACTTTAATTGAAATTTATTTCTATTCTAGGATTTTAACTTGTAATAAGGCCGTTTTAACTTTATTTTGAGATTTTTTTATAAACTGATTTTATACATGCTATGAATTACTTAAAAAGAAACGGGATTTTCTTAAAAGCATAAAAGGAAGTTTTTTTTTACAAGTGGATAACAAGCCGTAAATAATTAAAACTTGGGATTTTTCTTAACATTACAACTAATATTTTCAAAGAAATCACGCACCTCAATATTCATCTCAATTGTCACCTTTCAAACATTCTTCTAAGTTAGGTTTTGATGAAATAAGCCTGTTTTTAGCACCTAATCTATTTAAATAAAATGAAATAAAATATATAATAATAAGTAAAAAGCCCTCAACATGAATTCACCAAACAAGATAATTTCTCAAGTCGCGATGTTTTCCAAAGTTTTCAAATTTAATTCCTCTGTAGCAATCCAAATTCGGTCGTAACGTTTTGACCGGGTTTGGGGTGTTACAATTGTGATATCAGAGCCTAGGTTTCAAAAATTCGGCTGTGGGTATGGGGTTTAAAAATGTTTCAAAAGATGGTTTAGAAAATGGTTTAGAAACATATATGTTTTCTGGAAGCATGGCACCCGAGCCTCCGGCACCAAATCCGTATGGTAAGTCTTCTGACTTTTGGTTGTTTTACATGAAGTGAGTGTAGTATGCTATGACTATTTGTGCTAGGAAACTCCACTCTAGAGACTGAAACCTTAGGTATGCATAAATTGGCGAGAACTGCTCATAATGCTATTTCCATAAAACTGATATGTAATAAACAGTGGAAGAAAGCATTAACTCACAAAACTCTTAATCAGATTAAAATCGCGTTAGTAGAAATGAGTACTAGAGGACGTGGATGCGGTATGCGAGGCCGTGGAAGAGGCCGAGATGTTGGGGCTGAGCCTTCGGAATCTGGGTATGGGCAGGAAGGTGAAGTGCTCGCATCGCCAGTTGTGAAAGTGAAATTTTAGGATCAAACTGGTGGAGAGATTGTTGTGTCTCAGGCTATGTTACGTGTTCTGGAAAGAGTGGCTGGAGCGAGCACGGGATCAGTGGCTCTGAAATCTGTGTTGGAGCGACTTCGATCGAACGAGACTGAAATGTTTAGGGGCGTTTCTGGTGTGGCTCCTAATGTAGCCGAGTACTGGTTAGAAGCAATGGAACGAATTATGGATGATCTTGACTGTAATGCGGAGGAAAAACTGAAAGGAGTTGTTTCTCTTCTCCGAGATGAGGCTTACCAGTGGTGGCTCACGGTTAGGGATGGTACAGCAGCGAATCGCGTTACCTGGGACTTCTTTAAGTCTGCATTCCAGGGGAAATACATTGGGTCGAGCTATGTGGACGCACAGCGTAAGGCATTCTTTAACTTGGTTCAGGGGAGTAAGTTAGTGGGCGAGTATGAGGCAGAATTCCTACGTCTTAGCCGGTATGCCCGGGGCATTGTGTCAACGGATCATGAGCGTTGTGTCCGGTTTGAAGATGGTCTGAGGGACGAGTTGCGAGTACTGATAGCTCCGCAACGGAAAAGGGAGTTTGCTGTTTTGGTTGAGAAGGCTAAGATAGTTGAAGAGGCAAAGCGATCTGAAAGGCAGAATCAGGATAGGGACAAGGGTAGGAATAAGAGAAGTTTTGGATCATCAAGGTCTACTGGGAATTTTCAGAAGAGGCCTAGGTTGGATGGGCCGAATCAAACTGCGAGGCTTGTTGTTGCTGGTCAGCCACAGCTATGTGCTACGTGTGGGAAGTTTCATTTTGGAGAATGTTGGGAAAGAAGTAATGGATGCTTCACATGTGGATCAGTGGATCATCGGGTAAGAGATTACCCGCAGGAGCCAAGCAGAGCGCGACCAGCCGGTCAGAGTTATGTTTAGCCTGGTAGAGGTGGTCAGCAGCCACAGAGAGGTCGTGGTCCGACCAGAGGAGGAAATGGTCTTGGTCGTGGACGTGGAGCACCGGGCAGAGGTGCTGGGAACCCAGATGCAAGATAGCCGGGGTTGGTTTATGCAGTTAGACACCGAGATGAGGGCAATGCACCGGACGTCATAACTGGTACGTTCCTTATTTACGGATTGCCTTTTACTGCACTGATTAATATTGGGTCAACACATTCCTATGTTGCTAGTACTGTGTCTAGAACTCTAAACATAGACTCTGAGATTGCTTCTAGGGAGATGATTGTACTTAGCCTTTAGGACAATCTGTAGTGGTAAACAAACTCTTTAGGAGCATGCCTTTAGAAGTACAAGGGATGGTTTTCCTGGTTGACTTGATGGAACTGCCGTTGGGTGAGTTCGATTTGATCTTAGGCATGGACTGGTTAGTGAGATATCGAGCAAACTTGGATTGTGCTGCTAAGCGCATGGTGTTCAGGACTCCTAAGGATGATGAGGTGGTGGTGATAGGTCAAAGGAGGAACTACTTGTCTAATGTAGTGTCCACTTTAAAGGCTGAAAGAATGGTAAGAAAAGGATGCGAGGCATTCTTAACTTTTGTTCGAGCTCTGAAGGCCAAGGAGTTGACTGTAGGGGATGTTAGAACAGTGAATGAGTTCTCTGATGTTTTTCCAGAAGAGCTTCCAGGGTTACCTCCGGATCGCGAGGTGGAATTCGGTATTGATCTTCTTCCGGGAACAGCTCCAGTGTCTATTGCCCAATATAGAATGGCGCCGAAGGAGTCGGTGGAACTGAAAGCCCAAATTCAGGAACTGTTGGACCGGGGTTTCATCTAACCCAATGTGTCACCTTGGGGAGCGCCGGTGTTGTTTGTTAAGAAGAAGGACGGGTCGATGCGGATGTGCATTGATTATAGGCAGTTGAACAAGTTGACGATTAAGAATAAGTACCCGTTGCCTAGGATAGACGATCTGTTCGATCAGTTGCGAGGCACTTCGGTCTTTTCAAAGATAGACTTGAGGTCAAGTTATCACCAACTTAAGGTCAAGAAGGCAGATATCCATAAGACAGCTTTCTGAACTCGTTATGGGCACTACGAGTTCTTAGTGATGCCGTTTGGGTTGACGAATGCACCAACTGCGTTTATGGACATGATGAACTGGGTATTCCAACCCTATCTGGACTGGTTTGTCGTGGTGTTTATAGATGATATTTTGGTCTCTTCAAGTTTGGAAGAGGAGCATGATTCGCATCTTCGGGTGGTTCTGCAAATTCTAAGAGAGAAACAGTTGTACGCCAAATTCAGTAAGTGTGAATTTTGGCTAAAGGAAGTTACCTTTCTGGGACATGTTGTGTTTGCTGAGGGGATTAGGGTTGATCCTCGGAAAATTGAAGCCGTGTTGGATTGGAAATCGCCTAAGTCTGTGGCAGAAATTTGGAGTTTTCTTGGGTTGGCTAGGTATTACAGGAGGTTTGTTGAGGGATTATCACTAATAGCCGCACCGTTAACCAAGTTGTTACGGAAAGGGGTACTGTTTGTCTGGTCAGATAAGCAACAAGAAAGCTTTGAGAAGCTGAAGAGGATCATGACTAAGGCTCCTGTACTGATTCAGCCTAAGGCTGGGAAGGAGTTTGTCGTTTACTGTGATGCGTCGCACACATGCAAGAAGGGAAAGTGGTGGCATATGCATCTCGGCAATTGAGACCACATGAAGTGAATTATCCCACGCATGATCTGGAGTTGGCTGCAGTAGTGTTTGCATTGAAGATCTGGAGACATTATCTGTGTGGGGAGAAATCCATCATTTATACAGACCACAAGAGCCTAAAATATCTCCTTACCCAGAAGGAGTTGAATTTAAGGCAGCGGAGGTGGATCGAGTTATTAAAGGACTATGATTGTTCGATTGAATACTACCCGTATAAAGCTAATGTAGTGGCAGACGTGTTAAGCCGTAGGGTGATCTCGGGCTTAAGGGCAATGTTTGCTCATCTCAGCTTGTATGATGATGGAAGTTTATTAGCTGAACTTCAAGTGAAACCTTCTTGGATCAGCCAGATAAAAGAGAAGCAATTGTCTAATGAATCATTGAGTGCGAAATTTTGGCTAGTAGTAGGTGGTGAGATAGCAGATTTTAGTGTGAATAGTAATGGGGTATTATGTTTTCGGGAAAGGGCTTGTATGCCGAAGGATTCTGAATTGAGACGGAAGATTCTACAGGAAACGCATAGTAGCCCATACGCTATGCATCTTGGTGGAAGTAAGATGTATAGGGATCTGTGAGAACAGTTTTGGTGGACGGGTCTGAAGCAAGAAGTGACTGAGTATGTGGGTAAATGCTTGACATGTCAACAGGTGAAAGCGGAACACCAATTGCCTTCGGGGTTGCTACAGCCAGTAAAGATTCCACTTTGGAAGTGGGAGAGGATAACGATGGACTTTGTGAGTGGGCTACCCCTTACGCCTATGAAGAAAGATTCAGTGTGGGTAGTTATCGATCATTTGACGAAGTCTGCTCACTTCATACCAGTTCGGGTTGATTATTCGTTACAGAAGTTAGCCAAACTTTATGTGGCGGAGATTGTGAGGTTGCATGGGGTACCTGTGTCTATCATATCAGATAGAGACCCCAGGTTTACGTCGAGGTTCTGGAAGGCATTGCATCAAGTGCTGGGTACGAGATTGGATTTCAGCACAACGTTTTACCCACAGACTGATGGTCGGTCGGAAAGGGTAATTCAGATCTTGGAAGACATGTTGAGAGGCTGCGTCATTGACTTCAGGGGTAGTTGAGAGGAGTTCCTACCGTTGGTAGAATTCGCATACAACAACAGCTACCAGTCTAGTATTCAGATGGCACCCTATGAAGCGTTGTATGGTCGAAAATGTTGCACTCCAACTTGTTGGACAGAGTTGGGCGAGCGTCAGATGTTGGGTCTAGAGTTGGTTTCTGAAATAGAGGAAAAGGTTAAGTTGATTCTGGCGCGGTTGAAGGAAGCTTCCGACAGGCAAAAATCTTACGCTGATCTGAAGCGTAAGGATATAGAATTTGCAGTGGGTGATCAGATTTTTCTAAAAGTTTCACTGTGGAAGAAAGTCTTAAGGTTTGGTCGGAAGGGCAAGCTGAGCCCTAGATTCATTGGGCCTTATCGTGTGTTGAAACGTGTGGGACCAGTGGCTTATCAGCTCGAGTTACCTCCGGAATTGGGGCAGATACATGATGTATTCCATGTCTCGGTGCTAAGGCGCTACCGTTCGGACCCATCTCACATTGTACCGGTGGAAGAAATCGAGGTAAGACCTGATTTATCCTTTAAAGATGAACCAATGCAGATCAAGACCGAGATGTTAAAGTGTTGCGGAGAAAGACGGTCCCATTGGTTAAAGTGTTATGGCAGAATCACGGTTCAGAGGAAGCCACGTGGGAGCTAGAGGATGTGATGCGATGGCAATACCCTCATCTCTTTTGACCAGGTAAATTTCGCGGCCGAAATTTCTTTAAGGGGGTGGAACTGTAACATCCTGGAATTAGGGGCCCTGCATTATTGTGTGTTACTTTGTGTTGGCATGTTTTGGTTGTTATTTTGATGTGTTTGGGGGTCCTGGGAAGGCTCGGGGTTAAGCTCGAGCCTTGGTAGAAATTTTGTTTTTAGACACTTTAGGGGAGAGCTGGCAGAGGCAGGTCTTAAGTATTAATACTTGTGTTTGATGACACAAGAAAAGGAGTGGTAAAGTGGTGAGGGGACGCCACTTAGAGTGCAGGAAAATGGCGTCACAAGGGGGAAGTAGCAGGGAGGAGGTTCAAATCCCACAAACCTCACTTGAAGGCTTTATTTTTGCATCTGGGGAGTTAAAGTGGTGGCTTGGAGCAGGGACTTTCCAAGGTGGTTGGTGGAAGAAGTCAAACCGTTTGAATTGGTGGACATGAGGTGTTGGTGGGGTTTGAACGGGTCAACAAATTTTGAATAAGTGAAGGGGAGTGAAAGGGGGAGGAAATCAAGGGATTTCAAGTGGTGGAAGTGATGGCCGGTTGTGGGAAGCTTGAAGAGGGAGAGAAATCGATTTAGTGCTAAGCTAAGGTGTGTGCCGAAATTCTTAAGGCTTGTGGTACTTGGCTCTTTTCTTTTGAGTGTGGTTCAATCAGTCATAAAGGTGTGTTATAGTGCCGTTTGGTGGCTAGCATCTTTTGAGCTAGAGTTTTCTTTTCTTCTTGGAATTTTGGCCATTTGCATTCGTTTTGCTTTTGCTTTACCAAAGAAACTGTGGCATTTTTTTTCAACTCTTATTCTCTCATCTTTCTTTTCTCTTCATATTTTCCTATAGCCGAAACCTCCATCTTCTTTCTTCTGCGTCACCTATTCTCTTTGACTTGTAGTTGTTGGTCTAATCTTGCACCATTATCATCCCCTCTTTGTCGTTCAACTTTCTTCTTCTTCTCTTTGCTACTCTATCTTCCAAAGCCAAAACCCTTCTCTGCATCTTTTCCTTTCTTGCGCTTCATTTTCTTTTCTCCTCTTTGGCCGAATCTCCCTAGACCTTTTGCTACTCTTCTTCATAACCGAACCTGCACCCTTTCTATTGATTCTGCTAGTAGCCGATTATAGAATCTCCATTCGGTATACTCTGGTTTCGAGGGGCACATCTCCATCATCTTTTCATCGTGTGGCCTACTTTTGAGAGAAACTTGGTATGTGGGTGTGGTCGAATGTATGGAAAAGGGTCTTTATCGAATCGTTTGGCTGAAAGGCCACTTCCTTTGTTTTATTTTTGTGAATCGGTTCTAACTTGAAATTGATTAGGGACCCATTTGGTTTCGCAAACCAACCTGTAAGCGTTCGGCTTGTTGTTGATCAAGGTAAGATATTCTCATCATCTCTTTTACTCCTGTTCTTGAAATCGATCACTCTTGCTACCATAACGCGTACTTTCATTCTTCATGGTTAGTGGCTGAATACCAGGAAGAGAAGTGCTAAAACTTTCTTAGTTGCCAAGAGTTCCTTTCCAAGCAGTTTTGCTTATTTGCGTTAGTTCAAAGGTAAGGAGTTACCCTTTTGTTCTATTCGTTTGATTGATCTCGAACGATTCGTCGCCTTAGTTTGATATCATTGTTAGTTAACCGTGGTTCTGTTATGGTATTGTATTGATCAAGTTTCTCCATGGATGCAAGTGTTGGTCAATCGAGGGAAGGGAGCGAACCCATAGTTGCGGCTCCTAAGTTCAAAAGGCGATCAGTGTCGGCGGTTCGGGATTTTCCACAGGGTTGTGGTAGAGAGCCGACGTCTGCTTGGGATAGGCAAATAGTCGTCGTCCCTGCTAGTGGAAGCGTCGACGTAGAAAGCCTAGTGTTACGTGTTATCATGTGTGTATTACTCACACGCCTTCTTTGTTGATTGTGTTATTAACTGTAATGGCTGAAAGCCGAAATGACTGATGGGGTAGGCAAAATACCCTTATGGGTAAGGTTGGAGACGCCGGGTAAGTTCTTCGATATTGATATTCTTGGTAGTATGCGTGTATGTATTTTTGATATTATGTTATCTGTTACACTGTGATATTGGTTGCATACACATTGTGCACGATGTAAAGAGCATGGGCTCGGGATTGAATGAAAGGAGGAGGGAGAATCAGTGACTACTGTCACGAGTGACTATTGTCACAAGTGGTCTAAGTACCACGATGGTTGAAACCACGGATAATCTAATAAGTGACTCGTCTTGGTGGTCAAGTACCACAGTGGGTTGGCCCCACGAGTACATATTATAGTGACTTTGTCACGAGTGGTCTAGGACCACGGTGGTCATGAACCACAATGGCATAATGCCACGGGTGTTTTGGATGGAGAGTTAAACTGGGTTGGGCTGCATTGCATACATGTGACATGTGCTGTTTTGAATGGGCTAAGGCCCAATTTGCGTTATACGGGGATTTACACACTGAGTCTCGATGACTCACCCCTTTGCTAATTTTGCAGGTAATCAGTAGATGGCGGGTTTTGGGCCGTGACGGACTTGAGGTGGCCATGCGTTTCAATTTCTTTAGTAAATTCAAACTTTAATTTAAATTTATTTCTATTCTGGGATTTTAACTTGTAATACGGCCGCTTTAACTTTATTTCGGGATTTGTTTATAAGCTGATTTTATACATGCTGTGAATTACTTAAAAAGAAACGGGGTTTTCTTAAAAGCATAAAAAGAGGTTTTTTTTTAAAAGTGGATAACAAGTCGTAAATAATTAAAACTTGGGATTTTTCTTAACATTACAACTAATATTTTCAAAGAAATCACGCACCTCAATATTCATCTCAATTGTCACATTTCAAACATTCTTCTAAGTTCGGTTTTGATGAAATAAGCCTGTTTTTAGCACCTAATCTACTTAAATAAAATGAAATAAAATATATAATAATAAGTAAAAAGCCCTCAACATGAATTCACCAAACAAGATAACTTTTCAAGTCACGATGTTTTCCAAAGTTTTCAAATTTAATTCCTCTATAGCAATCCAGATTCGGTCGTAACGTTTTGGCCGGGTTTGTCGTGTTACACACATGCCCGTGTGTCTACCTGTGTAGACAAAAACAAGGCTATTTACCGAGCCCTTTTTGCCACCCTTACTTGCACCAACAGAGGCCACATCCAAGACATACACATCAAGGCCACTACACTCTATTCACATGCAAAATTTATCACATACTTTATCAATCCAATCATGCAACCTACTCATTCATGCATTAACACACCATATATTTCACTGTGCAAATTGCACACTCATGAAAAACATCATCATTTTCATATATCAGTAACAAATATTAGCCATCATCCATGGCCTTATACAAAATGAATCAATCTTCAAGACAAGCCAACACATTTGGCCAAAACAATATGGCACTTGGCAAAAGACCAAGCCCCTATACATGCCATACTTAAAATGATAAATCTAATTATACCAAATGTTCATATTGATAGTGTGTGTAACGGTCTGATTTAGACCCTAATCAAAACGGTGGTTTTGGGACCACGAATTCGAGTCCGAAAAATATTTAAATTTTATTTTCTGTGTTAATTATATGTGAATTAGTATGTGAGAAAGTTTCGTATAAAAATTTGATTGTTTGTGTGCTTAATTAAATAAAAGGACTTAATCGCGTAAAATGTAAAAGTTACAAACTATAGTGAAAAGTACTTAGTTGATAATGGCTTTTTAATATGGAGTCCTTAAAGGGAAAAAAGCCCATTTTCTAAGTTAGTGGCCGGCCATGGACATGAATAACCTTATGTTATAATGAATGGTTATTTTATAATAAAGGTTAATTTGGTAAAATAATAATAATATCATAATATGTTATATTATATCATAAAATAGAAACCATTTTTCATTCTTTCTTCTAGCCGAATGTAAAGAAAAGAAAAAGAATAGAGAAAGCCTTAGGTTCGGCCATTGTTGAAGCTAAATTCAAGGTTAGTTTTAGTTCAGTTTTTGATAATTTCTACGTTTTTGAAATCGTTGCTTCAAATACTTTAAGACCCATGCTTTAATTTTTAAGTTTGATGAATATTTTGAGTTGAACCATTGTTGATAACTTGTTATTTGTGTTGTTTAAGGATGAATTATGATAATTATGTGTTAGATTTATAAGTTTTGTCTTTGAATTTTTGATGAAATTGAGTATGTTGGACTAAATTGCATAAATAAATTTTAGAGGGACTAAAATGTGAAATAAATGAAATGGATGGACTTGTATGAGTACTATGTATATTCGGCCCTTAAGGTGTGTAGCCAAATTTTGTGTATTTTGTGTTTTGTGCAAATAGGACTAAATTGAAAAGGTGTAAAATGTTAGGGGCAAAATGGTACTTTTATGTGTTTTTGGATTAAACTGAATGAAAATATACTTGAATGAGCTTAATTTGAACATGTTTAGATCAAGAACCAAAGAAAACGGATTTGGATCAGGGAAAAGCGAAAATAGTCGAATAGCCGATTTTCGTTGTCCATCGATATCCGAGGTAAGTCTTTAAGCAATAAAACACCGTAAATTATGTATGTAACCTAGTATATGTTGATTTTGGAAATTTTGTAGCTATATTATTGAATAGCCGGATGTGGTTAAGTATAAGATTTGATTTGTTTAAGTTATTCGAATGAGTTATGTTAATTGAATGTTCGTACAAAGAGTTCGAAATGAGTAAAAGATTTGATATATGAAATGATTTGTGTGAGACAGCTTAAAGTATTTTTATTCAGGCTATGAGCCTAGCAAGCCTTGGGCTGGTGAACTTAATCGGGCATTGTGCCTAGCAGGCTTATTGCCGGTGATTGAATATCAGACCTTGGGTCTAGCAGGCCTAGTGCCGGTGCATGTGTTTCAGGCTTATGCCTAGCAGGTTTATACCGGTGAACTAATTTCAACTTATAAATTATAAGACTTCTCAATTATGTGATCATTGAGCATGTAAGTTGATAAAATGAGCTTGTATATATTCGGCCAAACAGGTATGTACATATGAGATATTTAATTGAACTTTTATATTCAGCCAAATGGGTAAGTGTATATGTGATGTTTATTGAGCAAGTATGTGACAAATGTTCTTGTATATTTGGCCTCCTTGATATGAGGATAAAATGATATTGTATTGATATTATGTACTTGTATACTTGTGATGTTTAATGGACATATATATATAATCAGTTATATGCGATTTTATATACAAGGTATTTATTTACTCGGATGTAAATGAGAATATATTGAACTATATGTATATGGTATTATGAGTAAGTTGTTAAGAGATGATATTTTATATTTTAAACTTTTTGCTAAGTTGGTAAATTTGTATATTTAAGGTAAGTTAGTGAAAAATGTTAAGCTATGTAAGGTTAATAGCATTCGGTCATGATAGTCCATTTGTGTTAAGTTATTAATTCATTGTCATTAAGTGATTAGTAAGTTGTTTGAATGTTTAGTGATTTGTTATATTTGCTTAAGACTTACTAAGCTAAGATAGCTTACTTTGTGTGTGTTCTGTTACTCTGTTTTATAGATTTCAGTTGTAAGCTACGAGCTCGGGGATCGCCTTCGAAGTCATCCACACTATCGACTTATTTTGGTATTTTAAGAGTTTGGAATTTTAAACTTAAGGCATGTATAGGCTAACTTAATACTTGGATGATGTTTTGTTGTTTTGAATATAAGCCATGCGAAAATGGCCTGTTTTAAAAGTTAATGATCTAAGGTTTATGTAATCTTAATTATAATATGCGTGTATGTTTTGCTTGGATTATGAATATGGATGTGTTATAATTCATGTTAAGTATATATGTTTGTATATTTATGTTTTGATATGAACTAACCATATACGAATTATTATTATTATTAGCTCATTTGGAAAGTTGTCATATGTGATTGTTTATTAAGTTTGGGTCATGATTTGTTAAAGATTTACTTTTGAAATGTATAATGGAAACATGAATCAACTTTGGAAAAATCATTTTTATTATAATCTTTGTATTTGGCAAGATGTTGAAATTATTGGTTATGTACTTTGGTTGGTATATTTGGATATGATATACATCTGTACATGCGTATAAAGGTTCTGATTCATGAATCATGGATTATGGGAGGTATATATTTGATCTTGTTAATTCGACTATGTTCTTGAATAAGAAATGATCTATATCTTGTTTGGATGTATTTGCACTTGGTATGGAAATTTGGATAAATGTTAAATTTGATTACACAAGGTTTAAGCATGTTTATAAATATACGTATACTTAGTTTTGATAATTGATATCTTGCCTAGGTATAGTAATTATGGATATGTGCATATTCGGTCAGTGAAGATTAGATGACCAAATGAATAGTGATAATGTTATTCGTTGCAAAATGCTTCTATGTGAATTTGGCTAAATGGATTATGATATTATATTAATGTTTAAGTATGCTATGAAAGTACATTACACTTTATGTATTGGATTATGTCTACTTGAGTAGTAAATAATTGATATGACTTGTAATATGCATGGTAATGCCTTATAACCCTAATTCGGTGACAGATACGGGTTAAGGGTGTTACATTTCATTGGTATCAGAGCTTACGGTTTAGTCGATTCTAGGACTATCGTAGCGCGTGTGAGTCTAGCTATACATGCCTTCATTTATAATACGATAGTGTGATGACTTCTGACATCTGAATTGTGTTTTTATATAGTAAATGAATCCCGATAGAGCAATAGCTGATGATGTCGAGAGCGTAGTGCCTAATCCCGCACATGGGACAGCGCCGGTAGAATCTTGACCTATCTCGAGTAGCCAAGAGGGGGAGGCTAAGTAAGCCTTCTATCAAATGATGAACAACTGGTTTACTCAATATATCCGGACTAACCCGGCTGTGCAACAACCTACACCCCTGAATAATCCATCTCCAATACCTATGGTACCTCCGATGATAAATCTGATAAGATTTAACAGGCCTCCTATAGATAAAATCAGAAAACACGGGGCCGAAGAGTTTAAAGCTAATGATGATGATGATGCGGAACGAGCTGAGCTGTGGCTTGATAATACTATCCGTGTGTTCGATGAGCTATCATGTACTCCAGATGAATGCTTAAAATGTGCTATATCCTTATTACGAGACACCGCATATCACTGGTGGAATACACCAGTATTGGTGGTTCCGAAAGAGAAAGTAACTTGGGAATTTTTCCAGACTGAGTACCGTAAGAAATACATCAGCCAGAGAGATTCATCGATCAAAAACACAAAGAATTTCTGGAATTGAAACAGGTTCGTATGACCGTAACTGAGTATGAACAGAAATTTATGAGATTAAGCCGATATGCTCGAGACTGTGTTTCAACCGAGGCTATCATGTGTAAAAGATTCGAAGATGGTTTGAATGAAGACATTAAGTTGCTGGTTGGCATACTTGAGATTAAGGAGTTCGTGGTACTTGTTGAACGAGCCTGTAAAGCCGAAGAGCTTGGAAAAGAGAAAAGAATAGCTGAATTTGAAGCCAGAGACTTCCATAAAAGATCATTGAGTAAGACATTTCATTCAGTATCAAAGAGGTTCAGAAATGAATCTAGTCGACATAAAGCTACTTCAGACTTTTCTAAACGAGATCGAGACCGACCTCCTGTGGGTTCACAAGCTACATCGATTGCTAGTGCCGGTAATGTTCAGCCGAACAGGGTTGAGTACAAGCATTATGGAAAATGGCATTCTGGGAGTTGTAGATTGCATGATCGGTCATGTTTTAAATGTGGATTGATGGATCATTTTATCAGGGAGTGCCCGATGTTAACCGAGCAAAATACTGTTCAAAATGCGAGACCGAGCAACGTGTCAGCATGAGGCAGACCACCCAGGCATTCGGAAAATGTAGGTGGCAGTCAGAGAGGAACAAAGGATACTGCGGTTCGATCAGAGGCTCGTGCATCTGCTAGAGCATATGCTATACGTGCTCGTGAGGATGCTTCTTCCCCAGATGTTATTACTGGTACTTTCACTCTTTATGATACTAGTGTTATTCCATTGATTGATCCTGGTTCGACTCATTCTTATGTGTGTGAAACATTAGTATCCAGTAAGACTCTGTCTGTTGAGTCTACTGAGTTTGTGATTCAAGTATCAAACCCCCTGGGTCGGTGTGTATTGGTTGATAAAGTATGTAAAAATTGCCCGTTGATGATTCGAGGTTCATACTTTCCAGCCGATTTGATGTTGTTGCCTTTTGATGAATTTGATATAATTTTGGGTATGGACTGGTTAACTTTACACAATGCTGTTGTTAAATGCAAAAGAAAGACCATTGATCTAAGATGTCAAAACGGTGAAACTATTCGGATTGAATCTAATGATCTGAATGGGTTACCAGCAGTAATATCTTCAATGTTAGCTCAGAAGTATGTGAGAAAAGGTTATGAAGTTTACTTTGTATATGTGCTTGATAGTAAAGTAACTGAAAAGAGGATTGAATCTGTACCAATTGTGTACGAGTACTCGGATGTGTTTCCTGAAAAATTATCGGGTTTGCCACCTGTTCGAGAAGTAGAGTTTGGTATTGAGCTAGTACCGAGGACTACTCTGATTTCGATAGCTCCGTATCGGATGGCACCTACTGAATTAAAAGAGTTGAAAGCACAGTTGCAAGAGTTAACAGATAGAGGCTTTGCACGAATGAGTTTCTCTCCCTGGGGTGCACCGGTTCTATTTGTGAAAAAGAAAGATGGAACTATGCGAATGTGTATTGATTACTGACAGCTTAATAAGGTGACTATAAAGAATAAATACCTGTTGCCACGGATTGACGACTTGTTTGATCAGCTGAAAGGAGCTTCAGTATTTTCAAAGATAGATTTGAGGTCGGGTTATTATCAGTTGCGAGTCAGAGATTCCGATGTGCCAAAAACTGCTTTCCGGACGAGGTACGAACACTATGAGTTTTTTGTTATGCCTTTCGGACTTACTAATGCACCTGCTATTTTTATGGATCTGATGAATCGAATTTTCAGACAGTATTTGGATCGGTTTGTGGTAGTGTTTATAGATGATATTATGATCTACTCCAGAGATGAAACTGAGCATGCTGAGCATCTGAGACTGGTCCTACAAACTTTGCGAGATAAACAGTTGTATGCAAAGTTTAGTAAGTGTGAGTTATGGTTGCGTGAAGTCAGTTTTCTGGGTCATGTTGTTTCAGCATCTGGTATTCGGGTTGATCCGAATAAAATATCAGCTATACTCGATTGGAAACCACTGAAAAATGTTTCTGAAGTTTGAAGCTTTCTGGGGCTTGCTGGTTACTACAGACGATTTGTAAAAGGTTTTTCTATGATAGCTACACCGTTGACAAAGCTATTACAGAAAGATGTTAATTTCGAGTGGTCAGAAAAGTGTTAGAAAAGTTTTGATCAGTTGAAAGCTTATTTGACCAAAGCTCCAGTGTTAGTCCAGCCTGAATCGGGTAAAGAATTTGTTATTTATAGTGATGCATCTTTGAACGGTTTGGGTTGCGTTTTGATGCAGGAAGGCAAAGTCATAGCTTATGCCTAGAGACAATTGAAGCCACACGAAAGAAACTATCTGACACATGATTTGGAGCTAGCAGCCATTGTGTTCGCGTTAAAGATTTGGATTCATTACCTGTTTGGTGAGAAATTTCATATTTATTCAAATCATAAAAGCCTGAAGTATTTGATGACTCAGAGAGATTTGAACTTGAGACAACGTCGATGGTTAGAGCTGTTGAAAGATTATGAGCTAGTGATCGACTATCATCTGGGAAAAGCTAATGTCGTTGCGGATGCTTTAAGTCGAAAATCATTATTTGCTCTTCGTGCGATAAACACACATATGGTTATGTATGATGATGGTGCGATTGTAGCCGAATTAAAAGCAAGACCGTTGTTTATTCAACAAATTAGTGATGCCCAGAAATTTGATAAAGATTTGTTGACAAAACGAGCTCAGTGTAAAAGTAATGTTGAGTCAGAGTTTCAAATTGATGAGAATGATTGTTTGAAATTCAAAGATCGAATATGCATCCCAAGAAATTCAGAGTTGATTCAGATGATATTGAATGAAGCACATAGCAGTCGATTATCTGTTCATCCGGGTAGCACGAAAATGTATAACGATTTGAAACAGTACTATTGGTGGCCTGGTATGAAACGAGACATATCTGAATTTGTTTCGAAGTGCTTAGCCTGTCAACAAGTAAAGGCCGAACATCAGGTCCCTTCCGGGTTACTTCAGCCGATCATGATACCTGAATGGAAATGGGACAGAGTCACTATGGATTTTGTATCCGGTTTTCCTATGACACCGAGCAAGAAAGATGCAATCTGGGTTATTGTGGATAGATTGACCAAATCAGCTCACTTTGTTCCAGTACGTACGGATTATTCGCTTGATAAGCTTGCTGCATTGTATGTATCTCAAATTGTGAGACTACATGGTGTGCCTATTTCTATTGTTTCAGACAGAGACCCGAGATTCACGTCGAGGTT
The DNA here is from genome assembly GCA_005393395.2 of Gossypium australe. Classification (NCBI taxonomy): domain Eukaryota; kingdom Viridiplantae; phylum Streptophyta; class Magnoliopsida; order Malvales; family Malvaceae; genus Gossypium; species Gossypium australe. Next base: position 64,780,782 of record CM016621.1, on the reverse strand, counting down.
TTGGATGAAATTACAAGATGCTCTAGGTATTAAACTACACTTTAGCACAGCTTTTCATTCGCAGACAGATGGTCAGTCCGAACAATCATTCAGATACTTGAGGATATGTTGAGATGTTGCATCCTCGAGTTTGAAGGTACGTGGGAACGATACTTACCTCTGATTGAATTTGCTTACAATAAAGCTTTCAATCTAGTATCAAAATGGCACCCTACGAAGCTTTGTACGGTCGAAAATGTCGTACACCATTATACTGGACCGAGCTCAGTGAAAATAAGATACACGGGGTTGACCTGATTAAAGAAACTGAACAGAAAGTGGTAGTAATTCGTGATAGTTTGAAAGCTGCATCAGATTGTCAAAAGTCATACACGGATTTGAAACGTAAAGACATTGAGTTTCAGATTGGAGATCGAGTATTATTGAAAGTTTCACCGTGGAAGAAAGTACTCAGATTTGGTCGTAAAGGCAAGTTGAGTCCAAGATTCATTGGACCGTATGAAATCACAGAACGTATCGGGCCGGTTGCTTATAGATTACAGTTACCACCAGAGCTAGAAAAGATTCATAATGTCTTCCATGTTTCGATGCTTCGTAGATATCGATCTGATCCTTCACATGTGATTTGCCCGACAGAGGTTGAGATTCAACCTGATATGACCTACGAAGAGGAACCGATTTGTATTCTGACTCGTGAGATGAAAGAATTGAGAAATAAGAAAATTTTGTTAGTTAAGATACTGTGGCAAAAGCACGGAGTTGAAGAAGCAACATGGGAGTCAGAGGATACAATGAAAGAGCGTTATCCAAATCTATTTACTGGTAAAATTTTCGGGGACGAAATTACCTAAAGGGGGGAGAGTTGTAACATTCCGATTTAGACCCTAATCGGAATGGTGGTTTTGGGACCACAAATCTGAGTCCGAAAAATATTTAAATATTATTTTCTGTGTTAATTATATGTGAATTAGTATGTGAGAAAGTTTCGTATAAAAATTTGATTGTTTGTGTGCTTAATTAAATAAAAGGACTTAATGGCGTAAATTGTAAAAGTTACAAACTATAGTGAAAAGTGCTTAGTTAATAGTGGCTTTTTAATATGGAGTCCTTAAAGGGCAAAAATCCCATTTTCTAAGTTAGTGGCCGGCCATGGACATGAATAACCTTATGTTATAATGAATGGTTATTTTATAATAAAGGTTAATTTGGTAAAATAATAATAATATCATAATATGTTATATTATATCATAAAATAGAAACCATTTTTCATTCTTTCTTCTAGCCGAATGTAAAGAAAAGAAAAAGAAAAGAGAAAGCCTTAGGTTCGGCCATTGTTGAAGCTAAATTCAAGGTTAGTTTTAGTTCAGTTTTTGATCATTTCTACGTTTTTGAAATCGTTGCTTCAAATACTTCAAGACCCATGCTTTAATTTTTAAGTTTGATGAATATTTTGAGTTGAGCCATTGTTGATAACTTGTTATTTGTGTTGTTTAAGGATGAATTATGATAATTATGTGTTAGATTTATAAGTTTTGTCTTTGAATTTTTGATGAAATTGAGTATGTTGGACTAAATTGCAAAAATAAATTTTAGAGGGACTAAAATGTGAAATAAATGAAATGGATGGACTTGTATGAGTACTATGTATATTCAGCCCTTAAGGTGTGTAGCCAAATTTTGTGTATTTTGTGTTTTGTGCAAATAGGACTAAATTGTAAAAGTGTAAAATGTTAAGGGCAAAATGGTAATTTTATGTGTTTTTGGATTAAATTGAATGAAAATATATTTGAATGAGCTTAATTTGAACATGTTTAGATCAAGAACCAAAGAAACGGATTTGGATCGGGGAAAAGCGAAAATAGTCGAATAGTCGGTTTTCGTTGTCCGTCGATATCCGAGGTAAGTCTTTAAGCAATAAAACATCGTAAACTATGTATGTAACCTAGTATATGTTGATTTTGGAAATTTTGTAGCTATATTATTGAATAGTCGGATGTGGTTAAGTATAAGATTTGATTTGTTTAAGTTATTCGAATGAGTTATGTTAATTGAATGTTCGTACAAAGAGTTCGAAATGAGTAAAAGATTTGATATATGAAATGATTTGTGTGAGACAGCTTAAAGTATTTTTATTCAGGCTATGAGCCTAGCAAGCCTTGGGTTGGTGAACTTAATCGGGCATTGTGCCTAGCAGGCTTATTGCCGGTGATTGAATATCAGACCTTGGGTCTAGCAGGCCTAGTGCCGGTGCATGTGTTTCAGGCTTATGCCTAGCAGGTTTATACCGGTGAACTAATTTCAACTTATAAATTATAAGACTTCTCAATTATGTGATCATTGAGCATGTAAGTTGATAAAATGAGCTTGTATATATTCGGCCAAACAGGTATGTACATATGAGATATTTAATTGAACTTTTATATTCAGCCAAATGGGTAAGTGTATATGTGATGTTTATTGAGCAAGTATGTGACAAATGTTCTTGTATATTTGGCCTCCTTGATATGAGGATAAAATGATATTGTATTGATATTATGTACTTGTATACTTGTGATGTTTAATGGACATATATATATATATAATCAGTTATATGCGATTTTATGTACAGGGTATTTATTTACTCGGATGTAAATGAGAATATATTGAACTATATGTATATGGTATTATGAGTAAGTTGTTAAGAGATGATATTTTATATTTTAAACTTTTTGCTAAGTTGGTAAATTTGTATATTTAAGGTAAGATAGTGAAAAATGTTAAGCTATGTAAGGTTAATAGCATTCGGTCATGTTAGTCCATTTGTGTTAAGTTATTAATTCATTGTCATTAAGTGATTAGTAAGTTGTTTGAATGTTCAGTGATTTGTTATATTTGCTTAAGACTTACTAAGCTAAGATAGCTTACTTTGTGTGTGTTCTGTTACTCTGTTTTATAGATTTCAGTTGTAAGCTACGAGCTCGGGGATCGCCTTCGAAGTCATCCACACTATCGACTTATTTTGGTATTTTAAGAGTTTGGAATTTTAAACTTAAGGCATGTATAGGCTAGCTTAATACTTGGATGATGTTTTGTTGTTGTGAATATAAGCCATGCGAAAATGGCTTGTTTTAAAGGTTAATGATCTAAGGTTTATGTAATCTTAATTATAATATGCGTGTATGTTTTGCTTGGATTATGAATATGGATGTGTTATAATTCATGTTAAGTATATATGTTTGTATATTTATGTTTTGATATGAACTAACCATATACGAATTATTATTATTATTAGCTCATTTGGAAAGTTGTCATATGTGATTGTTTATTAAGTTTGGGTCATGATTTGTTAAAGATTTACTTTTGAAATGTATAATGGAAACATGAATCAACTTTGGAAAAATCATTTTTATTGTAATCTTTGTATTTGGCAAGATGTTGAAATTATTGGTTATGTACTTTGGTTGGTATATTTGGATATGATATACATCTGTACATGCGTATAAAGGTTCTGATTCATGAATCATGGATTATGGGAAGTATATATTTGATCTTGTTAATTCGACTATGTTCTTGAATAAGAAATGATCTATATCTTGTTTGGATGTATTTGCACTTGGTATGGAAATTTGGATAAGTGTTAAATTTGATTACACAAGGTTTAAGCATGTTTATATATATACGTATACTTAGTTTTGATAATTGATATCTTGCCTAGGTATAGTAATTATGGATATGTGCATATTCGGTCAGTGAAGATTAGATGACCAAATGAATAGTGATAATGTTATTCGTTGAAAAATGCTTCTATGTGAATTTGGCTAAATGGATTATGTTATGTATATTAATGTTTAAGTATGCTATGAAAGTACATTACACTTTATGTATTGGATTATGTCTACTTGAGTAGTAAATAATTGATATGACTTGTACTATGCATGGTAATGCCTTATAACCCTAATTCAGGGATGGATACGGGTTAAGGGTGTTACATTGTGATCGATGCCTTCGACGTCTATTGATCCCCAAGCTAGCTTGGCGGCACTATAAGAAAATGGAAAAGAGAGAGAGTAAGCATAAAGCTTAGTAAGTCGCATATAAATAATCAACAAAAATTACCATGCATTATCATACTCATAACGCATTACAAACTTGCACATAATTCTCAAATGATTTAAGGCATAACTTACTCATTTTCATCCTCACTAATCATACAACATAAATCGAGCTTATTTCTTATGAATTTCGTGTAGGTGCTTGTATCACTTACAATATAGTCGTAACTTTTCTCACTTTTGACACAAGCTTTTAATTACCCGTTGAACCAATTGGAATGCCAAAGGATATCCGATAAGCCTCACACAAGAGGGTAAAATGCCGATGCCATGTCCCATACATGGTCTTACACTGGCTCACATGTCGAGGCCGATGCCATATCCCAGACATGGTCTTACACTAACTCTCATCTCAATGCCGATGCCATATCCCAGACATGGTCTTACACTAGAACACACATATCAATGCTGATGCCATATCCCAGACATGGTCTTATACTGGCTCTCATAATGTGGTTGATGCCATGTCCCAAACATGGTCTTACACTAGCACACACATATCAACGTCGATTCCATGTCCCAGACATGGTCTTACACTAGCTCTCATAATGTGGCCGATGCCATATCCCAGACATGGTCTTACACTAGCACACATATCACCCAAATGTCATGGCATGGATATCCAATCCATTCCTAAGGTTCAACCGGCAGTATACCACATCAAATTTTGGCATGCCTATTTATAACAATAATCAAACATTTTATGCAATATCAATTTAATTCATAATAACAATAGAGTTGTATTATTTACGTACAATTTACCTCGGTATAAAAATATGGGCGACTAATTCGATTTAGTCCAATAGCATGGTTTTCCCCCGGTCTAAGTCCGGACTCCATTTTTCTTGATCTATAATGACAAAATTTACTAATTTAATCACCACATTAATCAAGACATTCCAAAATTCCTACTTTGGCAAAATTACTGTTTTGCCCTTAGACTTTCACATAATTACGATTTTGCCCCTAGGCTCATAAAACGATTTTAATCAAATATCCTCCTTTAACAAGCCTAGCCGAACCTTTATTACTCTTATTGCAACTCACAATTCCAATTATTTCATACATTTACTATCCATTTTATAACTTTTACAAAATGGTCCTTTTAGGTGTTTTCATGAAAAATCCTTTCACAAAAGTTGTTTATTAAACAACCAAGATTCATTTTCTTCCATAAAAATTCAGCAAACAACACTAATGCTCTCAAGGCAAAACCCTAGAATTTCAACCATTGTGCAAAATAGTCCCCTCATTAGCTATATTAAGCTACAAGGGTTCCAAAAACCCAAAAATAAACAAAAATGACCATCAAAATGACTTACTTGCAAGGGTTGTAAGTTACTGAAAATTTTCAAGCTTCCATGGTTGTTTTCTTGGAGAAAAATCGGTGGAGAGAAGAAAAGATGATAGCCTTTTCTTTTTGTTTTATTTTATTATTAGATAAGTCACCTAATGTCACCTAATTTTATGACTTTGTCTCCAATTAAAATTTCCATGTCTAGCCACCATAATTTTATTGGTCTATTTACTCAATAAGGACCTCTACTTTAGTATTCCATAGCTATTTAACACCTTTAGCTTGTAGAACAAAACTTTCACACTTTATGCGATTTAGTCCTTTTTTAAAATTAAGCATGCAATCACTAAAATTAATTCACCAAAATTTTCATGCACTCATATAATCATGCTATAACACATAAAATAATATTAAAAATATTTTCTTTGGCCTCGGATTAGTGGTTTCGAAACTACTGTTTCGACTAACCCCAAAATTGAGCTGTTAAAACATTATTTCTGTTTGGTTTTGATATATATGGTTTTGGAACCAAAAAAAATAGTCAAAAATTAAGGTTTTCGGTTTTTTATTGTATTATTAAGACAACCTTATTTCGGAGTCTATAAAGCAATAAAAAAATAGTTTTGACATTTGACTATTGGAGAATTTTTAAATTTGAATATTGGTATGTTTATATATATATATATCTTAAAATAACTTAATTGAAGCAAAAAGTCATTAAAGGTTGTGTGCATGTAACTTAAGTTATGTTAATATTGATTGGCCCAAATGAAAGTTAATAATATTATATGTGCAACTATGGTAATAAACATGTGACAATTATTCGGTTTTACATGTGAGTAATAAATTGGCCCAAAGGAAGATTTATTGTTCAACATGTTCTTATTGTCAATGTTTGATTGCTATACCAAGATATCACTTACAAGTTAATATTTTGTCCAGAAAATAAAATATTAATGGAGTGTCCGATATCTTGAGATGAAGTTTACCTTTATTCAAATTATTTTGGTTTAATTTGAAGTCTTATGTGAGGTTGTTTATAATTTATGATTTATTCAACTATTATTATATTTGTCAACATCATTGTATGTTGTTTTGGGATAAATATATAGACATATATACACTATTATCTTTTAATTTGATTAAAAGATGAAATTAAGAAAAATATTTAGAAACAAATAAATCCAGATTTTGGCTTTGGATTTTAATTAAGGATGTCTAATATTTTAAATAGATTAGTTGAAACAAAATGCCGCCAAAGTGACCTCTTTTGTGTAGATTAGTTTATTTAAATATTAAGATGATTACATGTTTTTGTGATTCATGCGTTTATTAATTGACCCAAAGGTAAGTTAATATTTGGCAGAATTTCAACGACAACTGTGGTGATAAATGTGTGACAATTATAAGGTACTTTATGTGAGCAATATGTTAGTCTAAAGATTAATTAATTGTTTGACATAATTTATTGTCAATATTTGATTGCTACAACAAGAGTACCGCTTACTGTTAATATTACTGTCCAAAGACTTGATATTAATGTTGTGTTTCATATCTTGAGATGGGATTAGTCATTATCTTGAATTTATTGTTTACTTATTGATGTGTCTAAAACTAACTATGATCACAATAAAGGCAAGCGCACCTATCGTTCAATAGTATAGTTATGGTAAGACCGGTAATATCGTATCCACAAGGACCAAGAGTACTAGTAACTATCTTTCTATTATCTAGCCTAAGAATTGGAATGATTTTGTTTTAAACTAAAACTTAATTAAAAGCACGACAGAGAAAGAATTGGGAAAAATATTTTTAGACAACTTATATGAGATAGGCAATACCTAAGGAAGAATCCACCTAGACTTCACTTATTACTTTTGATTCATATGATTTATTCACTTGACTTAATCCGTAGAAATCCCTGATTTATGTTAATATCTCTTTCAAGACTAAAAACAACTGACTCTAGGTTGATTAATTGAAATCTCTTTCTAATTAAAACCCCTATTGTCGCATTAACTCGATCTATGGATTCCCTTATTAGATTTGACTCTAATCCAGTAGATTTATGTCGCCCTATTTCTAGGGTTGCAATCAACTCCGCTTAATTGTGTTGATCTACTCTTGAATAGGGACTTTTGCTCCACTGAATAAGCACATTCGACTTGAATCAATAACCTAAATTATCAAAACAAGAATAAGAACTCACAATTAAGAATAAGAATAAGTATTTATCTTATAAATCAAATAATAATAAGATTTGTCTTAGGTTTCATCCCCTTAGGTATTTAAGGGATTTAGTTCATACTAATAGAGGGAAACATCTTAAAATAGGGAAAACAACAAAACATAAGAAAACCCAAAAACTTCTAAAGAACTTGATAGGAGATCTTTAGTCTTGATGGAGATCCTTCTCCTAAGCTGTTTCCAACGATTGTCTTGGAGTATTTTCTGCCTTCTACTCAGCGTCTACTCGACGTCCCCTTTTAGGTTGCCCCCTAAGGTGTTTATATAGGCTTTGGAATGCCTTTCTTGGCCCACAAGTAGCCTTTTCTGAATAGAATTAAACCTAGGGTCGGCAGGGACACGCTCGTGGTGGACTCCTTCGGCCGTGCTCGACCCTGCTCGCCACACACGACCGTGTGATCTGCCCGTGGACGATAGTCCAGGCCGTGTGATTTCTGATGTAGGCCCATTTTGTCCATTTTTGGCCCGTTTCTCGTTATTTTCGACTTCTTAAGCTCTCCTAAGTATAAAACATGAAATTAAGAGATTAGGAGTATCGAATTCATCAAATCCAATGGAAAATCATCCAAAATTAAGCCAAGCATGGGGTTAAAATATGTGTAAATTATTGTTTATCACTTATGAATATTGATGTGAGCTTATTTTTTGTTCTATATTCAGCTAATTCATCTTCTACTACCACAATATTCGCTAATATAAATTCTATACCCATGCTTAATGGGACTAATTTCAATGAATGGAAAAGGCACTTACTTATAGTGTTTGGTTGTATGAACATAGACATTGCACTAAGGGAAGAACAACATGCACCTCTCACTGCGGAAAACACCCCTTATGTTAAAAGGGATTTTGAGAGGTGAGATCGTTCAAATTGCATGAGTCTAATGATCATGAAGTACAACATTTTAGAAGCCTTTGGGGGCAAAGAATCTAAAAAGATTACTCAGGCCAAAGTTTCCTTGACAAAATTGAGAAATGTTTTGTTAAAAAACGATAATGTTGAAATGACATCACTTCTGACTTCTTTGATGTCTATAAAGTATAAGGGTAAAGAAAATTCTAAGCGATCTAAGGGCTATAAATTTTATGATCCCATAATAAGGAATATTTTTGAGACATGAATTGCAACATTTTTTGAGGATGTTGAGTTTGGGGGGAGAAATAAGGTTAGAGGCATTGCTTTTGAGGATGAATTAGATTCTAACTTAGTTTTCTACATCACTTTTGATGATATTTAGGTTCTCATACCTATTATTGATTAAGAAGTGAATCTAGAACCTCAATAAGATAATGTTAAACAACTCCTTATTTAAGATGAGGTAATTGTTCCAGAAGAACAAACTCAACAACCTCAAGAATGAATGTCGTTAAAAAGGCCCACTAGAGAAAATGGTTATAATGGCTTTAGTGGAATATTTTGACATTAAGCTACATCAGATGAATATTAAGTTCATGGCTTCTTAATGGTAACATTGGTCATACATTTATATGGTGCAATTAGAAAGCTTTGTGTCTAATGATGCAAAGTTAATGATTTGCAAAGAACGTCATCTATGGGCTTAAGCAAACTTCTAGTCAATAATATTACAAATTTTACCAAATGATTATCTCATTCGGTTTAGAGATGAATTTTATTGATAATCGTATATGCCATAAGTTTAGTGGGAGTAAGGTTCTATATTTGGTTTTATATATTAATGATATACTGCTTGTCAATAATAAGTATAGCCTCAATCAATGCCCTATGAATGATTTTGAGATTACAAAAAAAATGCATTAGATTTTTTACATTTTAGCCATAGAAAGTCAAATGTGTGTTCAAGTTTGTATACATTGGAATATTGTGTACACTATTGGGATGTTAGGCAGATATTTTAAGCAACCCTAGTTTGGACCATTGGATAGTATCCAAGAGGGTTATAAGGTATTTTTAGAGAACAAAAGATTACATGCTCACACATCGGAGGTCTAATCAGTTAGAGATCATCAGGTATATAGACTCCAATTTTGATGGAATATGGATACAAGATTTTGTCACTAAGGTGCAAATTGTGAAAACAAATTGCAGTCTTTTATTCCAATAGCAACAGGAGCACATCAAAGTAAAAACACATAGACTTTAAGTTCCTGGTTTTTAAAGTAAAAGTTCAGAGTGGTTAGGTGCTTATAAAGCATATTAGGACAAACTCCATGATTGCAGATCCGCTTACTAAGGAACTACACCTAAGGTTTTATAAGAGCACACTGCTCATATGGTTGTAATGTCATTTAAAGGATATTTGGTTTTAGTGGGAGTTTGTATTTTTAAATGCTTTTATATTATAGACACAATTTCAATTATTTCAGTTTAAAGATATTAAGTTTATTTTCTGCAGAAATAAAGTTTATTTGGTTTATTCACACTCTGATTTTGGTAAGGTTTGATCTCACTAAGGAGGACCAATTGGAAATATGCATGTTTAGATCATATTGCATGTAATTTTCATGCTACACATCCATACTTGATCTATGTCATTTGGTTGTGTTAATATACGTGATCATGGATGGATTTAGTTACGATATATGTAACGAAAGTCGCCTTGGTTCTATGTTAACATAATTAATGGACAAGATTGTCCAGAATACCTTTTGAATATGATAGTAAAATTTTGAGCTCATAAGGTTATATAATGACATGTAATTATAGAGTAATTAGTATATATATGTGGTCCAAGTGGGAGATTGTTGGAAAATATGGACATCACATATATAATAAGGGTAATTACATGTTATTATTTACTATCATGATAGATTAGCCCAAATTAAAAGTGATCTAATTTGGTTAATATTTTATTGGGCTTTAATAATTAAATAAAGTATGGGTCAAATATGTGTAGATACTCTAGTAATTGAGTTCTAATCAAATTCTAATCAATGATGGGCTGTAACACCCCCAAACCCGGCCCACAAGCCCTGATCGGATCTGGTATATCACTGCGGAAAAACGTTTGAAGACTGATTTCACTTTTGGGAAAAACATTAAAAATTTTGTTTTTAATAAAACCTTGTGTGTTTAAATCTCCCAATAAAACTAAGTTATTACAATTTCCCGAATTAAAACTTTAAAATATTTCAAAGATATGAGTTGCCAAAAATAAAAGCATTTCCAAATAATAATTTAATCGTCATCTAGCTTAAACATAATAAAAATGCTCAAATACTTTAAATGGGCCTTATTACAATAAATGATTTAAACAAAAGTACTTAATAATAAACTGAATAAAATAGATGAAATGTCTTCTGCATGGGCCACCTCGTATCCACTCCAACCCAGTCCGAGCATCATGCATCACCTGTAAGGTTTAATAAAATATTGGGTGAGTCAAACAGACTCAGTGCATAGTTATTTCACATGCTCCCCTATATGGGCTTGGCCCATATCCACACAGTCCACATACATAATCATGCAATATGAAGCCCAACCCAACCTAGTGTCCATCCGTCACACCTACCTTGGCAACCCTGTTGCCCAAGGCCGTGGCTAATCCACCGATCAACCAAGTGATCCCACATATCTTACCTTGGCAGACTTGCTGCCCAAGGCCGTGGCTAAGCCACCGATCACATAAGTGATCCCACATTTCAATCAGTCCACAGCGATGCACATAGCTATCAACCGCCGAGATGGGCACCTAGCCAACACCTCCCTTGATAAAGCACATAGCTAACATCAAGCGCTAATGTAACACAAGGCTAACATTAGACCACGTACATAATGTACACCCTTTCCTTCGATAGTCACATCCCACGCCCCATGTGTCATGCCACAATATCATTAAAATAAGCATACATCACATGCCATCACATTTTTATACATATATCATATATAAATTAACGTCATAAAATACTGACCTTGTTAATCGATTACCCATCATGGGTATCCACCTTTTTAGCCCTTATTTTGGCTATCATTCACATCATATACATATTTATAAATATAACACATACACACAACAAGAGAACAGTGCGATAACTACGCACCTGATTATTTAGCGAAAACCCGATCTATACGAATCTAGCACAATCTAGGATCCCGAAACTCTTTATTCCTGTCGATTTGCCCTTAAATCACCATAACCAAAATCGGTTATTCACTAGCAAACAAATATGGCCTAAGGCCGAATGTTACCAACCACTTACCTAGCTCGTCTAAAACCCGAAACGTCAGCTTGTTCCTGTTGTTAACGAAATCCCTGCATGCCATAAGTTAGGTTCGGTTTTAATACATAAATCCATAGCCCTTGACCGAAACTATATTGCTTACCTTGAAAGAATCGAATCCCGAAAGAGTCCTTACTGCACCTTAGCGTTGACTACATATAAAAGGCACACTATTATAGCCTATGAAGATTCGGCCAACCTTAAAACCAAGGCCAAAACACTTGATTTCGGCACCCTAAGAAGAAATCCAAAACCAATTGCTTAAGGAAGATCATACTTACCACTATGTCGCTTGGAGAGACTACAAGAGAAAAGTCGACAGTCCCTTAGAGATTCGACTTCTAGAGCTTGCGGCAAAGAAGAGAATATGCACCCTTGAAGATTCGGCTATGGCTTAAAAATACAATTGAAATATTCGGCTATGGTGTATAGTGATGAAGAGGTTTCGGCTACAAATGAGAGGGTAGGTTCGGTTTTAAGGAAGTGAGTGAGGGAGAAATGAAATATGAAAGGAAACGAAGAAGATGCACAAATGCTTACTCAACTTTCGGCTTTTGGCTACAAAGAAAAGAAAGGAAAAGAGAGAGCTTTCTTTGACTGAAATTTTCGGCAAGCACCACTAAAGAATGAACAAATAATTTCGACACCTAACTCCCCCCTCCTAGCCGAATTTTGCCAACTAAAGAAACCCACATTCGGCCACTTTATCCTTTCCTATCAATTCCCCATACTTTTCTCCTTATCACCTTATTAAATAAATAAAAACAAATAATCCACTACATTATCCCATTATCTTCCCATTTAAAAAAACCACACTTATTCAAAAATAACCCCCATTCATCCACTATCTCAATATTTAAAACAAATAAAACAATTATCTACCCACTTAAAATAAATAAAATAAATAAATAAAGCTACACTTATCTTCTATCTTAAAATAAATAAATAACCTTTATCATATATCCTAGCCAAAATTAAAAAAAATAACACAAGCCTTTGTTGGAGTCCACATGCCGTCCAACCTCATCCACTAAAGTCCATGTGCCGTCCAACCTCTTCTCCCTTCCCTTAACGTCACATGCAAAAATAAAAGCCACCCATTTGCTGCCCACATGGTTCAAACTTTTCCCCTTGCACCTAGGCGCTCCATTGCCACTTTACCACATGATTTCTTGTGGCATAAATCTCTCACGAATTCCCCTTAAAGCCTCCTTAGCCTAGTTCCCCTTTTTGACGCAAAAATAAAAACTCCATTTGCTTTTTCTGCAACTCGAACCTCTTCCCTCCTGAAGCTCCCCTTGGCGCAAGCTTTCCTGCTCCTTAGGTAGCGTCCCTTGCCACTTTGCTGCTAGCTCCTTTTGTGTCATAAATTCCCCAAAATTTCTCTTAAAACCTCCTTAGCCCAACTTCCCTTTCTTGACGCAAAAAGCAAAATAACACACTCTCATGCCGTCACTAAGAATCGAACCTCCTCCCTTCCTTGCAGCTTGAGGCGTCATTTACCAAGGCCCTAAGTGGCGCCTTGCAGCCACTTTACCACATGGCTTCTTATGTCCAAATTCCCTCACACTTATTCTTAAGACCTCCTCCGACTAGCTTCCCTTAATTAATACTTAAAAACAAAATTTCTCCTATAGCTCGGGCCTTCCCTTAGCTTATAACTAGCCTCTAAAAATACCTCAATCAACACCACAACGACCACACTTATGTAAAATGATTTAATAAAAATTAACCCCCTATTTCAGGATATTACAATTCTACCCTCCTTAGAAATAATTTCGTCCTCGAAATTACTTACTAACGAACAATCGTATAGTCTAACTCATCACACTACGCTACTGCTGCGCACTCTGATCTTAAAGAACTATCATACTTTCTAGGCACATTCTCTAAGTTCACAATCAAGGCTACATACACTTTACTAGCAACATAAGAACGAACTGACCTTATAACAAGCAAAGCAATCAGGGATATTCCAGAAATAAAAACTTACCCGTTGCCACCTCTGGCACATCACTATCCTCGCGACGGCCGACTGCATAAACCAACCTTGGCTGCCTTGCATCTGAACCTTCAGTACCTCTGTTTGGTGTTCCATGACCTTGGCTGGAACCATTCCCTCCATGGTTCAGACCACGATCCCTCGTTGCCTGTTGACCACCTCTGCCTGGCTGCACATAGCCTTGGCTACTGTCCGAGCCCTATTCGGATCCTGAGGACAATCTTTAATCAAATGAGACTTAGACTTACATCCAAAACATTCTCGCTCCCGATTCCAGCACTGCCAACATGATACCTTCCACACTGAGCACACGGACGGTCCGGATTTCCAGTAGTTGGCTTAGAAACACGAGCAGGATTCTCAATCCTAGGTCTTTTCTAAAGACTCTCAGACGATTCTAACGGTCCAAAACTCCTCTTATCCCGGTTCCTATCCTTATCTCTGTTCTGCCTCATAGAGTCCTTAATCCATTCGGCTACCTTAGCCTTCTCTACTAACACAGCAAACTCTCGCTCCTGATGTGGAGCTATCAACAACCTCAGGTCGTCCCTTAATCCGTCCTCAAACTGAACACATCGTTCATGCTTCGTAGCCACCACTCCTCGAGCATATCGGCTTAACCTTAGGAATTCAGCCTCGTACTCCGCTACGGACTTGTTCCCTTGAACCAGCCCCAAAAATGCCTTCCTTTGCGCATCAATATAATGGGTACCAATATACTTCTTCTGATATGCCGTCTTAACGTACTCCCAAGTGAGATCCTCAGCTGTGGCCCCATCCTGAACTGTGAGCCACCATTGATACGCTTCATCGCGTAGCAGCGCCACCATTCCTTTAACCTTCTCTGCAGCCGTCAGATCCAACTCATCCATAATTCGCTCGGTCGCCTCTAACCAATACTCAGCAGTACTGGGTGCCACACCAGATACGCCACGGAACACTTCAGCTCCATTAGCTCGAAGTCGCTCGGGTACGGACTTCCTAGTTCTCATATTTCCACTTGGTCCAGCCACCATCTCAAGAACTCGCAGCATTGCCTACGATACAGCATCATTCCCCGTCTGATCTTGCTGTTCAACACCAAAAGCTGGTGGCGGCGGCACATCGCTTTCTGACCCATGGCCAGATCCTACTGGTCCCGATATCGACATTCTACCTCTACCGCGTCCACGACGACCACGTCCTCTAGAACTCATGTCTAACGTCACGATTTAATCTGATTAAAGAGTTTTATGCATTAGAAATTTTGTTTCACTGTTTATCCACGAGCAAATTTTATGAAAAGAAGTTTTCAGAAGTAGTTCTTTCGATCAATCAAAGTTTCAGCTCAAGATCATTATTCTAATTCAGGGAATCACACATTCACATTCATCCACATCAATAGAGACACATTCATTCATCCACATCATTTACCATGCTATTAGGGGCATCCTTGTCCATTTCCAACCCAGGGGTAATTTCGTCATTTTTTCTACAGGGATATTTTGGTAATAAACCGGGGTCGATTCGAAAATCACAAGAGTCAATTCAAAATTTTCCAAACTCATGGATATTTTTGAAAGAAAAATTTTCCAAATCAAGATATTGCAAAAATTTTGAAATTCAGTGGTTATTTCGGTAATTTGGAAGTCAGGGGTATTTTCGTAAATTTTTCCCAAATCAGGGTATCTTGAGTTTTCGCAAAATAGGGTTTTTGGATATTTTTGCAAAGTAAGAAAATCTTATGAAAGTCAAGGGTAGTGTGGTAGTTTTAGAAACCAAGGGCATTTTAGTAATTTTCACAACCAGGGGTATTTATGTAATTTTTCGTAAATCGGAAATATTTAGAAAAATTTTACAGAATAGTGTCTACACATCAAAAGGGTAATATAAGAAATTTAAAACTAGGGTTTTTATAAAAATACGGCTAGTCCCTTTCGGGTTTTAGTTATTGAGTTTAGCTCGTGAGTAAGTCCTCTTGGTTAGGGTGAACCGTCACTACGCACCAGGTAGGATTTGAGTAAAGAGGAGGTGAGTCGCTAGGACTGCTTAAGTACCAAGCTCTTACCGAATCCACTCCTAGACATGCGCACGATGGTTGCCATACCTTAACTCGACGACTTACTTCACAGGTTTGTTCGGTTAGTCTTAAGTCTTATGCATGTGTTTGAGTGCACTAGCCCTAGGGTTCAATAGCCCTAATCTTCTAATCTACGAGCCCAATTATGCCCATAACATTCACATATACAAATCACTTCAACAATTAGAGGTACTTACCTG
This sequence comes from Gossypium australe, assembly GCA_005393395.2. Classification (NCBI taxonomy): domain Eukaryota; kingdom Viridiplantae; phylum Streptophyta; class Magnoliopsida; order Malvales; family Malvaceae; genus Gossypium; species Gossypium australe. The sequence continues at coordinate 64,764,686 of CM016621.1, read as the reverse complement.
GTGGACTTCGGGTCGGAGATACGGGTGCCATGCCAGAAACCTGAAAAATTTTATGAAAGCCCAAATCTTTGAAAAGCCCATCTTAACAAAAATGTTTTTGGACCCAAAACCCTAAAAGCCGAGTTTTGAACCGGGATCTGATACCAAACTGTAACACCCCCAAACCCGGCCCACAAGCCCTGACCGGATCTGGTATGTCACTGCGAAAAAACGTTTGAAGACTGATTTCACTTTTGGGAAAAACATTAAAAATTTTGTTTTTAATAAAACCTTGTGTGTTTAAATCTCCCAATAAAACTAAGTTATTACAATTTCCCAAATTAAAACTTTAAAATATTTCAAAGATATGAGTTGCCAAAAATAAAAGCATTTCCAAATAATAATTTAATTGTCATCTAGCTTAAACATAATAAAAATGCTCAAATACTTTAAATGGGCCTTATTACAATAAATGATTTAAACAAAAGTACTTAATAATAAACTGAATAAAATACATGAAATGTCTTCTGCATGGGCCACCTCGTATCCACTCCAACCCGGTCCGAGCATCATGCATCACCTGTAAGGTTTAATAAAATATTAGGTGAGTCAAACAGACTCAGTGCATAGTTATTTCACATGTTCCCCCATATAGGCTTGGCCCATATCCACACAGTCCACATACATAATCATGCAATATGAAGCCCAACCCAACCTAGTGTCCATCCGTCACACCTACCTTGGCAACCCTGTTGCCCAAGGCCGTGGCTAATCCACCGATCAACCAAGTGATCCCACATATCTTACCTTGGCAGACTTGCTGCCCAAGGCCGTGGCTAAGCCACCGATCACATAAGTGATCCCACATTTCAATCAGTCCACGGCGATGCACATAGCTATCAACCGCCGAGATGGGCACCTAGCCAACACCTCCCTTGATGAAGCACATAGCTAACATCAAGCGCTAATGTAACACAAGGCTAACATTAGACCACGTACATAATGTACACCCTTTCCTTCGATAGTCACATCCACGCCCCATGTGTCATGCCACAATATCATTAAAATAAGCATACATCACATGCCATCACATTTTTATACATATATCATATATAAATTAACGTCATAAAATACTGACCTTGTTAATCGATTACCCATCATGGGTATCCACCTTTTTAGCCCTTATTTCGGCTATCATTCACATCATATACATATTTATAAATATAACACATACACACAACAAGAGAACAGTGCGATAACTACGCACCTGATTATTTAGCGAAAACCCGATCTATACGAATCTAGCACAATCTAGGATCCCGAAACTCTTTATTCCTGTCGATTTGCCCTTAAATCACCATAACCAAAATCGGTTATTCACTAGCAAACAAATATGGCCTAAGGCCGAATGTTACCAACCACTTACCTAGCTCGTCTAAAACCCGAAACGTCGGCTTGTTCCTTTTGTTAACGAAATCCCTGCATGCCATAAGTTAGGTTCGGCTTTAATACATAAATCCATAGCCCTTGACCGAAACTACATTGCTTACCTTGAAAGAATCGAATCCCGAAAGAGTCCTTACTGCACCTTAGCGTTTGCTACATATAAAAGGCACACCATTATAGCCTATGAAGATTCAGCCAACCTTAAAACCAAGGCCAAAACACTTGATTTCGGCACCCTAAGAAGAAATCCAAAACCAATTGCTTAAGGAAGATCATACTTACCACTATGTCGCTTGGAGAGACTACGAGAGAAAAGTCGACAGTCCCTTAGAGATTCGGCTTCTAGAGCTTGCGGCAAAGAAGAGAATATGCACCCTTGAAGATTCGGCTATGGCTTAAAAATACAATTGAAATATTCGGCTATGGTGTATAGTGATGAAGAGGTTTCGGCTACAAATGAGAGGGTAGGTTCGGTTTTAAGGAAGTGAGTGAGGGAGAAAAGAAATATGAAAGGAAACGAAGAAGATGCACAAATGCTTACTCAACTTTCGGCTTTTGGCTACAAAGAAAAGAAAGGAAAAGAGAGAGCTTTCTTTGACTGAAATTTTCGGCAAGCACCACTAAAGAATGAACAAATAATTTCGACACCTAACTCCCCCCTCCTAGCCGAATTTTGCCAACTAAAGAAACCCACATTCGGCCACTTTATCCTTTCCTATCAATTCCCCATACTTTTCTCCTTATCACCTTATTAAATAAATAAAAACAAATAATCCACTACATTATCCCATTATCTTCCCATTTAAAATAAAATAAATCCACACTTATTCAAAATAAATTAAATAACCCCCATTCATCCACTATCTCAATATTTAAAACAAATAAAACAAAATCCCCAATTATCTACCCACTTAAAATAAATAAAATAAATAAATAAAGCTACACTTATCTTCTATCTTAAAATAAATAAATAACCTTTATCATATATCCTAGCCAAAATTAAAAAAAATAACACAAGCCTTTGTTGGAGTCCACATGCCGTCCAACCTCATCCACTAAAGTCCATGTGCCGTCCAACCTCTTCTCCCTTCCCTTAACGTCACATGCAAAAATAAAAGCCACCCATTTGCTGCCCACATGGTTCGAATCTTTCCCCTTGTACCTAGGCGCTCCATTGCCACTTTACCACATAATTTCTTGTGGCATAAATCTCTCACGAATTCCCCTTAAAGCCTCCTTAGCCTAGTTCCCCTTTTTGACGCAAAAATAAAAACTCCATTTGCTTTTTCTGCAACTCGAACCTCTTCCCTCCTGAAGCTCCCCTTGGCGCAAGCTTTCCTGCTCCTTAGGTAGCGTCCCTTGCCACTTTGCTGCTAGCTCCTTTTGTGTCATAAATTCCCCAAAATTTCTCTTAAAACCTCATTAGCCCAACTTCCCCTTCTTGACGCAAAAAGCAAAATAACACACTCCCATGCCGTCACTAAGAATCGAACCTCCTCCCTTCCTTGCAGCTTGAAGCGTCATTTACCAAGGCCCTAAGTGGCGCCTTGCAGCCACTTTACCACATGGCTTCTTATGTCCAAATTCCCTCACACTTATTCTTAAGACCTCCTCCGACTAGCTTCCCTTAATTAATACTTAAAAACAAAATTTCTCCTATAGCTCGTGCCTTCCCTTAGCTTATAACTAGCCTCTAAAAATACCTCAATCAACACACAACGACCACACTTATGTAAAATAATTTAATAAAAATTAACCCCCTATTTCAGGATATTACATGGGCTAATTAGAATTTGATTAGAACTAATATGCCAAGGTTATAAATATTAACCTAAATTATATATAAGATATCTTTTCTAATATCCATCATTAGGGAAGAGAGCAGACATTGTCTGAATTTCTTGTATGCTAATTTGGAAGATCAAATCCTCAAAATCCGATAAAACTTCAAGGAATTTATGGATTTAGACACGCTTCCACATTTAGTTTTATTCTTGATGATTTGACATGATGGATCCTGATTTATTAAGTTTTATTTCAGATTTATTTTACAAATCTAACACCCAATTTCAATGTACTTGTTGATTTTATATTAGATAGATGACTATCTCTCTCGTATTCACCAAGCCATTATGACCGATGTTACTAACTTATAAAGAATTATGTTTTTATCCTTCAAAAAAATTTATTTAGTTTATGTTTAATAAAATGAGATTTAAATTTTTATAACATAATTATTCAATATCTATTTTATTTCAAAACATTATACCTTTTTATCTTATAAATTTTTATTCTAATTTATAAATTGTATAGATTTATATTATTAATTAAATTGATGTATATATTATAAGGTTTAAGATTAAAAACTAATATGTACAGCTTAATTTATTGACACATGGACAATTTTAAGTGATGACATATGGGCAACTAATATTTATCTAAATTATGTCGAATAGTTTTTTAACGAAATAAAAAAATATAAAAGATTCCATAATTAAAATTTCAATTTATAATTGTAATTTGAATTAATCTGAGAAGATAATATATTTATATTCTAAAGAATTTAAAAAACGTGATTATTTAAATTTGACTTGTATGGAGCGATAATTCAAGTTTTTATCGGATACTCATTTGACACGAATTTAAATTGTGTGACCTCCATCCCAAAAACACAATTATTTAAAGTGATACTTGAATTTCTGATTTAACTAAATTGATTCCGACATTATTTAGCTTTACATGGATTTCAAATATGCATATATTTTTCTCAACGCGTTACCTACTAAATTATTTATATTTTTTCTGACGAATTTTTAAAATTTAATTTGTTGATTATTATGCTTTAACTATTAAATAATACAATTAACTCATTATTATAAAAAATCAGATTATGTTTCATCCGAACCAAAAAATAATATTTGATTCAAATGCCAAATTCCAATCCCACCGATTGCCCGTTCAGCGAAGACCTCATCACATTGGGACAAGTTGCTTCCAAATGGAACTGTTCCTATCATGGAAACTAGGAGGTAGAATTTGAAGGCGAAATGGATGGAGGATCATTTTTATAATTTCTATAATATTTTAATATTTCTTTCCACTGATCATCCAAAGGACTGAATCAGTGAACCGCTGAAAAGGTTAGGGACGTCAAGAAAAACTTTAAGGACTAAAATGAAAAGGATGGTATATTTAGGGACTAAAGAGGACATTAATCCAAATCTCTTTCCCAGCCCTCATTCCAATTTTGAATTTTCCGTGTTTCCCCATCTTTCCCCAACTCAAATCATACAATACAAAAAGCGCAACGTAGGAGGCAAATCGTTGGCGTCATTCTGATCACCTCTCACCTCCGCCCCCACCTCTCATTCTGCCTTTTGAGGTTAGCGTCTCGATTCTCATAACCGCATCTTTCTTTCATCATAGGGTCCGGTACCCAGTTTATTCGTTTCTTATTTTATTGCTATTATTCATCAGAAAACTTTCGATGACCGGAAGATTCAGATTTTCAACGAAACTTTAGAAAGAAATAAGTTACAAAAAAGACAAACCTTTGAAACTCTTCAGCATCGAAGACGTAGTGAAGTCTGGTCTATGGAATCTTCCGTTTGTCCCTTTTGTCACCTTAGCGTTCCCTCCTCAGAACTCCAATGGTGTGCTCTTTTTTCGACTTTTTTTCTAGTTCTATTTCTGATTTAGGATCAAAGTAATGGTAGTAAACATTTGATACAGGCACGCCAACTGTCACTTCGAGGATGAGGATAAGGAAGCTAATGACATGGAATTGGGTAATCAAATTCAAATTGCCTCTTCTTCAGGCTCCACTGACGTGGTTAGCATTTCTTCTTTGATTGGTTTACAAACAAGGAGCAATTTTTACCACGTCAAGGATGGTTTGATTTCCTTGCTGAGAAATTGTTTAGAACTAGAAGCTCGACAGAACTCATCTGTAACCATATTGTCTGGCTATGTGGATCACTTCCAAAGTCTTCCGTCCGTCGATGTTGGTTGGGGTTGTGGATGGCGTAACATTCAAATGCTAAGCTCTCATTTGCTTGCTCACAGGAAGGAAGCCAGAAAAGTCCTGTTTGGTGAGTCAGGTTTTGTTCCTGATATCGCTTTCCTCCAGCGTTGGCTTGAGATTGCTTGGGAAAGTGGATTTGATCCACCTGGTGCCCAACATTTTAACTGCAAAATATATGGTACCAATCACAGGATTGGGACTACTGAATGTGCTTCTCTTTTTCGTTTATTTGGTCTTCGTGCTAGGGTGGTTGATTTTGGTCCTAAGGAATCTGAACTGCTCTATCTTTCTGTTCCTGGTTCTACTCTTGGACAACCAGTTAAGCAAAGGAATGCAGTTCGAGTTTCTGGACCTATGGATAAATATGTTCATCGCCAGCAGGGTTTGAATAAGGGAAGGCATTTTTGTCACTCTTTGCATAATGGGAAGAGTGATAATTCTAAAGGGAATTGTGAAGGACCTCAGGTTCTGATTGATTGGGTGTGGAATTACTTTTCAGATAAAGGGTTAACCATTTCTGGCTCCAGTCAAGTTGTAGTGAGTGATAGAGCGTAAGTAACCATCAACTTTGCTAGCTATACCTATATTTATTTATTTGACGTTCCTTTTTCTTCTGAGGTGTGCATCAAAGGCATCTCATTGTGTTTCTATCCATGTTTTGTCATAATTTTATTATGATACAGAAAGGTATGTTTCTTATTACATTCAATGATTCTGTCTTTACCTTAGCTTTTTATGGGTAGGCCTTTATACTTCCAACACGATGGACATTCAAGAACAATCATTGGGATTCAGGTTAAACATCAAAAGAATGGGACAAATCAGTTCAATCTCTTGATTTTGGACCCTTCTGATGTGAGTACTACTCATGTAATTCCTTTTGTGGTCACTTGATGTGCTTAAAAGCTTGTAGACCTTGATAAATGACACCATTACTGAATATTTTACTGATTTAGTGCTTATGCATCATGATATTGTTACTTCACAGAAGTTTTGATGATAATTGTTCTCACTCTGTCTATCTTCAATTATTTGCTCGTGTATGTTTTTTAATAGTCTGGTTTGTATGCACATTCAGAGTTCCAGAGATAAAGTTTGCCATGTTTCTGTCTGATTAAAATATTTTGATTGACAGAAGTTGTATGGTATGATTATCAGAAAATATCTATTTGTTTCACAAACTCAGGCCAAAACATGACCACCTTGTTAAGACTTGGGCTTTTTCCCTTGTAGCTGTAGAATTAAAGCATGATCCACATGCTGATCAGATTTATTCTGTAATATGGGAGTTGAAATTTGGGAAATATGTAATCAGAAATAGTTCTTTTACCTGTGATTGATAAAATTGGAACTTGAAAGGGTGTAACTAACCATTTTTTTCCCTTATATTGCCAGAACGTAGTTCTTTTATGTGTGTGTGTGTGTGTGTGTGTGTGTATGTGTTGCTGCATGCATATTCGTGTAGGTGATTGTGATGCAGCTAATGTTACATATCTTCCATAATCTTCTATACAAGTGCAGGGAACAGTTGTTTTGGAAAGGTCCCTTAAAACAAATGTGGGATGGCAGAAGCTTATAAAAAGAGGAGTCCACACCTTGAAGAAGCCACAATACCAGGTTATAACACAATTGGTCAAATGATTTGACTTAATAAATGACTATCTTTTCATTTATTAGCTTATATTCTTCTTCATTTATTTTTCAGTTGTGCTATATTGATCCTGGAATTGCTAGCGGGGAGGAGCTCAATGAACTCAAAACAATTAATAGCATCTTCTATGAATTGTAGAGAAATATAATCAAAGTCGGTGTCCCTTGGTACTGTGTATCTGTTTCTTCTTGTAAGTTTTTGTGTCCTTTCCAATGACAAAATGAATGGAAAACCTTTTAAGTTGTTGTTGTTGTTTTTCCATGAGCTGCTTTACATAAAAAAAATTGAAAATTGACGTATACGTGCTTTTGTATGCTTTGATGTTTGTTGGCATCTCAAATTGTCATAATCTTGTATAAGCATTCCCCAGTGCTGCTAGTGATATTAGAGTTGGATGTCAATAAATCCCTAGTGTGGACCTCTATTATGATCCCCTGTCTGGACGGCAAGCATTGCTGGTCAAACTATCGAATTCCGGAGCTATATGCCATTTTAGACTGCACATTTAGCTTATTGTTTCCTATATGGGAAATATAGACTTTTCTGGTCAGTGGCTATTCCTTAGCCTCTTGCTTTCTTCCACTTGCAACTTGGCAACTCCTTTTCTGAACAATATATCTTCGTGATCAGGTAAAGCACATGAAAAATATGGTATGCTAGGCATCCCCTCAAAGCTGGCCACTCCTCTCGAGTCATCATGGGGTGAAGTGCCTGAAAGTCCTATAAGTTAGTGCACAATCCTGTTAGTTTCAGAAGCCTAAATAGTTCCGATGTGCATATTGAGGACTTTTTGACTTCCTCTTGGCCTGAGAAGTGCAATTTTCATCTTGGTTTCAACTTATAACAAGAATCGTTGCTTTGCACTTGAAAGGTAAGCTAAAAGAAATTACTGAGAAACAAAATGATAAGAATAATAAACAAGGATATGGAATATATTAGAACGTGGTTCAAACTGAATACTGCATTTATTACAAGAAGTTTACTCTTTAGAAAGATCAGAACTCAGAAAATCACGTTTATTTGTATTGTTGATAGGATCATGAATTCTTAGATTGGGGTAGTAAATGCTTTGGCAGTGGAGATAGGATCGTGAATTCTTGGTTTGGATGCCATTATAATGCTGTGTTTTCACAGTTGTAAGGATTAGGATGGACTGCCTCTTAGTTGCAGAGGGGACATAATTGCATGTGCACTTAAGTAGATCTGGTAAATGAGTTATTCTATAGATGCCATGATGATATGATATCATTTAAGGTTATTAGCAGTGAAACTGCAGTAGGCTGAACCTTGTCAGTGGATTATATTACTAATTGCATAGTTTACTAAATCATAACACATAACATGGTTTATACATAGTATTCAAATCATAATGAAACCTGCCATAGCTATTGCATGTAATACTTCCTTCTTTGTGGCATACAGCTATATCACGAAGACGCTTATGGCTTTGCTTCAATAGCACAAATTTTGAGTTATCACTATTACCATATACCTTAACTATCATATAATCAAGAATCAATGTCTTAATTATTGTACTATTCTTACCAACGATCACATCATTCCTCATTTAAAAAATTTTACTCCCAATACTTGCTCATTATCAACTAGTCATACGCTTAATGTTATAATCACAACTATAATTAGACATGTTTCAAGCATACTTAAGATTATATTTTTCCAAGTTATCAAAAACACCTTTATCTCATTATGGATTAGACCAATTCATTCACTGATCTATGCGTAAATGATGCATCATAAAATAAGTTTGCCCATCATAAGTGTTTAGAAATCAGAGAAATCAACATCTAATAATCAAAAGTATTTACCTGCAATTTAAACAATCTTAGGTGCCTTTGGATGCCAAATATCCTCCAATCAGCCTAAACTTTCCTCAACAATCCTTTGGATTGCAAACTTTAATTTAGTTTATGCCCTTTCCAACGCATTGGCTTTGATTTTTCTGACCGGAGCTTTATAATAATCCAGTGAATCTTCACAACGTTAGTCTGTATTGTTTTTTTTTTTTTTTTACATTTCTGCCCACTTTTTCTTGTCTTGTACTGCATGTTTACTTTTTTTATGCTACATGTTTATTTATTTATAATTTTTAAATAACTTTATAATTTAATATATATTTTATCAAATTTCAACATATATATTTTTTGTTTTTATATTAAAAGTTTTTAAAATTATTTGCAATTTAAACTCGTTAGTTTATAATGTATACCATGCTTGGTAATAATAATTAATGGTCATTATTGATCAAATCACATTATGATGATAATTTGATCACAATGATGATGCTAAACGCCAGCTAGTTAAATGAACAGTATTACACATAAACTTCATTATTCATAATACAGATCACTAAAGAAATTACAAATCAAACCCAAGTTCCATAGTGGTACATGATTAAAACAGACAAAGCAAATCCCAAACAGAAAAGAGCAAAGCACAACATTATTCAAGTAAAGTACTGTAGGTCGTGGACTTAAGGTCACATCGCCTATTATTCCCAAAAGCTATCTTATCTTTACCCCACACAATCAAACAAACAAACAAACAACGATGTGTATGGTTTCATTTCATAGAGAGACATCAGAAGAAGAAAAACAAACTTTTTTTGCCCCTTCATTTTCAACGATGTCATAATTTCGTGGGCTCCAAGTTACCTAGCGTCGAAAACTCCTGACCTGCCGTGGTGCGTCGACCTCATCTTCGCGGAGCTTCACCAAAGTGTAGGTGGCAGAACCGATCACAGCACCCAGTGTGGGCGCTATCAAGTAAATCCACAATGCCCTATAATTCCCTGCTGCTACAGCCGGCCCCAGTGTCCTCACCGGATTCATTGAACCCCCACTACTTGGCCTGCAACACCAAAGGTCAACCACTCCTTTTTATTTTTATCACAATTATTGTCACCCACTTTTTATGTCTTCTAATATTTCTATCAAATGTCCATCCATGACAAGTTGCTACCTATGTTCCCAACTTGTCACTTCTGGTTCATGTGTGCACACCACGTCTAATAATTTAATTATGTAACTGCATCAGAATGTTTATTATCAACTCGGTTTACATTTTATTAAGATATCGGATATTATTTCAATGAGCATTAGTTGGCAAATAAGTCAAGAATTCATTAACATCCTCATTTTTTTTTCCTTAAACCAAAGTAAAGTTTAACAATAATATTTAAGAAACAAAAAAAGATGAGACTTATGAATTTATTATATTCATTTCTAAGCGTGCATCCCATTAACTTTTAAGAAAAAAAATTCAAGTTCAGACGAAATATAGATTAAAAAAAACCTTAAAACATGGTAACAAGAAAAAGGACATGGATAAGGGTGAAGAGAAGAAGCGAACAAAGTACTCACCCAGCAACAAGAATGTTGAGCATTACAGTCGCCCCAACAGCTATTCCAGCCAGCTCTCCCACCTGTAAGGTTAACATGATCACTTTCAACATGGAAATCGATTTTCTTAAAAAGAAATATTAAATTAACAGTGTAAAGACAAACGTACGGCACGGGTGTCGGTGGCAACGGCGGTGACGACGAAGAGAAGATTAAAAGTAATGAGGAACTCGAGTGCGAAAGCTTGTCCATGGCCGACGGAGGGGACAGTAACGCCACCAGACATGAAGGGATGGAAGACTCCCTTTAGAGCGAAAGAAGCGCAAATAGAGGCCGAAACTTGAGCTGCTATGTAGGCTGGAACCTGAGTCCAGGGGAAATGACGGCAGGCGGCAAATGCAATGGTGAGGGAAGGGTTAAGATGAGCCCCAGATATGTGTCCGGTCGATAAAATTATTATCATCACGGCCAGGCCTGCGCATGCAGCGTTTCCGAGCAGTGTTTCGGCTCCCGAATACTTTTGGTTCACTATAGGTCCCGCTGTTGCCGCAAATATTAGGATAAAGGTTCCCACGAATTCTGCCCCCAGCTGCATAATATAATATAATATAAATCCATACATTATTCTAACTTGTACTACTCAATGTATAAACCAGCTCCATGGAGGAAGGTAATTATAACCAATTTGTCTCAGTATAAAATATATTTTTTGTTTGATAAATTTTCTTAAAAATTGTTTTCAGAGAAGCAATTTCTTTTTTTAACTATATTATCACTTAATCATAAACAATATTGAAACTTAATTTGAAGGATTTAGACTTTATTTAATTTTAAAAAATCATTATTAAAATAAAATTTTGATATTAAATATATTAATAATTTATTTTATATATGTTATTAAATATAAATACGCATGTCTAATAATATTTTTATTTGGGAATGAACTCTTTACTCTGGAAGTCAAATTCATAAAAATAGTTAATACAAATATAAAAATCATTTTCACCGAAACAAAACGCATCTTATAGAATAATGGAAGTCAGCAAAAATGAAGGTTTTCTCTCAAGTGGCCCCATGCTTCGGCGTTTAAATAATGCAACTAAACGGTACACACCTATTTGACGTAATAATCTCTTCAATTATATTACCATTTCTATTTAATAATAATTAAAAAAACTCTCAAGTAAAGCGAGAAAGAGTGGGCGGTGGCGCACCTTTCGGGTAAGGGATACGTCAGGTGCAGGGAAGTCGGTGAAGCATGTGTGAGGTTGACCCCACGTTGGGGCAGTCACCGGAAAGCATTTGCATCGAGGCATTGACTTCCGATCATATGACAGTGAATCCACCCTCATGGAATTGAACAGCGGTCCACCTGGCGTTCCCGGAGTTGCCGGTGCCGATGCCGTTGGGGTTGCAGTCTCCTCGTCGGGCATTTTTTTTCTTCTTCAGTAAAACAATCTTTTTTTGGATTTTTTTTTTTTTTTTTTTTTGGTTTAGAATTGATATTTGATGGTAGCTAAGAGAAACGACTCTTACATGATTTGACGGCTTTTATAAAGGTGTAGCTACACGATTCTTTTAATCTTAGCCACGATCACTAAGAATCAAGAACAATAATATTTAACAAATTCTATGGATACATTCTACTATATCACTACTGATCCTATACCTCTTTTTTCTTTTTTTGGGGGGTTTATAATTGAAGAGATGGAAACACTATATTACATGCTGTGCAGGCTTTTTTAAATGCTTGGCTAAGGAATAGGAGGGATGGAGGTAGCCAGATTACAAACTACAACTAGCTAGATAGATAAACGCAAAGCTTCAACCACTTGCATAGAAACAAAATATCTGGGTTTTTTTTTTCTTCTTTTTCTTTTGAATAGGATTTGAACAGGGAAAGTCGAAACTTACATGCTTGAAATGTTTTTATAAAGGTAGAGTTAAGGAAGAGTGAAAACGATCCGATCCAGCTTCAAAATGAAAGACAACAGAAAGCTATAGAGCAAAGGCAAGTTGGTGATCAAATAAGAAGAATACAGTAAAAGAAGGCGAACCCAGAGTTTGGAGATTAGAGATGAAGAGGACGAGGGAATGAACTTAGTTGAGAGGTTGATGAATTGATCCGATAAATCATAAATGCAATTCACTACATATATATAACACAAATCGAGGCTGTCTAGGGTTTCCATTTTTTATATTTTTTTCAGAAAAGTCAATGTACATCCAATTATTTTGCTAGAGTCACCGCTCCCTTCAAATCACAGACTACCTCACCACCGTTAGATCGGATCTATAACACTAGATAAAGTAGGTCAAATCCTGTCATTAGACCTGTACTTTGTTTAAGTTATAGATTTAGTACTTGTATTTTAATTTAATCATTTTTAGTCCCTATATTTTCAGAATTTGAAAATTTTAGTTCTAATCAAATAATAATTATTAAATTCATTAAGTTAAGTTATGTTATTTTTAAATTTTGATGTGTGAAACATATTATCACATTGTAATGTTATATTTGTTTGTTATTTTCACATATTACTCACAAAAAAACCAATTAATAAATTTAACGATCGTTGTTTGCATTAATACTAAAATTTTGAAATTAAAAAATATAGCCACTAAGAATGATTCAATTAGTGAACGTGGACTAAATCTATAACTTTACGCATAATACAAATCTAATTACATAATTTAACCAAACAAATTAACTGTTACAATTGGATTAGGACTAAAATTTTAAAGTTTGAAAAGTACAAGAACTAAAATTTATCAATTTAAAGTATAGGTACTAATCCACAATTTATACAAAGTATAAAGTATAATAGCAAAAGCTGACAACTTAAGTTTTTTGATTCAAAATTCACATAACTTTCGAATCAGTTAACCATTTTTTATTCCGTTTTCACCAAAATACTCACTACTTCACAAGCTATAGTCTGACCTAATTTTAAACAAAGTGACCAAGGTTTTCTTCTTCCTCTTCACTTGGGCCGAAACTTACTATAACATTATCTAGCTATTTTTGTTTCGTTTTTACACTTCTACAAGTAACAAAGCGTCTCCTAATCATTTTCCATCCAAAAATATACACATTTCACTTAATTTTATAAGCTTCCGTCAATATCATTTAATGACAACTTTTAAACACTTGATAAAAAAAAAAACCTATTGGTACATATATGTAAAACAAGCTTCAAAGATTTAAAATCTATGAAAATTTTAAAGAAAACATACCTTGTAGGGAGAAAATATGATGTAGAAATTCTTTTTTTCTTCTTTTCTTGCTAGGCACCAATATGAAGAGAAAGATGATAAAGTCTCTTCATCTTTTCTCTTCTTTTATATATATATATATATATATATATATATATATATATGATATTACTTGTAAATATTATTATTTTAAGTAAAATAATAAATTATATTATTTAACAAAAATATCATTCAAAAGTCATCATGAGTAATTTAACTTCTTCAAGAGCAATTTTCCTTTGTTTTATCAAGAATAAATTTTTTAATAATATTATTTTTAATACTATAAAAATATTAGAGGGGCCCATTTATATTTTTACGAGGACTAGAATATATATACAAAGGGAAAAATTGCAAAAATCTTAAAGTCTTTGAGACACGGGAGGGGTTTTGGTGTTAGGATCAAAACGATGTATATTTGGTACTAAAACTTTATATAATTTTTATTAGTGCATGTTAATGCACTTATGTTATTTTTATGTCGGTATATCATACATATTTATACGCTAATAAATGGTTTTAAATGTTCAGGTACAAGTGTGATGTCATTTTTTGAGATAATTTATGTTTGTGTTTGAAGCTGCATATGTGTTTAAATTTTATGTAATTTTTTTTGTTTCATTTTCTTTTCTTTTTGTCAAATTTTACTTTTAATTATTTTTCATGTTATTTTCGTGTCATGTCTCAATTTTTCTTTTGTGTTTTATATAAATTTTGTACTTCATAATTCATAACATATTGCGTATATGATTTTAATTTTGTAGTGTGTAAAGTATTATAAATTTATATAATTCTTTTTCCACGTTCTCAATTCATTCCATAATATTCATTTATTTAAGAATTAAACCAATCATAAATATTCTATTCAATTAAAAAATTAATATGATTGCTGGAAAATTCATGTTTTTGAGTTGCAAGAGTGATATGTTGTAGATATAAGAGATTGAGTTCAATTCGTCCAAATTATCAAAAATAAATAAATTTTAGAGGTAATTGAAGTATTGCATGGTGAAGAAAAAAGAAAAGACAAAAAATGTGTTTGTAATAATAGGTATTATGTACTTATATGAGTTATAGTTTTTTTCAACCTTTTTGACATAATATTTTTAGTATTACATTTACTTATTTTTATGCTATGTTTGGGTTTTTGTTTTGGTTGTCAAATTTTAAAAATTTTCATTTCGAGCACTAACATCTGAATTTGTTTATATTTGTTAAGTTGATAACGGATAGTTATATTCTAACTAATATAATAATACATTTAGTGCTCTATATTTGCATATTCTATAAATTTGATTCTAATTCTAAATAATTCAATAAATTTAGCTCTTCACATTCACAAATTCTATCAATTTGGTCCTCAAACTTCCTAACCAAAGCTTTCAACTTTTAAAACAGACACATTCCACATCTATATTATATATTATATTTTTAAAATTTTATTTTCAATTATTTTTTATGGTGTTTAGTTAATTTCTAGCACTAATTTATTAAAAATATAAAAAAGGGTTATGTACGAAATTAGATAATTTCAACCATAAATAAAACAATTAATAGATGTGAAATGCCTCTATTTTAAAAGCTAAAAGCTTTGGTTAGGAAGTTTGAGGACCAAACTGATAGAATTTGTATATCTGAAGGGCTAAATTTATTAAATTATTTAGAATTAAGATCAAATTAATAGAATATGTAAGTATTGAGGACTAAATGTGCTATTATATCGGTTAGAAAAAAAAGAAAAGACTTTCCGTTATCAATTTAACGTTAGTGCTTAAATTAAAAGAAATTAAATTTAAGTGACCAAAATAGAAACACAAACATAATTGAGTGACCATTTATATACTTTCACTCTAAATTTTTAATATTGTATTTATATGGTATGGTCATGTTGCTCTAGAATTGTCAAAGTCCAATTAATATTATAAAAAAAATATCCATTTTTTGGGTCATAAATGTATTCAAGGTGTTATATACTTATGACGCACTAATAATTAATTTTGTGTAGATTTTAGAACATTCATGCATCCATTTGGTGTTTTAATTATTTTATCATATCATACAATTTGAAAAATATTGAAAATGTTTTGATTATTTTACCATATCATGTTGGGTTTAAATTTATTCAAAATTGAAAAATCACAATTTTAACTATCCTCCATTGCAATTATTTGTTTCTCTAAATTATAATTTCACATCTAATAATATTTCTGCCACAAAAATCATATATTATATTTTTATTTCTCTAAAATGAGTAAATTAGTCCATGTACTTACATAAGTGAGCAAAGTAGCCGTTATTAAAATTGGGTGTTTATATATAAGGTATAATAATAAATTTATCCCTCAATCTTTGCACATTTATTTAATTTGACCCCTACTCTTTTATTGGAAGTAAATTAGAAAATTGTGAAACTAATAAGACTAAAGAGTCAAAAGGCCTTAGTAATTAATTAATTAAGCCCTTTTAAAATTTAAAATTATTTTCAAAAATCATAAAATTATAAACAAAAGTTATAAAAAAAATTTCTTAAAAAAATAACAGTAAAAGAGTAGGCCAAAATTTTTAAAATCTAATTATAACCAATAGATTTTTAATGGGTTGGGTTGTTATTTTTAATAAAAAATTTATAATTTTAAATTTTTTATAAATTTTGTTTGTAATTTTATGATTTTTTAAATAATTTTTAAATTTTAAAAGGGTTTAATTGATTTTTTAAAATTTTTTATTAAGTCCTTTTTGACACTTTAATTGCAGAATTTTCTAATTTTTCACTTCTAATTAAAAAAATAAGGGTCATATTGAATAAATAAATAAAAGTTGAGGGTTATATTTGTTATTATACGTCATAGGGACTGTTAATTTACGTATATTTTGATTAGAATGACTAAAATAGTACTAAAGGGTTTGTGTGGTAATTTTACCCAACTTAACTAAAAAATTTCAATGCAAACACCTGGCGTCGTGACAGCTCTTTGGCTAAAGTAACAGGAGGGTTGGGTGGCAGGCGTAGTATAGGCGTTCGATATTGCGTTTTGATGGATGGTTTTTCGGTCAACGACTGTGATACAGACATCCCTCACATGCATTGATACAACATCAATTTTATTTTATTAATTGCACTACCCGCCCAATCATGATACTAAAGTAATAAACAAGCATCTCGGGTCCAAACCAAATTAAACCACAGCCACCCATCTTAAAGGATCCAATAATAATAGAAAAAAGAAAAACATACTTAAATCCCCCCAATCATCTTCATCAACCTACAAAACATATATTATCACTAAAGCTTTGTACCTCATCATTACATTAAGATCACAATGTCTGAAAGCCAACCGAATTAAGGCAAAGCCGTGGAAGCCTAGTTGCCCATACCAACCCTTGGAATCATTCAGCTTCACTCATGCATTGTTGTTTTAGGTACAACAAATGTAAGTTCCGGGGCATAATTGTGTTTAAAATTCTTAACCCCATGAACACGACATTCCAACAATGGCGGCCCAGAACCAAACCCTAACACCTATGTACGTACTTGAAACAAAACATTGAAATAGGGTAAATATTGGCTTAGAATATTTCTTTTTAAAATGATTTTTTGCAATGTGCACATGAACGAAGGTTGGACATCAGAATTAGCGCGGCCGGGGAGCCTCCATCCCACGAAAGTTACAGCTTTTCTTTATGAGAATACCAAAGTTATAGTTAATGAATACTTTATTTAAACCTGCCAATAAAGTCATATTAAGGAATTCTTTAGGATTAAATAAAGCATCAATTTACTTCTTTTTTAGAATGATTCCATACCACCACTGTAGTGGAGATTATGCCCCCAGTTCTGTTCTTTCTGCATTATGTGTGGGCTTTATGCAATACCTACATCCTTAATTTTTCTTTCCTTTAAATAATTTTCATATTTTTTTTATTTAAAAATATTGGTCTCCCTCTTTAATTTTGCTATTAGAGTTAACAATCTCCAAGGTGAAGTAATTATTTTATCTCTTTAACATTTACATTTTTTATTCATTTGGTCATTACCCTTTAAAATTACATAATTTTTTTTCATATTTTAAATAAAAACATATAATTTTAAAAAATAAAAAATATATATACATTGGGGTGAGCAAAATCCGACTCGATTCGAAAATTTCGATAAAAAATTCAAATTTTGAATTAAATAGTTTGAGTTATTTGAGTTAATCAAGTTATTCGGATCAACTCGAATAAAAAAATATTTTTTCGGTTTAACTCGAATATGAATTACACAATTCGAATTATTCGAAAATCCGAATAAGAAAGGGTAAAACTACTTTTTTTTAATAAATGTTTACCTTTTCTAAAATTAAACGTCAAAACCATTAAGTTAAAAAAAATAATTATGTTGTTTTGATGAATATTTACTCATTAAGTTAAAAGTCAAAATCATTATATTGTTTATATAGTTAAATAATCTTGTATTTTGTCTACTAGTTAAATAATCGGTTTATGTAAACATAACATTGAGTATAAATAATAGGATTCGTTAATTCGACTCGAAATTTTTGACTTGATTCGAAAAAAATTCAAATTGAGTTCAGTTGCTAAAATTGTAACGCCCCAAAATTTTAATTTTTGATTTCATGTATGTGTGACACACAATGTCTATCTGCTTCAGTGGTTATGTGTTCTGAGTGTGTGTGAGAGGTCTTAAGTTCAAGCCTTACTTGGACAAATTTTGGTATTTTTATAAATAAAGTCTTAACCTTGTATAAAGGGCTTAAGTTTAAATGTTGGGTAAATTACATTAGAATGGGCCTGTTGGTTTGGTGATTAAGTGATGTGTTATTATGGTGGAGGTCTTGTGTTTGAATCCCTATGCAGGCAAATGTAATTTTTTTTTGCTTAGATTTCAGGATAGAGTTGTGTAATAGGGGGATTCTGAGTAGTGGATGTGAAGTGGGAATTAGGGGAGAAGATTAAGGGATTTTGGGGGTTATCGGGATTTTTTTCTCATAACTGAATTTTGGCTCCCTTTTCCAAAAAAAAAAATTCTGCGTCTATTCTTCTCCCTCTCCTCTTGCCGAAATTCTATGAGTTTTTCCATCTTTCTCTTCTTTTTCTTCTTCTTGATTTTTCCCTGATCCATTTATTTTCCTTCGTTTCCGCACGCAGTTAGTGCTCGCTCTGATCCATTTATTTTCCTTCGTTTCCGCACGCAGTTAGTGCTCGCTTAGTTTCAGTAAGTGTTTCTCTTCGTTTCTGTCATGAATCTCTTAGCGACTGAAGTGGTAATGTTTTTCCTCTGCGATTTGGGCATAGGGGGAGGCTCGGACTGGTGATGATAATACTCTAGAACGTCATGTTTTTATGTGCTAATTGCATATTTATTTTGAGTATGATTCTACTAATCTGGGCTATTTATGGTCTTTTATTTTATAGGGACTAAATTGGAGGCAAAAGCAAAATTAAGGGCCAAAAATGTGAAATTAAAGATAAAATGGACCAATGTGCAACAAAAAGAAAAGTTGGTGCCAAAAATGCAAGCATGGAGGACACAAGGATTGAAATGCAAAAAGAAGAGACTTTGTTTTATTAGACTCTATTTTAATTATATTAGGATAATTAATATTAGGATAATTATTAAGGATTCTTTAATTTAGGATTTATTTTATTTATCTTTATTTATCTTTGATTATTTGTAATTATCTTTAGGAATTTAAGTAGGACTAGTCTACTTATCTTAGCACTATAAATAAGGGATGAAGTGACTCAAATGGGGGTTCATCTTTTTCTGTAAACTCTCTCCCCAAAAATCTCTTGTTCTTTCCATATTTCTTTTTAATAAAAAAATCTCCATTTATATATTTTCTTTTCCACCACAACTATGAGCCACTAAAACCCTTCTAGCCAAAGGTTGTCGAAAATCCCCAAAAAGGGCTCTTGAGGTTTAGAATCCGTACTTAGCCTTCTCAACAGGGTATTCATCGTTTCTCCGCACTACAGGGCTGACGCTTCCGTCCATGTCCCTTAAGAAGTAAACTTTTCAACGTATGCAAAGGCGGCCGCTTTGTGTGTTTTGGAAGGATTGCACCGTCGGTTCGTTAACTTACTGCGTCAGAGGTTGGCGAGCCCAAGAGACAAAATGGCGTGGGATTCGCCATTGAGAAACATTGATCTAGCATAATATGATCCCACAAGAGCGATTGTTGGCTAGAGTCAGGTTCCACTAAATTGAAGTCTAAATCTTTGGAGCTGGTGGTTGTAGGCGTCCTCTTCCACTATAACTGGCTTATTCGGTTTGAGAAGGATCATCTAAAATCCAATGATTGAGCCAAAGGCGGATCGAGGCAACCGGAGGCTGGAATCTCCCATAAGAATTTCTTTATCTCAACTCTATTTTCTATTTTTAATTTTCACAATTTCAATTCGACTTCTCAATTCTGTTTTTATTTTATTTTATTTTATTTTTGTTTCCAGATCCAAACTTTTAATTCTGTTATTTTTATTTTTTTCCAAGAACACAGGTTTCTTGGGCACTATTCTGCCCAGGATTTCGAAGAACGAGCATTTGTACAATCCGATCCCTAAGGATTCGACCCTACTTCCCCTTTACTGTTATTTTTATTGTTTTACAGGGAATAGGATATTTTTGGTGCTTTCAACGACGCATCAAATTTTGGCGTCGTTGCCGGGGATCGGTAACGTACTAATCTTGTTTTTTGTTTTCTATGACCAGATCTGCTCCAGGCACTCTTGCGTTTGACTCAGAAATTGAAAAGACTGCAAAAGCTAATCGCAAGGAAACAAAGCTAAGGAAAAAGCAGTCAGCGGTGGTTGAGACTCAAAGTAATCCACCGCCAGAAATCAGAATCGACGACGAAGCAGAGTCTAGGGTTAACGAAAACCCTACTCAAACTTTTGAAGGCGAAAAAGTAGAAGTCGATTCTCCAGAAGGAGTGCTTAACGCTAGGGTTGACGGAAACCCTAATTTAGCACCTCCACCAATGGCTCAAACAATTCGGCAACTAGCCGAAGCTCCGACAGAACAACCGCCACTGTGCATCGCATATCCTACCATGGATACCGACTTTGAACTAAAATCCGGGTTAATTCAGTTGCTGCCAACATTTCGGGGGTTACAAAATGAAAACCCCCATCAACATTTGAAGGAGTTTCATATGGTTTGTCTGAGTATGAAACCTCAAGGCGTAACTGAGGATCAAATTAAATTGCGCGCTTTCCCTTTTTCCCTAGCAGACTCTGCTAGGGAATGGTTATTTTATTTACCTCCTGGATCTATAACTACTTGGGCTGATTTATCTCGTTTGTTTCTCAACAGGTTTTTTCCAGCATCTAGAGCAGCTGAGCTTAGAAGAGAGATCGTGGGAATATGGCAGAAAGAAGCAAAGACTCTCTACGATTATTGGGAGCGGTTTAAGAAGTTGTGTGCGAGCTGCCCACAACACGGTATAACAGAGCAATCTCTCCTCCAGTACTTTTATGAAGGTTTGAAACCAATGGAGATGAATATGGTAGACGCCGCTAGTGGAGGAGCGTTGGTCAACATGACCCCCAACAAGCAAGGGACTTAATCTCCACAATGGCTGCAAATTCTCAGCAATTCCGAGCCAATCCTGAACCCCCCAAAAGGGTTCACCAGCTAAGCAATTCTTTCATAGAAGATAGTCTTGATAGACTTACTAATATTATGAGCTCTCTTGTTGCAGAAAAAGCTAAACCAGGTCGGTTATGTGGAATATGTACTACACTTGAGCACACAACTGATGCATGCCCCAGTTTTTATGATGACTCTATGGCTCATTTAGATGCAGTGGGAAATTTCCCTGCCCCACCACAGAGGCGATATGATCCCTACGCTAATACCTTCAACCCAGGATGGAGGGACCATCCCAACTTGAGTTATGGGACCAACCCACGGTATAACCAGCCATACCCAAATCAGCTTCCACAATAGCCTCGAGATTCAGGTAATTTCTTAAAAACCATGGTCAATAAATTAGCAGCTAATGTCCTTGATTTTCAACAGCAAACTTTTAATTTCCAAAGAGAAATGAAGGATTTTCAACAGAAAACTGAGGCGTCTATAAAAGAATTGACCATATCAGTTGAGAAATTGAACTCTCAAGGAAAGTTACCGTCACAAACAGAACCGAATCCAAGATAAGACGCAAATGTAGTGATGCTGCGAAGTGGAAAGGTACTGGAATCGATTCCCGACAGAAATCATGCCCAAGAAATCGCCCAGGAAAAGCCAGAGAAAGACGAACAGGTCCGAGCGAAACCCCCATTACCCATAATTCAACCACCATTTCCAGAACGATTCCACCAATGTCGAAGAGGTAAGGAGGACAAGGAAATCCTCGAAAACATTTAGGAACGTCGAGATCAACATTCCGTTGTTGGACGCCATCAAGCAAATACCGAGGTATGCTAAATTTCTTAAAGAGTTTTGCACCAACAAACGGAAGTTAATAGGTAATGAAAGGGTGAATGTGGGTGAAAATGTGACCGCAGTGTTACAGCGAAAAATGCCGGCAAAATGTAAGGATAGGGGCATGTTTGCAATATCATGCAAAATAGGTCATTTGGGAATTAAAAAGGCTATGTGTGATCTAGGAGCCTCCATAAATGTGATGCCATATTCTATTTATGAATCACTTAACCCAGGTTTTTTAACAAAAACATGTGTTATCTTTTAACTGACAGACAGGTCTGTTGTGCGTCCCGAAGGAGTCCTCGAGGACGTGTTGGTAAAAGTTAACGAACTTATTTTTCCTGCAGATTTTTATGTGATAAAAATGGAGGAGGATAGTGCTTCCGGATTTTCAGATCTCTTGTTAGGACGACCGTTCCTTAGTACGGCTAGTACTAAAATCGACGTTCGAAGTGGAACTCTCACGATGGAGTTTGATGGGGAGATCGTGAAGTTTAATGTCTACGACGCCATTAGCCATCCCAGTGAAATCTTGAGCGTAAATTGTGTCGACATAATTGACTCTTTAGTGGAAGAAAATTTTGAGTCAATTTATGGAGATAAATCTAAAATGATGTTTGATGATTTTGAATCTGTTAATAAATTATTGGCTCCTATGGATACTAAACTTCTACCTTCTGTTTGTGCAGGCATCAGATCCAAATTTAAAACCACCTCTCGAGCATCTCAAATTCACATTTTGGAGGATGATGAGACCATTGCCGAATTAAAAGGGATTGACCCCTTGGAGGAAAATATGAAACCAATGAAAAAGGTGCAAAGACGATTAAACCCAAATATGGTGGATGTGATAAAAAATGAGAATTTCCAAGCTCACATGATTAAAAAGATTTATTTTGAGCCACCGTAGAACCATTTAAGTCGTCGAGCTAATGACGTTAAACAAACGCTTGTTGGGAGGCAACCCAATCTTTATTTTTCTTTTATTATTTATTTTCATTTTTGTTGTTATTTATTATTTTCTTTTCTTTTCTTTTTAGTTTCTTTCAATTTTATTTTATTCAAATAAATTTCTCTTCTTCCATCTAGGTAAAACGGAGCGAAAATACGAAGAAAAATAGGCAGAAAGTGAGCCAGAATGTCATATCCCTGCAGCCAAACAAGCCTATTCTAGCCACATCGTCCCCTTCACGCACAAGTCCTCCGCAATCGACAGTAGCTACACGGGGAGTTTTTCTAAACTTTTCTACCTATTTATTTCTTTTGCGTCGACATTGGGGACAATGTGTTTTAAGTAGGAGGGAGGTACTCTTCGTATTACTGTTGTCTTCTGCTGTGATTTATGTTTGCTGCTTGAGGCTCCATTTTGTCCATATATTTTTTTAAGTATATTTTGTCGCTTTTCATGCCCAAGAATTTGACCACGACTTGCCACTGATTGACCTACATGCATGATTCTTGGCTACTGAGTTAGTTATGATTCTGTCTGTTTGATTTTATCTCCACTGTTTTATTTTTATCAGGATAAAAATAATTATGATTAATAAGTTAACTTTATCTTGCTTTTTGTAAAATTGATCAAGTTTAATATCAAGTGGACATTTAATGCATTTGCATGCCTAAATTATGTTCATGTCTATTAGGTGGTTACTAAAACTTATTTTCGACACTTGATTATTTCTCTTAAGTCCTCTTAAAATTAAATTTCGTGTAAATTTTGTTTAATAAATGTTTCCAAGGTTATGAGTGCAGCTTAAAACGTGACTGATTGAGTAATCGGGGTAGGGTGCTTGGGTTGTCATTCTACTTCGCGTCAAAAGGCTGTGTGACGTGATAGGTAAAACTTCGCTAACCAAGGTTATGAGTATGGCTCAGAACGTGACTGATTGAGTAACCGGGGTAGGGTGCTTGGGTTGTCATTCTACTTCGTGTCAAAAGGTTGTGTGACGTGATGGGTAAAACTCCGCTAACCGGAAATAAATAATTTTTAGGAGTATGTTGGGCTGAGTAACCGGGGTGGGGTGCTTGGGTTGTCATCTCTCTTCGCGTCAAAAGGTTCAATATATTCCTAAGTAAATAAATAAAAAAAAAGGAAAAAAAAAGAAAAAAAAGAAGAAAAACAAAAAAAAAAGAGAAAAGAAAAAATAGTACTAATAAAATTACAGTTGGGGACTAAAGTAGGAAATAAATAGAGTGTCTTAGTAGGTTTGGTAATTTACCTATTTAGCATGAAATAATTCAAGACGATTTTAATTTTTGTGTGTGTTAATTAAAAAACTTTTTCTATTTTACTTAAAAGCAAGCTTAGAAGTTCTCTTTATTTTTCATATGCATTTTTGAAAAACTTTGGGGTAAAATTTCTTTCAGGATCTAATTTTCACAGTGGATAGGAACCATACTTGAGGGCAAGCATGGGCTAAGTAGGGGGAATGTGATAATACTCTAGAACGTCATGTTTTTATGTGCTAATTGCATATTTATTTTGAGTATGATTCTACTAATTTGGGCTATTTATGGTCTTTTATTTTATAGGGACTAAATTGGAGGCAAAAGCAAAATTAAGGGTCAAAAATGTGAAATTAAAGACAAAATGGACCAATGTGCAACAAAAGGAAAAGTTGGTGCCAAAAATGCAAGCATGGAGGACACAAGGATTGAAATGCAAAAAGAAGAGACTTTGTTTTATTAGACTCTATTTTAATTATATTAGGATAATTAATATTAGGATAATTATTAAGGATTATTTAATTTAGGATTTATTTTATTTATCTTTATTTATCTTTGATTATTTGTAATTATCTTTAGGAATTTAAGTAGGACTAGTCTACTTATCTTAGCACTATAAATAGGGGATGAAGTGACTCAAATGGGGGTTCATCTTTTTCTGTAAACTCTCTCCCCAAAAATCTCTTGTTCTTTCCATATTTCTTTTTAATAAAAAAAACTCCATTTATATATTTTCTTTTCCACCACAACTATGTGCCACTAAAACCCTTCTAGCCAAAGGTTGTCGAAAATCCCCACAAAGGGCTCTTGAGGTTTAGAATCTGTACTTAGCCTTCTCAACAGGGTATTCATCGTTTCTCCGCACTACGGGGCTGACGCTTCCGTCCATGTCCCTTAAGAAGTAAACTTTTCAACGTATGTAAAGGCGGCCGCTTTGTGTGTTTTGGAAGGATTGCACCGTCGGTTCGTTAACTTACTGCGTCAGAGGTTGGCGAGCCCAAGAGACAAAATGGCGTGGGATTCGCCATTGAGAAACGTTGATCTAGCATAAGATGATCCCATAAGAGCGATTGTTGGCTAGAGTCAGGTTCCACTAAATTGAAGTCTAAATCTTTGGAGCTGGTGGTTGTAGGCGTCCTCTTCCACTATAACTGGCTTATTCGGTTTGAGAAGGATCATCTAAAAGCCAAGGATTGAGTCCAAGGCGGATCGAGGCAACCGGAGGCTGGAATCTCCCATAAGAATTTCTTTATCTCAACTCTATTTTCTATTTTTAATTTTCGCAATTTCAATTCGACATCTCAATTCTGTTTTTATTTTATTTTATTTTCGTTTCCAGATCCAAACTTTTAATTCTGTTATTTTTATTTTTTTTTCCAGGAACGCAGGTTTTCTTGGGCACGATTCTGCCCAGGATTTTGAAGAACGAGCATTCGTACAATCCGATCCCTGAGGATTCGACCCTACTTCCCTTTTACTGTTATTTTTATTGTTTTACAGGGAATAGGATATTTTTGGTGATTTCAACGACGCATCAGGTGAATTCAGTGTTCTCGTTTTAACAATAGTTAAACAGAGGGTTATCGTTGGCGGTAAGTTGGGTTTCTGTTCGTTCTTGGTTGTTAATTCGCTTGTAAATCCATTAAATTGATGTTGAGTATCTTTATTTTAGGCCTTGAAGTGCTCGGGAGTGATTAGGTATCAAAACGATACCATATGTGTGCCCGAAACGTAGAAAACGGGGTTTGGCGAAAAGCCAAAATTGCTTGCTATTGAGAAATAAGAGAAATAAGAGAAAATGATGCGAAAAATTGTAGAGAAAGGAAATAAGGGTGTTAAAAACTAGAAAATCACCATTTTGCACAAAAATAGTTTTGGACAGCAGCAGTAGTCTAACTTTGAAAAATCATCAAAAATAGTGTAAATTGAGTTAGAGGTTGAATAAAATATGAAATTAAATTTTATTGAGTCTAGTCTTTCATGGAAGAAACAGTGTAAGAAATGGAATTGTAAATCATGAGTTATAGTAAATTTTGTCAGACAATGTCAGAATGATTTTTCTGATTTTGAAAAATCATCAAAAATTGTAAAGAAAATAATTAAGGGCTTAAATTTATATTTTTAAATTCTTAATGAGTCTATTTTCAAGAGAAACAAAACGAAAACATCATCCAAATTCCGTACTAAGAGATAAATAATTTTTAGTAAGGAAGGGTCGAAGCTGTCAAACAGCAGAATAGGGATAACTTTAAAGATTTTATTATACTTATTTGATAAACTATAAATTCTGAAAATTTTATGGTAGAAAGGTATTTGAGTCTAGTTTCAAAAACATCAAGCGGATCTTGATTTGGAATTATTTAGCTCAAGACATAAATAATTTAGTGATAATGACTCAAGTATACAACTTTGAATGAACATATAAGTAAATAGTGAAAACATATATGAGTATTGAGCTAGCATGAGTTACTTTAAAAATAGATCACAAGGCCAAGGCCAATTTGGGCTGAGTGGGCCACATGGGCGTGTGGGCCCACACGGTAGATCACATGGGCATATGGGCCCATTTTTACCGAAATGTTTTTAAGGTTACACGGGTCGCCCAAGTCGACTGTGAACCTACTGTAGGGTCGACAATCACTACTTAGACCCCTAAATGTGTGAAATTGACTAAATGATATCTGTACTGGGCATGTTAATATCTGAACTGAATATATGTACTAAAATTGCGTAATAGCATGTCATCCATTGTGTGTTGCATTGCATTGGGTTGGGGATTGTTATTTAGAGGAAGTGTACTGAAAGGCTTTAAGCCTAATTTACTGGCAGCTCAGCTGCAAACTACTGTATTATGCTGCATTTGGTACTACTTGGAGTGTAGGGATGAGTGGGTTGATTATATCCCCACATGGAGTGTAGGGTTGGACGAAGATAGTGTGTAGAGGCTGGTTGGGTAGGACTTTGCTACTGCATAACTGTTACTGCTACTAATACTGTGATGGGCTAAGGCCCTACTGCATTTTGACACTGTACTGAGATGCGCTAAGGCCCAAACTGTCACCGATACTGAAAAGGGCTTAGGCCCAAGACTGTTCAACTGTGCACTGTGAATACTGATTGTTTGTTTGTTTCTGCAGGATTACACACTGAGTTTACGTAAACTCACCCTTTTTGTTTAATGTGCACAGGTAATCCCCAGACTTGACGGATCGTTGCAGCGGAGGACTCGACGGTGGCCACACGTGTTGTAAACTGTTTTAATTTCAGTTTTGGTATTTATTTCTTAATTATTTTCTGGGTTATATTTTATGTAAATTGAACTTTTTGGACTGTTTGCTTTTATTTCGAATTTTAGACTGTTTTTGTGGATTTAAAAACTGCACAAACTCAACGAACAAACGACTTTCTCTAAAACAAAGGGGTTTTTCTAAGATGGACGGATTTACCTAATTAACTTGGTTTTTCATAAAATAAATGATTTCTAAAGCTTCCGCAACGAATTGTGTTTTAAAACAATCGATTAAATAAGTAAGCGATTTTGGAGTCAACAAGAGTAAATAAATGAAAACGGTTTTATCGTAACAACTTAGTTTCAACACACTATTATGTGACATCGCCAAATTCAGCCATAACGTCTAGGCTGGGTTTGGGGTGTTACAAAAATAGGATTTGTCAACTCGACTAACTCGAAAATTTTTGACTCGATTCAACTCGACTCGATCGAATACTCACCCCAAGAATTGGTTGGTGTACCGGTTTGGCGAGAGGTAAAAAATCAGTTGATCCGTGAATTGGTACGAACTAATTGAACTAAACTAAAAAAATCAATTGAACCAATATCAAACTGGTCTAACCAATTGGTTACTAGAACAATCAATTCAACTGGTTCAAAGCAAATAAATTATTAAAAAATCAAAAATCAAAAAATTAAAACATTATAAAAATCAGTTCAATTTTTAGTTTAACTAATTTTTTAGGTCAACTCAACCAATTCATATTGGTCAGTATGTCTACTATTTTTAAAATATTTTAACCCTTAACATTTATAATTTTTTTTTATCAATTTGACCCATACTCAAGTACTACACTTTAAAAAAATAGTTTTTATTTATTTAAAAAAAACATAATTTTTTAAGGTAAAAACATAAAAAAGTTAAAAGTTGTAATTTTTAAAAGATAAAAAATATATGAAAAAAATAAAAAATTCTTTAAAATTCAAAAATAAAAATATTTTCTTTAAAAAATATATAAAAATTTTAAAATTCAATATTATCGAAACCGAACCAGACTAATTGGATTAAGAACCAATTGGGGGTATCATTCCGATGAGAGATAAAAGACTGTTGACTCATGAATCGATACGGATTGGTTGAATCGGGTTAAAAAACCAATTGGGCTGATTTTTATAGTTTTTAATATATTTTTATTTTTAATTTTTTAATCATTTATTTGCTTTGAGCTGATTGGACCGATCGTTTTGGGAACTAACTGGTCAGACCAGATTGAAATCTGTTCAACTATCGGTTTATCCGATTTTTTTAGCTCAGTTCTATCATTTCATACCGATTCACAAATTAACCGATTTTTTACCACTCAATTGATCGATACCCCCAAATAGTTTTTAGACTAACGGTCTTTGAGGACCAAAAATTTTAAATAAAAAAGAATATAGAAATTAAATGTCTAAAAAATTAAAATATTGAATATTAAATTTAAAAAGAGTATAAATAGGTATGAGGTATTTAAACCTATTGTTTCAAAAGGCTGAGGGAATAAGCGGAGAATACTTGACCGACAATGTAACAGGCACCTGCTTAGTTAACTTGGCAGCATCAAACAAGTATATTTATTTTAGGTGTGATTAAAATTTAATCAGAAACTTCAAATGGATTGTTAATTTGTCTGTAGTAGCCTTGTGAACTGGGATTTGATGGATCATCCTCCACTTTGCGGACAAAACGCAGTGGAGCTCCTTTTTGGTTTACGGTTTTAATGATGAATTTTGAAACTCAACCCAAGTCCAGATATCCACCTCTTCTTTTTTGCCTTCCCTTTCTTCAATTTCATCCGCTACTTTATTTCAGAATACAAGTGAGTTAACTGCACCCAGCATCGTTAAATTTATGTTTTAATTATTCAATTTTAAAAAATTATCATTCAAAAATATTTTATTTAAATCATTAAACTGCTAAAATTATTGTTGTATAGCACTGCCTGCATTATTATTATTTTTTTTTTGTTATTAGTTGAAATGTTGATTTGAGTATAAATTGTATTTATACAAGATAGAAGCAAAAGCCAACTATCCATCCAAAAACAAAATGTACCAACAGTTGATTCCTAAATGTCATTTCTAAGATTACTTTTTGTGACTAGTTTTCGTATTAATGGTTAGCACATTGCCTATCTTATATTCAATTGGGAAATTCAAAAGCACCTTTATTTTTTAATTTCACAAAATTGCCCAAAGCATCATTACATATTATATTAGTGAGGTTAAGTGCGAAAGTTCTTGCAGATTCCGGAGTAATGATGGCATGTGATGTGAGTGGGTTTGACTTGATACTTTCAAACAAGCTTCCTTTACTTTTTGGTATTTAGAGTGATACTTTTGTGCCACAAATTTTGGGTTCCTGACGTGATTGTTGAGTAGAGAAGAGGATAAACAAGAGCCATTCTTTCCATTAATTCTTTTCATCATTTAGCTTTCCAGGCCAATAGCCATGGGCAGGGCCTAGCTAGCTACCACCAACCTTTTTGTTTTGTAAAATGACACCAGCTATATGCAACAACAGGGGACATCACTACTAGAACCTTCTCCCCCGCTTCACTTTAACTGGTTAAACACATGCCTCTTTAAAACAGATTCTTCATCCATGGACACACCCTTTCTTTTTACTTTTTATTATTTATTAATTTTCTACTCTAAATTTTTAAGTTACTCAATTACCTTAGTTAAAGTTTAGAAGCCTAAATTTCGTTAATAAAAAAAATTGAAGTTAGTAAAAAATAATAATTTTCTTTTTTTTACAGTGTAATTAAAATTGATCAAAATAAGTTAGTGTAATCTATACGGGATCAAAATTTACACCAAAACAAAAAAAGAGAAGTGAGCATTTCAATTTATTATTGGAACACCACCAAAACCAGTGCAAAACCAGCTACATTAATTATAATACAATATACATGAGCACTCACGAGTTCCATGTATGGATATAGAATGATCTCAAATGCACTTTCATGGAAGTTACTGCCCCTCGTATATATCACAATTCACCAAGAGGAACAAGTCTATGATTGATGCGTGTATATGCAGCAAGATGAGCGTTTTCAGCGGTACGATCCGCATGCAAAGCTCCTTAATTGTATGAGTTAGACTTACTTAATGGGATGTCAACGGGGTGGAGTTGCATGCAAAGATTTCTGTATCTCTTATTCTCAAAATTGATTTAATTTAAAATCAAATCTCAGAACTTGGATTCTAAGACCTCTGCATAATTATCTTATGATCCCTAAGCCGGGTTTAAGGATAGTGGAGTAGCACATGGTAGAGGGGGTAAGAATATATGTAAGAAATCGTAGTAAAAAAAGAAGGAATTTAAATGGCATAGCAATTCCTTATGTGACTCAAGGCCATAAGCCAATCCAACTAACACTTCTTCTTTTTTTAAGTTATTTATTTGGCGGATGATATAGTTCTACATACCTAAATCACTGATGTACCAACCCTTCATAACCAGCAAACTTATGAGGGTCCAAAAGGGAGCCACCTCCACCAACTTCTATTTTGTGTTTCAAAACTTTTTTTTTTCATAAAGTGCACTTTTTAAAATTTAAATTTACCTTTTTATCGTTATAGAAAAAGGCTGATAAGTTTGTTTAAAACTTTTAAATCTTTATTATCTTCCTTAGAAGTTTTTGGAGAAAAAAAAGTTGTGTAGTGCTAAAGGTCTCGATACCAAATGGGGATTATTATGCTAATAGTTGGTTATTATTACTTTAATTTGTTAGGCTCAAAAATATTAAGAGGGGTAATTTTAAGACAGTTTTACCTTTGTCTGTCGCATGTCACGTCTCTGTCTGTTGAGTAGCAAGAACCTTTTAGGTCTCTGTTTGTTAGATCTCGTTTTTTAGAGTTTTTTTTCTCTTTTTTTTTGTTTTTGTTTAGTTCTACCATTGGAGTTTTGTTTCGTTTGATTAGGGTAAACAAATGGAAAATGAGTTGGCTTGTAACACCCCTTACCCGTATTCGACGCTGGAACAGGGTACGAGGCGTTACCGGACTCATACGTAAATATTCATACAAAACCAAGACGTGACTTTTCACTCAAATTTAAAACTTTTCATAAACCTTCATTTCATCCCTTAAACAAGCCTACGAGGCCTAAAACACACTTTAGGAATGGTTCGGGATCAAACCGAATTCTTTAGAAAATCTCTGGAAAAACTTAGAAAAATTCTCATCAAACAGTCCATAAGCCCGTGTGGAAGAAGGGACATGCCCGTGTGGCATATCACATGCCCGTGTTCCACACCCGTGTAGATTTATTTCTCAATTCGAATCTACAGGGGTTTTCACACGGCCTGACACACGCCTGTGTCCCTCACACGGCCATGACACACCCGTGTCTTAGCCCATGTGCAAAAACCTTGACATTCTGTTTCTGATGTCATCAACCTAATAAGGTCACACGGCCAAGGCACACGCCCGTGTCCTTAGATCGTGTGGCGAATTAAATTTCTAAATTCAGGTGCAGATTTCACACGGCCTGGGCACACGCCTATGTCCTATGGCCGTGTCCTCCACATGGTCGAGACACACGACCGTGCCTCAGCCCGTGTGGTTACTACTAGGCATTCTGTTTTGCCAACTTAGGATGCAGGGGGACACACGACCAAACCACACGCCCATGGGGCAGACCGTGTGTCACACACGTCTAGACACACGCTCGTGTGTCTACTCGTGTGGACAAGAACAAGGCAATTTACCAAGCCCTTTCTACCACCCTTACTTGCACCATCATAAACTACAACAAACAACCTATTAATTCATGCATAACTATACCATTTACTCAACCATGCAACTCGGACATTCATGAAAAACATTATCATTTCATATATTAATAAGAAATAGCCATCAACTATAGCCTTATACAAAAGAAATCATCTTCAAATGAGCCAACACCTTTGGCCAAAACAATATGACATTCGATAAAACTATACATGCCATACTCAAAATGCTAAATCTAACTATACCAAAATGTGTGGATAGTGTGGGTGATCCTCCGACGGTCTCCGTACCCCGAGCTGGCTCTTCGACACTATAAAACAAGGGAAAATAGTAAAGAGTAAGCTTTAAGCTTAGTAAGTCTATATGTAAACAATGAGCATCATACCATATACTTATCAATCAAAATCATTACATACTAATCAAGAACAAATTTAGATCCTCATAATTATACTTACTCATTTCAAATCTTACCACATCCCAAACACATATCACAAAACATTGCTCACATTTACATGCACTTATACCCTGCACTTATCACCATAAAGCCACATGTAATTTTTCTTAATCAAAGCTTCTCGATGAACACTTCAGAATTGTAACACCCCAAACCCGGCCCATAAGTTTCGACCGGATCTGGTATGCTACGGGTTGTACATTGAAAACTTTTGCTAAGTTGATTTTAGAAAATCATAAGTTAATTAGACAATATTTGAATAAATAAGTGACTTTTGAAAAGAAAACCTTGTATTATTATTATTTCGTATAATTAAACCTTTGACATGATTTCATAAATTGCAAATATTAAAAACTACTTAGGTGAATATAAACTATGGGGCCTTATTTCATAAATATTCCCAAAATAAATAAAAAAAAGACTTAAAGAAAAACAGAAAATAATCTATAGAAATAAAAAGACTTGATGGCCCCTCGAGTTCGTCTCGGCTCCCATGTCCACGATCTACTGCTCATCTGCAAAGTTAGGGAAAAATAAGGGGTGAGTCACCAAGACTCAGTGCGCAAATCCCGAAAACACATAAAAGGCTTGGGCTCACAAACACATTATGAGCCTTGGCCCAAACATAAAGGCAACAATTAGAATTACATGATAAATAATAAATGATGAATAGCCCAACCCATCCTAGAATTCCATCCTCTACACACCAACCCGTACCAACCATCACACCTTGGGGATTTCTACAATCAACCCTCCATCCGCTACACACCAAAACGACAACCGTACTGCCTATTCCTATCAATCAGGAATTTTAACGTGGGTTTTCTACCACCGATCACCAAGTGACCTAACATTTCATTTCGTGGGTTTTCTACCACCGATCACCATGTGATCTAACATTTCATTAGGTGGGTTTTCTACCACCGATTACCATGTGACCAATCATGCTCTTCCCCTTTTCATATCAAACCCATCCCATGCATACATTCATGCAAAATCAAACAATCTACTACCTAAAAGATTATAGTCTTTCGCATACATCGATACACATAGAGAAATTCTATGATTACGTACCTGGCATTCCTTGCCTAACCCTTTTTGGGTTTCATTCGACTGTCTACACAGCCACTTTTCGGCTTTTTAGCCCATAACATAAACATACATATATTCATACAGATTATTAGTGTGTTAGAGATCTACACACGACTGTTCATACAGCCTCATTTTCCGGCTTTTCAGCCCCTAACAGGTATAATACAAAATAAAACTTATGTGATAAGGATATACACACCTGATTACCGTTAGAACTAGACCCTCTAAGTTGACGCTATCCGTAGCCAACACCACTGCTATCTGCCTAAGGTGTTGTTCAGAAGCCGGTCCACAACCAAGTGGCCAATCTCGAACGGTAGATACCACTCGTTTCTTAAACTTAGGGATTCTCTCCTTTGCCTGATCCATATTTAATTCCATCACAAGTCCTTGTCAGAACTACTATCACAATATATGATCGTTAATCCTCATCATAAAGTTAAGATCTTGTATACAATGAACGAATCTAGTAAAAATCTAGGGAAAATCTCCTTACCTTAAAATCCTGAAATTGGAGACTAACGATTTTCGACTTTTAGATCTAGACGACCAAGTTTCCTTCAAATCCCGGAATGCCGCCCAACATAGAACCATTAAACTATTAGCTTTTCGGCTTTTGCCTTTCAAGAACCAAAATAGAACATGAGATCTAACAGAAGTCGACACTTACCTTAGTACAGGGAATTCGGCTAGCACTTGGAGAGAAGATTCGACAATGTCAAAGAAAAGATTTAAATGTCGGAAGAATAGAACTAATTCTCAAATAGGATGAATAAAGAAAAACTATGGAGATTTCAGCTTTTTAGAGAAATCGACTCAAGGGGAAAAAGAATGGAGAAAAGGTTTTGGCTTTTGACGAAATTGCAGAAGAGAAATTGGAGAGGGAGAGACAAAGGAATTCGGCACAAAGAAGGAAGAGGAAATTAGGGTTTAAATGCCAGAATCAATGAGATATCCCCCCTATTTATAGAAATTTCGGCACCTACTGCTAAAAACCAAAAATGACCTTTCTGATAATTAAAAGTCAAGCTAATAAAAAGGGAAAATTCGACACCCCTTATCCATGAAGTAGCCGAATTCTTTACTCCTCTAAGTGGTGGATTTTCAGCCATCACCTTCCTTGATAGCTCTTATCTTTTCTCCTTTTTATCTTCTATATTATCAATTATAAAATCCATATATATCCTTATATTTTTAAGCCTTGTAGCCGTCCACTTCATCAAAGCTTAATGCCGAAATTTAACTCACTTAAATTAAAAGATTTGGGCTCCATAAAACTTAAATTTTGGGCCCCTAACTCCTTGTGTGTGGCGTCACCCCTTGTCCCCTTACAGTGCCACCTATTGTTGGGCCACAAGCCCACGTTGGTATTTTAAACATAATTACCACCTTTTAACTCTATAATGCCCAATTAGATAATTTAACCAAGGCCTTTGCCTAGTCATGAGCCCAATTTGGACTCCTATTACTTAAATTAATGTAACACCCCTAACCCGTATCCGTCGCCGAACTAGGGTTACGAGGCATTACCGAATAAAACACAACTAAAAACAGGCATGCAAATTTTTTTTAAGTAACACATATATTCCCTAATAAAATAAACCATTACATAACATATCAATTTATCATAATTAACATTCAAATCGTATTTAGTGTTCGCATATTAATTCATCTAAACATAGTAAAACTGCACATTTTAACAATACAATCAAGACATATTAATCCTTGTAAATTCAAACATATATATATATATATATATATATATATATATATATATATAGCATTTTATACAACCATGCAAATAGACATCTATTATCTCAATTTTCATTTGATAATCTATCACCAATTTAACATATACCTAGTCAATTTGAATCATTTCAACTCCATACTCATAACCTATAATAATTCATACATACATAATTCACTTGTACAAGTAACATTTTGTACATACAAATGAATGAATTAATTATGTAAGGTTGAATACGTTTACAAATATCCATATGATTTCCATTCATAAATTTATTCATATTGAGCCGAATGCACATATATAATTACATAAATTTTCTTATCCAAATTTCTATTATTTCATATAAGCAAAGTTTCATCTAACATTTACCAATACCTAATTTATAAATTAATCATAAGGCTACGTACATTTGCATAACAAATAGTCATCCTTATCAATTCCACAATATGATCGAATATAAATATACATATACACATATGCAAAGACACATTTGATCATAATTCATTTAGTAAGTAATTCAAACTTCACTCAATACATAACAAATATACCTTTATGCATTACCTAATCAAATACAACATGTCCATAACATCATCACCTACTATAGCCAAAATATACAAAAACGTATTCAATTCGAATTCATATCTTCACTAATTCATTCCATCATGCAAAGTATACTAATATATATATATATATATATATCGACCACATTTCTAAATTCAATAAGACTACTTATAAACATCATTTATGCTTATCTACTATGGACATACTCTATCATCAATAAGCATAAGTATAATCTCATTCTCAATAACCATCACAACCATCAACAAAGATAGCAAATCAATCAAAAAAGAGGATAAGCCAATTTCGCATGGCTATTAATTGTATACAAAAGTACTCGATTTATATCCACCCTTTTATTATGCTATATGTAACACCCCGTACCCGAGACCGTCGCCGGAGTTGAGCAAGAGGCGTTACTAGACTTGACTACAAGTTCAGGACAAAAAAATTTTAAAGCTGTCTCACTGCGTCACGCTAACTAAATCGATCATAACTCGAGTTACAAAACTCGAAATTTAGATCCGTAAATTTTTCTTGAAACTAGACTCATATAACTATTCACCATAATTTTTCCAGAATTTTTCATGTGGCCAATTAGTACAGTTTATTCTTCAAAGTCACCCTTATTACACTGCTTGACAATTCTGACCTGTCCCTATAAAACTACAGTTATCTGATTGCAAAAATTTCCTATGATGTTCTTGTTTATACCAATGAAAAATAGACTCATTAAGGGTTCTACACATATAAACCATTCTTCTTAATTATTTTTTTACAATTTATGGAAATTTTTCCAAAACAGAACAGTGACTCACGAATTCATTCAGAGCAGGTCTCACTAAAACTGAATTATCTCATAATATATAAATCTTTTGCCTACTCTGTTTCTTTCATGTAAAAATAGACACAATAAGGTTTAATTCGATATCTCATTCACCTTTTAATTCAATATACCCTTTTTTGGTGATTTTTCTAACTCACATCACTGCTGTTACTACAAGCTGTTTTGTTGCATTTTATGAAAGACTAGCTTCTAACCGAACCTACCTACATTCCTAATTCAAGGATTCATTTCGTATATAAACATTTCCTTAACAAAATGATTAAACTTTGATTAAGAAAGCATAAACCTTGCCATCATGAACCAACATACATATCGAAACCCAACATCATACTTACTAAAAATTTAGCCATATTCGCATGGCTATTACATACATAAACCTTAAGAGTTCATCAACAAAGACTAAGTCTTCCCTATACATGCCTTCTTTTAAAACCAAATTGAAAGAGTACCAAAATGTAGATTGATAGTGTGGGCGACCTTCCGAACGATCCCAACGAGCTTGTAGCTTGCCTAATCTATAAAACAGAGGAAACATTTCACACGATAAGCTCGCTAGCTTAGTAAGTCCTAATTTCATAAAAATATAACATTCAAACACTAACAATTCAATTTCTACAACTCAACTTGTACTTATGCTCATTTTCATTATCAAGCTTTCAATTTCATATCCATGTAACTAGTATGAAATTGATAGGAAAGTTTCTCCTTACCCACATATTTATGATCAAAATATTCGTTCGTAATCCGATCTTTAAAACCCAATGTGTCATCATATAACCATGGGTACCATTATTCATATACTTGGATATCAATTATTATAACATGTTATTAATTATACAACCACCCTTGTGGCCGAATACACCTAGTCTTATATATTTACATATTAAACGGCCAAAGTCACGATACCACATCATTTATCAATAGAACCGAGAAATACATACCATTGGTAATAATCACTGAATCACTAGTTTACCTTATCTTAATTAAGTAAGAAACTCATTCCTACTTTACATACTCACCTGAGCCGTTAACTCGATATATTTGCTTTAATTCGCCTTGAACATAAATTTCGGTTTCTATTTTGTAAAATACATCACCGGCATCAAGCCTGCTAGGCGTAGAAGCCCGAATAATAACACCGGCACAAGGCCTGCTAGGCATAAAAGCCCGATAAATAACACCGGCACAAGGCCTGCTAGGCATAAAGCCCGATTATGTCACCGGCACGAGGCCTGCTAGGCTCGAAGCCCGAATGTCAGAATATTTTTACATGCTTTTCACATTTCACTATCACATATCGAAACATATACATTTATTCCCATTGCATTAAATAAATTTGAAATCAATCCAATCCATCATCATCACATTCGGCTATATCATGGATTTATACTCTAATTATCCACAATTCATCATTTACTAAATTCATAATTAATTTATTGACATATTTTAGCTAAAGGACTTACCTCGGTTGTCGATAGTCCGTGCGAATCGGCTATTCGAGAACCTTCGTCTTTCCCCGGTCTAATTCCGTTTTTCTTTGCTCTTGATCTAAAACACATTAAAATTTAGCTCATTTAATTGCTTTTCATCTCAATTTAGTCCCAAGACACACAAATGGGCAATTTACAATTTTGCCCCTAATGTTTTCCATTTTTACAATTTGGTCCAATTTTACACAAAACTCAAATTATGCAAAATTTCCTAACACTATGGCTAGGCCGAACCTTCCTCATAACCATGGGTATCCATGCATTTCATCTATTTGACATTTTAACCCTTCACAATTTTATTCTTTTCAATTTAGCCCTATAAACTCAAAATCACCAAAAACTCCAATACAAAACTTGTAAATCCTTAACATACATTCAATTTTAAACCATCAAACATAAAAACTACCCAAGCATGTCAATGGCCGAATCTTATATACATAGTATTTTCAAAAATTTAGACATGGGTCGGGTAATACACGAAACAACGATCTCAAAAACGTAAAATTTATCAAAAACTAAGTAAAATACCTACCCCAAATCAAGCCTTAAGTTGCCGAAACTTCAAGCTCCAAAAATGGAGTTTTTCTCCTCAAACATTCGGCCAAGAAGATGAACAATGTGATGTTCTCTTTCTTCCCACTTAGCTTTATTATTTTATGTTATAATAACACATTTAATATACCTTATTTACTAATATATCAACATAACATATAATAGGCTAATTTAACATATAATTTGGACTTATAAAAGCCCATTGCCGTCCCTTACTATGGTGAATGGGCTAATTGCCCTTTTGGTACACCCACTTAAAAAGCCACAATCAATTTAGTACTCTTCACTTTAGCATGCAACTTTTGCGCTTTTCTCGATTAAATCCTTTTTATCAAATTGAGCACTTAAACGATTAAATTTTTCTACGAAACTTTCACACATTTTCATTCACATATAATAATCATGAAACAAAATATTAAAACATTTCTCGGACTCGGATTCGTGGTCCCGAAACCACCGTTCCGATTTGGGTCAAATTTGGTCTGTTACACTATACATGCCATATATTCGTAATTAACATAGCCAAAATACCAAAGTAGACTGTCGATAGTGTGATAAGTCTTGCTGACGATCCCCGAGCTCGTAACGTATATCCAAAATCTATAAAACAGAGGTAGATGGAAAAACACAAAGTAAGCTATTTAAGCTTAGTAAGTTCATAAGCAAGTTAATAACAACCAACTTAACAAGATCAATTATACAAAATTATAACAAACACTTTAAATAATTCACATACATAAATACTTACTAAAGTTCAATATCAAATCACATCTTACCAAATTTAGTCAAATACATCAATTTAGAAACGTATATATATTTCACATGCTCATCATTAGATTTTGTCACGTACTACACATCTAACTTACCTTGCTTTTTATAGCACAGTTTGTATACATACCTGAATTCTTTTAACACGAATTACATATTGGCCTTCAATTACACATGCCCGTTGAACCATTCAGAATTAAAAAGGATATGTGGATA
Organism: Gossypium australe; assembly: GCA_005393395.2. NCBI lineage: Eukaryota > Viridiplantae > Streptophyta > Magnoliopsida > Malvales > Malvaceae > Gossypium > Gossypium australe. Next base: position 64,724,580 of record CM016621.1, on the reverse strand, counting down.
GTCGGAAGCTCGTACAATGCCAACGTCCCAGACGTGGTCTTACATGTAATCACATATCGTTGCCACTGTCCCAGACAGGGTCTTACACGTAAACACAAGTTGATGCCAACGTCCCAGACGTGGTCTTACACGATAACACATATCAGATATCCTATGTCATGACATATGTATCCTAACTATTCCTAAGGTTCATACGGGGCTTACGGACGATGAAACTCGATTGAATCAAGCTTGGAAGTTAGGCAAATCACATTGTTTACATTCGGCCATGGTATATATATATATTCAAATAATTCAATTTGTTACATAACAAATATATATTCATAGTTATATCAACTTTTAAATGCTTACGAACTTACCTTGGACGTTGACGACTACGAAATCGGCTATTCGACCACTTTTGTTTTTCCCCGATCCAAATCCGATTTCTTTAATTCTTGATCTAAACATGTTCAAATTAAGCTCATTCAAACATATTTTCATTCAATTTAGTCCACAAACACATAAATAAACAAATTACCATTTTACCCTAACATTTACAATTTTTACAATTTAATCCCTATTGCACAAAACACAAAATATTCAAAATTTCAAGGTACCCATGTTTGGCCGAATATTCCTAGTGTTCCTACAAGCTCCTATATTTCATTTATTTCACATTTTAGTCCCCAAATTGTTATTATTTTCAATTAGGTCCTAATTACTCAAAATCATCAAAAACTCCAATACAAAATATGTTAATATAAAACATATAATTCATATTTTATCACCAAAAATAAAAAACCCAAGATACCATCAATGATGAAACACAAAATCATCATCACAATCAAAAATTAAAACATGGGTTTTGTTCATTTCTAAGCAACGATCTCAAAAATGTAAAAATTATTAAAAACCGAACAAAGACGAACCTTTAATCAAGCTTCAAAGTGCCGAACTTTAGCCTTTGTTCTTTGTTCTTTTCTTCTTTTAAGTTTCGGTGTAAGAAAGAATGAAAAGCATAGTTTATATTATGTTAATATATCATATATATATATTTTAATAATTAAATTAATTTTACAACCTTAGTAAATGAATTATATAATCATACATATTATTCCACTACCGCCAAATTCACATATATCAAGTCCACTACCGCCAAATTCATTTAATATTGGGCTATTTATTTCTTAAAGGCTTCTATTTTAAAAGCCAAGTGCAAATTAGCCCCTTTTAGAAATAACCACCTAATTTTCACTTTACGCAATTAAATCCTTTTATTTAATCGAATACCTAAAGGACAAAATTAAGTCACGAAAATTTAACACAAACAGATTCACACATAATAAATATGGAAAATAATTTTAAAATATTTTTTTGACTCGGATTTGTGGTCTCGAAACTACTTTTCCGATTAGGGTCAAAATCGGGCTGTTACAATTAACATATTAAACATATCATTACACTAAACGCATAGACCCAAAAATTCAGGATGTTACAAGAATAATACCAAATACACTGTGGTTTCACACACAGCCATCATTAATAAAAAACACGGTGGTATCGCACACAGCCCACCAATAATCACATGATCACGGATGTTTATCCATATCCTTTTTCCTATTCCGAAGGTTCATCCAAGAATCTCCTCACTTTCTATCATTCTACTTGATATCAATAATATTCATTCACATTTCACACAATGCATAGATGTACAAAAACATAAGTAAATAGGATGTATCATTTACACATAAACTTACCTCGATACGAAATGTGTCAATTTGTAATTTAGTCCGAAACCTTGCATTTTCTTCGGTTAAGGTTGATTCCACGTTCTTCTTAATCTATAATGACATATTTAACTTATTAAATCACCACATTAATCAAAGAATTTCAAAATTTCTATTTTTGCAAAATTATCGTTTTGCCCTTAAACTTTCACATAATTACAATTTTGCCCATAGGCTCGTAAAACGATTCTAATCAAAATTTCTCCTTTAAAAAATCTAGCTGAACGTTTATTACTCTTATAGAAACTCACAAAACCAATTATTTCACACATTTACTACCTATTTTACTACCTTTATAAAAAGACCCTTTTTAGGTGTTTTCATGGAAACTCCTTTCACGAAAGTTGTTTATTTAACAACCAAGATTCATTTTTTTCCATAAAATTTCAGAAACCAACATGAATGCTCTCATGGAAAAACCCTAAACTCTCTACCATTTTGCAAAATAATCCCCTCATTAGCTAGATTATGCTATAAGGGTCCTAAAAGTACAAAAATTATCCAGAAAATCCACCAAAATCACTTGCTTATAAGGAGGATAAGTTGCTGAAAATTTCAAGCTTCCAAACTCCTATTCTTGTTGGTATTTTCAGTGGAGGAAGAAGGTGATAGGAAAAAGATGATAGCTTTTTCTGTTTTATTTTATTTTATTCCATTAAGTCACCTAATCCACCAAATCTTGACCAAATTAAAATTTCTTGTCCCTATGGCCGGCTATCAACCTTAGAAAGGTCTAATTACACCTTAAAGACCTCTAATTTAAAGTTCTATAGCTATTTGACACCTCTAGCTAGTAAAATAAAACTTTCGCACCTTATGCGATTTAGTCTTTTTTCGCAATTAAGCATACAATCAGCAAAATTAATGCACCAAAATTTTCATGCACTCATATAATCATGCTATAACACATAAAATAATATTAAAATAATTTCTCTAACCTCAAATTAGTGGTTTTGAAACCACTATTCCAACTAGCCCTAAAATCGGGCTGTTACATGGCTGATTTGCATATCGAGGAGGAGGAAGAGGAAGTTTTGAGGGTAGAGAAGATTGCAGGTGATCATAAACCGGTGTATGATCTGTGTTTAGTTGGTTGTTTCATTACCGCTAGTGTTGTGCATTTCCTGCAATGCGTAACACTTTTGCAAATCTGTGGAACCCGTTGGGAGGCATTGAAATTTTAGATCTGGGGAAAAAAGATTATTGTTTAGATTTTTTCACGGGGTTGATACTGAAAGGGTCATAAATAGAGCACTTTGGACATTCAATAACCACTTATTGGTTTTTCATTATTTGGTAGGGATTAAGGAGCATCCGAGAGTGCCATTGATCTACTCGTTCTTTTGGGTTCAAGTTCACGGACTACCACCTGGTTTCTATTCGGAAGCCATTGCGAAGTAGTTGGGGGATTTCATTGGAATCTTTGAAGAGTATGATTATAGACAAGTTGACAGGTTTTTTTACTTAGTTTATGCGAATTAGGGTAAAAGTGGATATTAGATCTCCTTTGAAATGCAAGAAAAAAAATCCAAGTTTCCACATAGAACCATATTTATGTTTGATTCCAATACGAAAAACACACCCTCTTTTGTTTTCTATGTGGGAAGCTAGGGCACAGTGATAGTTTTTGCTCGATTAGGCTTCGGAGGGATGTGGATGAGTTGGATTTGGGATGGGATGTTTCACTCCAGGTGTCGAGAACGAAAGCTACCATAAAGGAAAGCATTTGGTTGCGTAAAAGAAATATGGAAGGTTTACATGGTGGCTCCTCCCATGATTGGGGAGATAACAGAAACATTAACAATTGTCCATGTAAGAGCCCGATTTAGGGGCTAGTCGGAATAGTGCTTTTGAGACCATTAATTTGAAGTTGAAGAAATTTTTTTATATTATTTTTTGTGTTATGGCATAATTATATGGATGTATGAAAATTTTTGTGCATTAATTTCGGTAATTGCATGCTTAATTGCGAAAAAGGACTAAATCGCATAAAATGCGAAAGTTCTATTTTATAGGCTAAAAATGTCTAATAGCTGTAGAATATTATGGGAAGCCCTAAATGTACAATTACACCCTTAGAAAATGAGTGGCCGACCATAGGGGACAAGAAATGTCAAAGTTTGGTCAAAGTGGGTGAATTAGGTGACTAAATTGAAGGAAATAAATAAAAATAAAGAAAAAGATGATATCACCCTTGTACATTTTCTTCCTCCACTAAAATTACCAGCAAAAATAGGAGTTTGAGAACTCAAAATTTTCAGCCAAGCTTCTCTCCTTGCAAGTAATTGATTTTGGTGTCCTTTATTGATATTTTTTGTACTTTTGGTACACTTGTAGCATGATCTAGCTAATGAGGGGACTATTTTGCAAAATGGTTGAAAGTTTAGGGATTTTACATGAGAGTACTTATGATGTTTTCTGAGTTTTAGGGAAGAAAATGAATTATGGTTGTTTAATAAACAACTTTTGTGAAAGGTGTTTACATGAAAACACCTAAAAAGGGATCTATTTGTGAAGGTTACCAATTGAGTAGTAAATGCATGAAATGATTGGTATTGTGAATTGTTGTAAGAGTAATAAATGTTCAGCTAGTCTTGTTTAATGAGAAAATGTGATGAAAAACAATTAACGAGCCTAGGGGCAAAATCGTAATTTTACCAAAGTATAAGGGCAAAATGGTCATTTTTGCCTAAGTAAAAATTTTGATGTATCATGAGTTATGTAGTAATTAAATGAGTAAATTTTATTATTATAGATCAAGAAGAGCGTGGAAACAACCTTGACCGAGGAAAAGGCAAGGTTACAGACTAAACCGTCGATTAACACAGTTTGCACCGAGGTAAGTTTATGTGTAAATGGTACATCTTTAGTACATATGTTGCTACCTACTGATGCATTGTATGGATGAAATTACTTGTTGGTGAGATTGATTGAAAATGATAGATAATGAATAACTCTCATATGAACCTCAGAATGGAAATGTAAGTACGGATAAATATCCGTAAATATTATTTGGTGGGTTATGTGCGATACCACTGTAATTATCATTGTTGGTGGGCTGTGTGCGATACCACCTTATTATTTATTCAAGATGGGCTATGTGCAGTACCATAGTTTATATTATCATTTGGTGGGCTATGTGCGAAACCACCGTAATTATTCTTATTGGTGGGCTATGTGTGATGCCACCCTATTATTGATTAATGGTGGGCTGTGTGCAAAGCCATCGGGTACCTAGTATTATTCTGAAAGGTTTATTGAGAAACTTGTCTATGAAGGGTTCATCGAGAAACTTGTCTAAGTAAATATTTTATGTGACTTTGTGGTGATGAGTGCAGGGTATATGTGCAAGTAAATGTGAGCAATATATTTGTTATATGGTTGGAAGGTGGTAAGAGATGAGATGAGTAAGCATGATTATGACAGTGTGAATTGTTCTTACATAATATGTAATGTTTGTGATTGCTTAGCATATGGTATGGTGCTTATTGTTTACATGTAGACTTACTAAGCTTAAAGCTTACTCTCTTTCTTTTCCCTTGTTTTATAGTGTCAAAGAGCCAACTCTGGACACGAAGATAATGAGAAGGTCACCCACACTATCAGCACATCTCGGTATAGTTAGACTTAGCATTTTGAGTATGACATGTATAGGGACTAGACTTAATGAAATGTCTTGTTGTTTTGGCCAAGTATGTTGGCTCATTTAAAGATGAACTCTTTTGTATAAGGCCATAGTTGATGGCTCATTATTATTAATCTATGAAAGATGAGGTTATTCATGAATGTATATGATGCATGATTAGGTTGCTTGGTTAAAGTATGCAGGAATGAGTTGATGGTTGAATGTGTATTATGTTTGCATGAGTTAGGATGATAAAAAGATCTTGGCAAATAGCCTTGTTCTTGTCCACATGGGTAGACACACGAGCGTGTGTCTAGGCCGTGTGTGACACGGCCTGCCTTATGGGTGTGTGGTTAGGCCGTGTGTCCACTGCATGTTAGTTTTGCAAATCAGTATGTTCAGTAGTAAATGCACGGGCAGAGACACGGCCATGTATCTTAGCCGTGTGGATGGCACGGCCATGGACATGGGTGTGTGCCCAGGCCGTGTGAAGTCTGCACTTGAAATTGGAATTTAATTTGCCATACGGGCGTGTGTCTAGGTCGTGTGACATTTTTGAGTTGATGATTTCAGAAACATAATGCCAAGGTTTTGGCACACGGGCTAAGACACGGGTGTGTCGAGGCCATGTGAGGGACACAGGTGCGTGTCCAGCCGTGTGAAAACCCTTGTAGGTTCGAATTGAGAAATAATTCCACACAGGTGTGGAACACGGACGTGTCCCTTCCTCCACACGGGCGTGTGGAGTGTTTAGAGAAAATTTTCTAAGGTCTTCCAGAGAGCTTCAAAGGAGCTCGATTTGATCCCGAACCATTCATGAACCGCGAATTAGGCCTCGTAAGCTTGTTTAGGGGGTGTTGGTAAAAGTTTTTAAATTGGAGAGAAAAGTCAAGTTTCTAAATTGCATGATTGATTGCGTGTATGCCTAGTAATGCCTCGTACCCTATTTCAGCGTTGAATACGGGTAAGGGATGTTACAGTCCATTTGTGAATGCATTGGGAAGAGTAAATCCCATGCTGGGAGTAAATCTAGAAGGAGATGGTGCGGGGTTTTAGATGGATCGATTGGATTCTTTTTTGGCTCCAAGACATGATCTGATGATCCATGATCTAGAAAAAAGTCTTATTGGGGATTTCGAGGGTAAAAAGAGCCAAAGAGTTTGGGGTTTCTCTGAAGGGTTTATGAGAGCTCAAATTTCGCAGGGAAATGTGGTGGACGACTGATGGCTTATCAAAATAAATTATCAGTGACCCGTCAACGGGCCGGTCGACCGGCAACAATGAAAATCATGTGTTGGAATGTCCGTAGGTTGGGGAGTTCACGGACTACGAGAAGGCTTAAGCATATGTTGAGACTTTATAATCCCCAAGTAGTGTTTTTTATGGAGATTAAGTTAGATTCAAAATGTATAGAATTGGTATGAAGGAAAGACGGTTTGTGCATGATATTGAGGTGACGGTGAAATGTACTAGGGGATGATTCTGTTTAGGTTGGAAAGCTGAAGTTAATATAATTTTTAAAAGCTATTCGAGGAACCATATAGATGTGGAGATTAGATGAGATGTTGTGGAGGATGAAGGGGTTCCATTGGTGCCCAGATATTTGATTTTGATCGAAATCGTGAGATCTTCTTCGAAAGTTGGGTCGGGATAGCACTTTACTTTGGTTAGTTTGTGGGGATTTAAATGAAAATTTTTATTCTTTTGAGAAGAAATGGGATGTTATTCAAGAAGAAAGTCGAATAGAATATTTTTAAAATGTGCTACACAAATGTTAATTGGACGATATGGGATATGAAAGGTCATGGTTTATTTGGAAAATGGGGAAATTTGTGGAGAATAATATTAGAGGGCAACTGGATAGAAGGGTCACAAATGATGCTTGGAGAGAGTTGTTCCCTACATTCTCGTTGAAACATCTTCCCTATTTGTTCTCCGATCATTGCTCATTATTGATAGACATGGCATGAAGAATGGAAAGATACAAAGTAAACACATTTTATTTTGAGAACTATTGGATTTTTTAAGACTCTTGTGAAGGGGAGATTAGTCGCCTTTGGAAGGGAAAGGGTAGTAGTGTTCCACAAAGATTGGCGTTGTTGTGCAAGGGCCTTAACAAGTGGGCAGTTAAATTAAAATTAAAAAAAAAGTGGATGAATGAGGACATTGCGTAATCACTTTGTAGAACTAAACAAAGAGGATAGAGAGGAAGGTAATCTGTCTAATCTTCTGGGAAAAAAAGTGGAATTGAACTTGGAAAAGGACAAGGAAGAATCGTATTGGGAACAGAGAGCTCGAGCGAATTGGCTAAGATAGAAGGACATGAATACTAGGTTTTCCCATTGTTTTGCCTCGTAAAGGAGGAGAATGAATACTATAAGAGGTTTACTAGGGGAGGATGGGAAAAATGTATCAGCCAAAGAAGACTTAATAATTGTTATAAATAATTATTTTATAAAATTATTCACCTCGCGCGGAAAAGGTAACACTGATCATATTGCAGGGGGTGGATGCGTGTATCAATGAAGAGATGAACGAGTGTTTAAATGCATCATATGAGAAGGAAAAAATACTTATTGCGTTAAGATCTACGGCTCTTACGAAATCCTCAGGACCAGATGGGTTACCAGCATTGTTTTATCAATACTTTTGGCATATTGTGGGAAACGATGTGAGTTATTACTGTTTGGAGGTTTTGAATAAAGGTAAATCACTCGCTGAAATAAATAAAACAAATATTTTCCTTATTCCAAGGACAAGTAGTCCTACGTGTATGCAAATTTTTGCCTCATAAGTCTTTGTTCTGTTCTTTATAAGATTATTTCAAAAACAGTGGTGAACAAATTTCAAAAAGTGCTAAATGTTTGTGTGGATGAAGCATAGAGCGCTTTTGTCCCTGGCAGATTGATAATGGACAATATTCTTCTTGCTTATGAAATTTTTAATGTTTATAAATGGAAAAGATTTGGTAATAAAGGAAATTTCGCTCTCAAGTTGGATATGAGCAAAACCTACGATCGAGTTGAGTGGATTTTTCTAGAAAAAATGATGTTGAAAATGGGTTTTTCGAGGCGATAGGTGGGATTTATAACTCACTATGTTAGTACGGTGTCTTACTCAATTGTTCTGAATGGGGTTCTAGGCAAAGAGTTTTTTCCTAGAAGGGGTCTTAGACAAAGGGATCCTCTCAACCCTTACTTATTTTTTATTCGCAGTGAAGGTCTATCCTCCCTCATATGGATGGCGATCCGAGAAGGAGTGGTACGTGGTGCAAAATTGAGTAGAAGAGGTCCGTAAATCTCACACTTACTATTTGTAAATGATTGTATCCTCTTTGGTGATGCTATAGTAAACGAGGCTTTAATTTTGAAACAAATTTTGGTGGAATATATGAATGCATCGGAGCAATGTGTAAACTTTGATAAATTGATTGTTTATTTAAGTTTGAATGTTGGTGAGAATGTTAAGGAAGATGTTGTGGGCTGCCTGGGTGTTGGATCCTCTACTAATCTGGAAAGATATTTGGGCTTACCGAACATGGTGGATCAAAATAAAAGATGGGCCTTCCAAGTTCTGGAAGATCGTATGAAAAGTCGTATTGAGAATTCGTGAATTCGACCATTGTCCCAGGAGGTTAAAGTGATATTTATTAAAAGTGTCTTACAAGCCATTCCTACTTTTACCATGTCATGTTTTTTGTTGCCATCATCATTTTGTTTGGAGTTAGAACACATTATTAGTAGATTTTGGTGGCAAAAACTCGAGGGTAAGAGGGGTATCCATTAGTGTGAATGGTCCAAGCTTTGTGACCTTAGGGAAGATGAGGGTTTGGGGTTTAAAAATTTGGCTAAATTTAAAATATCGCTATTAGTGAAATAAGGGTTGTAACACCACAATACCCGACCTAAGAGTTTAGACCGAATTTCAGAGGTCACATTGATCACCGAAGTGATCGTGAGAATTTTTAGTTTAACAAACTGAAAAACATTACCATATTTAAGTTCCGTAAAAACTCTCAGATATAAAATCTTGGTATTACAAAATCCTCAATCCAAATAATGTTTACATGTATTTAATACAAAAGTTCATACCACAGTTTTCAAAATAGTACTTAGACCAATTATTTAAAATGCGTAACTCCGAGACCTCCGGCGTGTCGAATCCAACATCAGAATTCAGAAATGTACCTGAAAGGGGAAACACTGAGGGGGTGAGCTACACGAGCTCAGCGTGAGTTCGAGACAAGACTAACAACAAAATTATAGACCAGAATTCCAGATAGCAGTACAACGGTGAAATGTACTTACAGAGATATGCAGAACCAGAAGGTATACATGAAGCCAACGTCCCAAACGAACGTACTCAAGCAAAGCACTTATCATCACACACAGTGTTACAAAACGTCATTACACGCAAGAACAATCACAAACAATAAGTCAAACAAATAGAATACAAACAAACAAACTTACACCCAATCACTTAATCAGATGCTTATGAATGCAGTCAAGTAGTGAAAACCCACCCATCCAGCCAAAACACCTCTCCGTCCCCCGATCACATCCCAACAGAGCTGTTTAAGCTCATCTAACCAGACACACTACATCGGACCTCAAAAGGCATATCCAACCCTGCACACCATGTATGTGGACTAAGTCACTTAAATAAAAGTACGCAACAAAGCTGACGTAGATATAGTGCAATGTATATAGATATGTTGCAGTTGAACTACCAGATTATATCAGAATCATTCTTCCTTCTCTTCACAACCAAACCCCAAATCATGATGCAAATGCAACAAGGCACACCAAACACGAACAGTCACACAGAGATAGAAGGTCGTAAATAGTCAGACAAATATAGAATTCTGTGCGATTACAAAAATACACACTCTTTGGAATCAGACACATATAATCAGAGTACAGAATCAGAATGCTGTTACACACACAAACTCAATGTCAAATTTCTTCACAGTTATCAGACACGATTTCACTTCGTAGAGCACATTACAAACACGAACTATCAAATCGAAAGTTTAGCACCACGCTTATAGTTAATCACATGACCCTAAGCCGTATTAGAGTCCTTAGTACTTATACAGAGGCCCCAACAACCGTTGGATAGCACAAGAAACAGAACAAATAAGTTACGCTATAGAATAAAAGTTTACGAAACAGGCCCCCACGACCGTGTGCTCTGACCATGTGGGGGTCAACTTGCCCAGGTAGAGAGGCACACGTCCGTGTGAAAGGAGGCAGACGACCGTGTGACCTAGGGACAAGGCCGTGTGATCCGACCGTGTAACTCTTTGTCCGTTTGTGCTAAAATAGGGTACAAGGAAGGCACGACCGTATGAGGGTCTCACATGCCCGTGTGCCCACCAGACATAGCCGTGTGTCCAAAACACACGCTTGTGTGGGATCCTTAAATTACCAAATTGGCCACACGGTCGTGTGGCACCAAACCATCCAAACCCTAATCCCCAAATTGGCCACACGGCTGTATGGAAGTCGACTAAAATCCTCAAATCAGCCACATGGCCATGTGGCACTAGAATTTACCCGAAAACCCCAAAATCCTAAATGTACACGGCCATGTGAACTGCCCGTGTAGCCATCCGTATGGTCACAAAACCATACCAAAATTGGTTGCAAATCATGCCTTTCTTTCCCAAAAAGCATTCCTACATCAGTAGATCTAAAACCCATCCTGAAATTGCTTAAAAATGATTCCTATCCGCTTTAATACCAGAAACCTACGGTTTAATTCCCGTAGTATTCAAGACGTAATTAAACTCCATGGAATCCAATATCAAAACTAAACAATTCAGAAATGCAACCACAATTACAGAATTTCACATATCCATTTCAGAATTTCAATAATGTAAAAGAAAAGTTCAAAATCTACACCTTAGTTCGTGATCGTACACCCAGACACTAACTTAACAACAAAGAAACCGCAACTTTCCAAAAATCATAAACAAAACCGTTCTTTTGTTTTTGTCAAAAGGTGTAATAAATCCAAAAATGAAAGAAGGGGAAAGAAAAACAATGGTGAGGGAGAGGAGAGAACGTGAAAAAAATAATGAGGAAAAATAAACAAAATAAAATAAAAATAAATAAATATTAAAATTTTCAACACAACAAAGCTAAATAAAAACAATTTCCTTATAACACACGTAAGGACTCAAACCCGAGACCCTAAGCTAAACTAACACACAACCAACCACTAGACCAGCAGACCCATCTGTCATTAAAATGCAGAAACACACATAATTGGTCGAGCTACGCATAGACCCTAAATACAAACTCCAAAAACATCTAACCCCAAAATCTAGGGTGTTACAACTCACCTCTCTTTAAAGAAGTTTCGTCCCCAAAATTTCCCATTAACAGAACAGTCACTTAACCCTGAGTCTACGACTTCACTCTTGTTGCGCACTCTAACCTGAGCAGTACCATACCAAACTTAAGACCTCAAACACATAATCAGAACACTTAGCCACTGAAGCAGTTACACATTTGTTCATCACACACACACAAACGTTATCCAATGAATAGTCAAACTAATCATTTAGAGCAACAACACACAATGACAAAATAACCTATACCCATACCTGTCTCAATGTCTTCAAGGACACTCCTGAATCTGATGTTCTCTGGACCCGCATCGAAAATACACTTTCACCTTTTTCCAACAATTGCCTGGATGACGCTTCTTATAGTACTCACAAAATGGAATGCTTGGACCACTACCACCACCCTCCGGAATACCTTTATTTTCACTCAAATGTGTTCTCTCATGCTTCGCAGACTGAGGCTCCAATCTCAAATGACTGCAATCTCTCTTCTTCCCACAATCTACACACCTACTTTGCACTAACTTTCCATGCCTGTCTAACCTAGCCTTGAGCACTTGCTTTAGCACTTCTCTCACTACCCGAGTCAATGCCTCAGTACCAAGCTCCGGGTTATCGCTACCAGAAGTTGGTGAAATCGCATTGACTTTTGACTCTTGAACATGCATACATCTCGATGAAGCAAACGACTCCTTGAGAGTCTCACTGAATCGATCATCGTTGTCTCGCTTGTCACCAGAATTCATAACTGTCTTATGACTAATCTTTAGAATATCTTATTTCCAAGAAACAAACACAGAATAAATACAGAAGTCAACATTTTTTAATCTTACAGTTTCAAAATTTCCACCCGGATAGCATCGGAGTCTCATACATTTTATTTTTTGTAAAACATTTCCAAAACACAAATCATTTCAAATTACTATGGTATAGTTTTTCAAGTTTTTTTCTAAAATGAACACACGTGGACACGGTTACGTCAAAACACAGGTCAAGTTTTTGCAAACCTGGCTCTGATACCACTAAATGTAACATTCTAATACCCGACCTAGGAGTTTAGACTAAATTTCAGAGGTCACATTGATCACTGAAGTGATCGTGGGAAATTTTAATTTAACAAACTGAAAAACATTACCGTATTTAAGTTCCATAGAAACCCTCAGATATAAAATCCCGGTATTACAAAAACCTCAGTCTAAATAACACTTACATGTATTTAATACGAAAGTTCATACCACAGTTTTCAAAATAGTACTTAGACCAATTATTTAAAATGTGTAACTCGGAGACCTACAGCCTGCCGAGTCCAGCATCAGAATTCGAAAATGTACCTAAAAGGGGAATATAACACCCCTTACCCGTATTCAACGCCGGAACAGAGTACGAGGCGTTACCAGACTTATACACAGGCAATTATACAAAACCGAGGCATGACTTTCCACTCAAAATTAAAACTTTTCATATCACCTCTTAAACAAGCCTACGAGGCCTAAATCATACTTTAGGAACGGTTCGAGATCAAATCGAACTCTTTAAAAGATCTCTAGAAAGACTTAAAAAATTTTCATCAAACAGTCCACACACCTGTGTGGAACTTCACATGCCCATGTTCCACACTCGTGTAGATTAATTTCTCATTTCGAACCTACAGGGGTTTTCACACGGCCGGACACACGCCCACGTCCATGGCCCATATCCCTAACACGGCCAAGACACGCCCGTGTCTTAGCTCGTGTGTAAAAACCTTGACATTCTATTTCTAACGTTATCATCCCATTAAGGTTACATGGCCAAGGCACACGCCCGTGTCCTTAGACCGTGTGGCAAATTAAATTCCTAAATTTAGGTGCAGACTTCATACGGCCTGGGCACATACCCATGCCTAAGGCCGTGTCCTCCACACGATTGAGACACACGGCCGTGTCCCCACCATGTGGTTACTAATGAGCATACTGACTTACCAACTTAAAATGCAGGGGGACACACGGCCTAACAACATGCCCATGAGGCTGACCGGGTGTCACACACGGCCTAGACACATGCCCATGTGCCTACCCATCTGGACAAGAACAAGACTGTTTACCAAGCCCTTTCTACCACCCCTACTTGTACTACATAAACCACATCAAGCAACCTACCCATTCATGCATAATTACACCAATTGATCGACCAAGCAACTAGCATATTCATGAATAATATCATCATTTCATAGATTAATAAGAAAGAGCTATCAATTATGGCCTTATACAAAAGGATTCATCCTCAAATAAGCCAACACATTTGGCCAAAACAATATGACATTCAACTAAAACTAAGTCCCTATACATGCCATACTCATAATGCTAAATCTAACTATACCAAAATCTGCTGATAGTGTGGGTGACCCTCTGATTATCTCCGTATCCCGAGCTAGCTCTTCGACACTATAAAACAAGGAAAAAGAGAAGGGAGTAAGCTTTAAGCTTAGTAAGTCTATATGTAAACAATAAGCATCATACCACTAATTCAATAAAAAACATTACATACTAAGTAAAAACAATTCATATCCTCATAATCATGCTTACTCATTTCAAACCTTACCACATCCCAAACACAAATCATAAACATTGCTCACATTTACTTGCACTTATACCCTGCGCTTATCACCACAAAACCACATGTAATTTCACTTAGACAAGTTTCTCGATTAACACTTCGGAATAATGTTAGATACTCAGTGGTTTCGCACACAGCCCACCATTTAAATATCAACAAGGTGGTATCGCACACAGCCCACCAATAATTACATGTTTACGGTGGTATCACACACAACTTACCAATGACAATAAATACGATGGTATCGCACACATCCCATTATTAATAAATAACAAGGTGGTATCGCACACAGCCCACCAACACCAACAAACATATGTTCACGGATATTTATCCACACCCATTTTCCTATTCCGAAGGTTCATCCTAGAATTTCCTCACTTCTACCATTTTTAATAGATCTCAACAATAATCATTTGCATTCACACAATGCATTAATAAGTAAAACATACGCAATAAGGATGTATCATTTACACATAAACTTAGCTCGATGCAAAATAGGTCAATTTGCAATTTAGTCCGTAACCTTGCCTTTTCCTCGGTCAAGGTTGATTCCACGTTCTTCTTGATCTATAATGACATATTTAACTTATTAGATACTCACATTGATCAATTTATTCTAACATTCTTATTTTGGAAAAAATTATCATTTTGCCCCTAGTCTTTTAAAAAATTACGATTTTGCCCCTAGGCCCATATAATGAAATGTGTTCATTTTTCACACACCCAAGCCTAGCCGATTCATATTCCCTCTCATAGCAACTCAAGATTTCAATTATTACACACATTTACTACCTATTTTACAACCTTTACAAAAAGGTCATTTTAGGTGTTTTCATAGAAACACCTTTCACAAAAGTTGTTTATTTAACAACCATAATTCATTTTCTTTCCTAAAAACTCAGAAAACAACATAAGCACTCTCATGGAAAAACCCTAAACTTTCAACCATTTTGCAAAATAGTCCCCTCATTAGCTAGCTTAAGCTTTAGGGGTCCCAAAAGTACAAATATTATCAAGAAAAACCACCAAAATCACTTACTTGTAATGGTTGAAGTTGTTGAAAATTTTCAAGCTTCTAAACCCCTTCTCTTGATGATATTTTTGGTGGAAGAAGAAGTGAAAATGGGAAAAGATGATAGCTTCTTTATTTTATCTTATTTTATTCAATTAAGTCACCAAAACCCACTTAACCATTGACCAATTTGGTTTTCTTGTCCCCATGGCTGGCTAGCACCCTTAGAAAGGCCTAATTGCATATTAAAGACCTTCAATTTAAGGTTCTCTAGCTATTTAACACCTCTAGCTTGTAAAATAAAACTTTCGTACTTTATGCGATTTAGTCACTTTTCGCAATTAAGCATGCAATCACCAAAATTAATGCACCAAAATTTTCATGCACTCTTATAATAATGCTATAACACATAAAATAATATTAAAAATAAATTCTCTGACTTCAAATTAGTGGTTCCAAAACCACTATTCTGACTAGCCCTAAAATCGGGCTGTTACAGGGAAACACTAAGGGGGTGAGCTACACGAGCTCAGTGTGAGTTCGAGACAATACTAACAACAAAATTACAGACTGAAATTTTAGATAGTAGTACAACAGTGAATCGTACTTACAAAGATATACAGAACCACAAGGTATACATAAAGCCAACGTCCCAAACGAACGTACTTAAGCAAATCACTTATCATCACACACAGTCTTACAAAATGTCATTACACGCAAGAACAATCACAAATGATACGTTAAACAGATAGAATGCAGACATACAAACTTACACCCAATCCCTTAATCAGATGTTTATGAATGCAGTCAAGTAGTGAAAACCCACCCATCCAGCCAAAACACCTCTCCATCCCCCAATCACACCCCAATAGAGTTGTTTAAGCTCATCCAACCAGACACACCACAAAGGACCTTTAAAGGCCCATCCAACCCTACACACCATGTATGTGGACTAAGCCACTCAAATAAAAGTACGCAGTAAAGCTGGCGTAGATACATTATAGTGCATTGCGGTAAACCGTTGTACAAATATGTTGCAATTAAACTGCCAAATTATATCAGAATCATTCTTCCTTTTCTTCACAATCAAACTCCAAATTATGATGGAAATGTAAGAGTGCACACCAAACACGAACAGTCACATAGACACAGAAAGTCATAAATAGTCAAACAAATACAGAATTCTGTGTGATTACAAAAATACACACTCTTTGGATTCAGACACACAAAATCAAAGTACAAAATCAGAAAGCTCTTACACACACAAACTCAAAGTCAAATTTCTTCACAGTTATCAGACACAGTTTCACTTCCCAAAGCACACTACAAACACGAACTATCAAATCAAAATTTTAGCACCACGCTTATAGTTAATCACACGACCTTAAGCCGTATCAGAGGCCTTAGTACTTATACAGAGGCCCCAACAATTGTTGGATGGCACAAGAAACAAAACGGATAAGTTACGCTAAAGAGCAAAAGTTTTTGAAACAGGCCAAATGACCGTGTACTCCGGCCGAGTGGAAGTGCCTAGGCCGTGTAGGGATCAACACGCCCAGGTGGAGAGGCACATACCCGTGTGAAAGGAGGCACACAGCCGTATGGCTAAGGCACATGCTCGTGTGACCTAGGGACATGGCCGTGCGATCCGGTCATGTAACTCTCTATCCGTTTGTGCTAAAATAAGGTACATGGCAGACACGGCCGTGTAAAGGTCTTACACGCCCGTGTACCCACTAGGCACGGCCATGTGTCCAAAATACATGCTTGTGTGGGATCTCTAAATCCCCAAATTGGCCACACAACTGTGTGGCCAGGTCGTGTGGCATCAAACCATCCAAACCCTAATCTCTAAATTCACACACCTGTGTGCCCACGGGACATGGCCGTCTAGAAGTCGACTAAAATCCCCAAATCAGCCACACGACCGTGCGGCCAGGCTGTGTGGCACCAGAATTTTTCCGAAAACCCTAAATCCAAAATGTACATGACCGTGTGAGCTGCCTGTGTGGCCACCCGTGTGGTCACAAAACCACATCAAAATTGGTTGCAAATCATGCCTTTCTTTCCCGAAATGCATTCCCAACATCAGTAAATCTAAAACCCACCCCGAAATTACTTAAAAACAATTCATAACCGCTTTAATACCAAAAACCTACAGTTTAATTCCTGTAGTATTCAAGACATAACTAAACTCTATAGAATCCAATATCAAAACTAAACAATTCAAAAACGCACCCACAATTACCGAATTTCATATATCTATTTTAGAATTTCAATAATGTAAAAGAAAAGTTCGAAACCCACAACTTAGTTCGTGACCGTACACCCAAACATCAACTTGACGATAAGAAAACCGCAACTTTTCAAAAATCATAAACAAAATTGTTCTTTTGTTATTGTCAAAAGGGGCAAAAAATCCAAAAATAAAAGAAGTAGAAAGAAAAACGATGGTGAGGGAGAGGACAGAACATGAAAAAAATAATGAGGGAAAAGAAACAAAACAAAATATAAGTAAATAAATAAATATAAAATTTTCAACACAGCAAAGCTAAATAAAAAATAATTCCCTCATAACACACCTGATAACTCAAACCCGGGACCCCAGGCTAAACTAACACACAACCAACCACCAGACCAGCAAGCCCATTCTGTCACTAAAACGCAGAAACACACATAATTGGTCGAGCTAAGCATAGACCCTAAATGCGAACCCGAAAAACTTCTAACCCAAAAATCTGGGGTGTTACAAGGGTGGCATTTGTTAAAATACCATAATTCACTTCTAGCATGATTGCTAAAAGGAAAATACTATCTAAATTCTGATTTTATGGATGCAAATTTAGGTTCGTACCCTTCATATACCTGGAAAAGTTTCTATGCAGTAAGGGGTTTGTTGAAATCGAGTATGAGTTGACGTATGGGCTCTGGGGAAGGTATCAGAATTTGGGATGACGCATGAGTTTCGGGGTTGCCTACTAGATATATTCAATTGGGGGAGGAAAGATAATTAGTTAGGCTGGTATCAAAATTGATAAATCATGATGAAAGAAGATGAAATGAGTCAAAGCTTACACTGTACTTGGATGAGGATATTGCGGAGAAAGTGCGCTACATTCCTGTAATAGCCCGATTTTAGCCCTAATCGGAACGGTGGTTTCGGGATCATGAATCCGAGTCAAAAAAATTTTAAAATATTATTTTTTGAGTCATCTATATGTGAAATTTTCGTGATTTAATTTTATCGTTTGAGTGCCGAATTATTAAAATGGGCTTAATCGTGTAAAGTTAAAACTTGATGGTTTAATGTGTTAGGACCAAATTGTGGATGTCTTTTAAAATAGAAGCTTTTAAAAGGCATAAATACCATCTTAATGAAAGTGGCCGGCCGTGTACTAAAATAACCTTATAGTATAATGTTTGTTAAATTATAAAGAAAGGTTATAATAGTAATTAAACAATAAGTTAATATATATGATAATAAAACATAAAATGAAACATGTTTGTTCATTCTTTTTTCTTGACCGAATGCATGCAAAAGAAGAAAGAAAATAAACAAAGCTTGGTTCGGCCATCTTTAAGCCTAAATTAATGTATGTGGTTAGTTCGGTTTTTATTAATTTTTACGTTTTTGAGATTGTTGCTTTGAATACTATTCGACCCATGTTAGAATTTTTGAATTTGATGCATATTTGATATTCGACCATTAATGAATGCTTATTTTTTGTAATGCTTGATGGTGAAATATTAAGGATATGTTTTGAATTGGAAATTTTGATGAATTTGAGTGTTATGGATTAAATTGTAAAAATAAATAGTTGAGGGACTAAAATGCAAAATAAATGGCTTGTATGGACTTATATAGGCACGAGGAGCATTCGGCCCTAAAGGAGTAAATTCAAATTATGTGTATTTTGTGTTTTGTGCAATATGGACTAAATTGTAAAAGTTGTAAATGTTAGGGGTAAAATGGTAATTTGCATAATTATGTGTTTTTGGATTAAATTGAATGAAAATATATTTGAATGAGCTTAATTTGGAATTATTTAGATCAAGAACAAAAAGAAACGGGATTGGATCGGGGAAAGGCGAAGTTGAACGAATAGCCGGGAAATCCTAATCCGTCGACTTCCGAGGTAAGTTTTTAAGCATTCGGATTAAATTGAATTTATTCTATAAGAATATATTCATGATTAAGTGAAGCGATAGACTTAATTTTAAATTTCCGAATGTGGCATGGGAGATATCATGATTTAGCCGAATGTGAGGTTGTTGGAAGTTGGATTAATTTGCATTAAATGTATACCTATATGTCAATGATGTAAGTAAATATGAGAGATATTAAATTAGGGTATGAATATAGTCAAAGGAAATATTAGTTACATGTTAATGTTTTGGCCGAATGGGATATAGATTTGGGTATGAGATAATAAAGTTATACCTATATGTATATGCTTATATGTGAATTTGTGGATTAGACCTTATATATAAGTGTACATTCAAATGATTAACGGGTTTACGAAAGGCACTGAGTGTGCGAACTTATAACCGAGCACTAAGTGTGTGAAATTGGTCACATGGCACTAAGTGTGTGAGCTGTTAAAGTAACGGCACTAAGTGTGCGATACGTTACAGAAACGTGGCACTAAGTGTGCGAAATGTCGAAATAACGGCACTAAGTGTGCGATACGTTACTGAATCTTGGTAACAAGTGTGCAGGTTTGATGCTCGTTAAAAGACTCCTATTATTAACACTGTTAGGTATAATGAAATGATTGGGTATACAACCATATGTATGCTCAGGTGGTTAAGTTTGGAGTGGTATATAAACTAGAGGTATGTATTATACATATCGACTTGTGATTGGTGGTAGCTTAATATGTAAGTTGAAATTCGGTAAATAAAAGATGTATATGCTGTTTATTTTATCATGTGAAGGTGGTATATGGATATATATATGCATATATATATATATATGCATATAATGTTGCTATGAAATCTATTTTTGAATGTTTAACTATTCGACAATGAGCTTGTAAATGAATTAATTTATTAAATCATGATAATGCTTATATGTAAAATAAATGCTTAAAACTTATTGAGCTGTGAAAGCTTACTTTGTTCATGGTTGTTTCCGCATTGTAGATTTCTTTTGGGTGTTGATCTCGTGCTTGGGGATCATCGTTGAAGCTCATCACACTATCGTCGATATTTTGGTACCTCTTTGTGAATGAACTTTAAGTCTATGGCATGTGTAGGCTAAACCGTTTTTGAATTGAATCAAATGATGTATATATGTATGTATTTAAATGCCATACGAAAATGGCCTTATGTCTATGCTTGATGTGATTAAAAATTCTTGAGATGGTTGTATATGTTTGAGATGTCTTATATGTTTGTGTTTATTCGGTCATAGTATAAACTTGATTAGTATGTATGTGTTTCGTGGAATTAGGTAAGGGATATTATCTTTATGTTCAAATAGGAATGCCATGCGTAACTGAAATCTTAACTTGGAAGTTATTTCATATTAGGTTATGTGTAATACTTGAGTGTTTGATTTTGGAATGAATAAGGTTGAACTATAGGCATGTAGTTAATGAGTTTGATTAATGATCCAATGGAATTATTCTCACTCATAAATATTCGGTTATGGCATCGTCTTAGTTGGTATTTATGTTTTTCTTGGATTGAAAATATATGCATATGTTCGGTCATGGAGTTTTAAAAATGTTAAATCATTGTTGTTAATAACTAATTATGGTATGCATGTGACTGAATATATGTGGTCAATTGATTGGTATAAGTTGGCTATTGATAAACCTATATATATATATTGGGCTATGCCATTCAAAATGACCAAATGAATAGTGTTTTTGCTAATTGAATGTAATTAGTTTTAATTGATGTTAATGATATCATTTGTGATATGTTCGTTAATGTTTTGATATAAAAAGGGATATGCATGTTTAATCGTGAAAGTATAGATTGGTACGTATCAATTAATGAAGTAGTTTTTATAAGGTACATTGACTTGTGGTTGGTTAAGTAATACCCGTAACCCTAATCCGGCGACAGATACGGGTGAGGGGTGTTACAATTCCCCTTACTGATCATTTGTGGGAAGATATGATGGTGTGGGGCGAGGAGCCATCGGGTGTGTTTATAGTCAAAAGTGGTTACAAGATTTTAATGCATGGTGATGGGGAGGCTACGGGGGATAGACATTACATGGCTTTTTACAAAAAACTCTGGCAGATGAATATACCAGAGAAAACCAAAAATACAGCTTGGAAAAATTTCAAAATTTACATTCCTAGCTATTACAATTTATATAACAGAAGATTGAGAAACTCTACCTTGTACCCGAAATGTGCAAGAGATAGGGAAATGCTGGAGCATATCTTCAGGGATTGCCCATCTATTGCAAAAATATAGAAAAAATTACAAATTGCATGGCCTGATGATATTGTTTATACTTCGCTACAAGACTGGTTAAACTATATCTTTTCTTCGCTTCCTAATCTTATCTACAGGATTGTGACTTGCACTATATGGTTCATTTGGTCAGCAAGAAAAAAACTAACCCATGAGAAGAGGGTTATTTTGCCACATAATATTATCTACAGAGTGGAATCCTACATTATAGAAGTAGATGAATTGCAAAGGAAATTACCTGCAAAACAAGTGGAGATTGAGTGATGGAGGCCTCCTGAATTTCCTTTTCATAAGCTTAACTTTGGTGCAGCATTTGATGGGAGTGGTAAGCGTTCCTGCACTGAAATAGTTGTAAAAAATTGGGAGGGTAGAGTGGTGGCTTCGAATACAGTAATAAACAACAACATACCTACTAGTTTCACTACGAAAGCTATTGCTTGACTACAGGCAGTGAATCTTGGTAGAGATCTAGGTTTTCAAGAAGTACTGATTGAGGGAGAAGCTCTATCGGTGATAAAGAAAATGCAAGCCTGTGACAAAGATGGTTCACTTATTGCGGCTTATATGTAACACCCCCTAACCCTTATCCGTCACCGGAACAGGGTTACGGAGTATTACCAGACTTTTCAAAACAAATACGAACATTAAACAAATTAAATTACATACACTTCATAAATTAATTATATTGTCCCTTGTATGGGCCGTCGAGGCCCAAAATATACGTTAGAAACAAATTGGGATTCAATCTGTAATTCAGAGAATTTTTCGCGAAATTTCAAAATTTTTCCTTAGTGTAGGGCATATACGCCCGTGTGCTATACCGTGTGCCTCACAAGGCTGTGTCTTCGACCGTGTAGAAATACCTGAGCATTCTATTTTAAAATTTTAAGTTGCAGGGGACATACGGCCTAACCACACGCCCATTTGTAAGCTGTGTGTCTCACACGATCTGGTCACACGCCTGTATGGCTGGCCGTGTGGACTTAAAATAAGCCTTATAAAACAAATTTACCAACCCTGCAAATCTTGAACAACAAACAATTCAAAATCCAAACTTTCAACCAATCCAAAACACATTCAAATACCTTTAAAACATGTCAAATTGATAAACTTAATGACCTAATCAATGTACTCTTTTAGATACTTCTCATACTTTAACCAAAATAATACAATTTAGCATCATTCAAACCATTTCTAAATTTATATCAATTTCTCCCAAAGTCTGTAACACCCCTAACCCGTATCCGTTGCCGAAACAGGGTTACGAAGCGTTACTGGAACTTTTCAGAATATTTTCAGATAAGTCATGTAAATCACTATTCATTAACTGAGATCATTCGTAATGTCCCTTAGATGGACCATCGAGGCCCAATACGAGCATTAGAATCAATTCGGGACTTAATCGAAAACTCTAAGAATTTTTTGTGAAATTTGAAAAAATTTTCAAGGTGTAGGGCTCACACGCCTGCATGGTCTAAGGGACATACCTGTGCTGTAGGCCGTGTTCAAAACTAGGTAGCTCTCTGACTTGTGCCACACGTCTATGCCACATGCCCGTGTGCTAGGCCGTGTGGTTAATTAATTCCTTTCGAATTAGGTGCCAATTTCACACGGTCAAGACACACATCTGTGTTCAAGGCCGTGTCTCCCACACGGCTGAGACATACGCTTGTGTCTCTGCCCGTGTGCTCAATTCTGAGCATTCTGTTTTCTCAAATTTAAAGTGCAAGGACACGGCCTGGCTACACGCCCATGGGGTGGTCGGTGTGTCACACACGGTCTAGACACACGCCCGTGTGCACAAAATAAAGCCATTTCCTAGCCTCATTTGTCACCCAAATTTACCATGTTCCTGCACTAAAACATACCAAATATAATCCAACTATTTCAAGCATCCATCTTAAGCAAATTTCATCATTTACAAGGCATACCACTACATGCATACATGTTTATAATCTTGCCTTGGTTTAGTCCATATAATACGCATAATTTGATCAACTACTTACACATGTGTAGCTACCATAGTATGACATTACAAGTATATCAAATCAAACCATTCCTAGCCATTCCAATGGCTAGATTACAAGCATCATTTACATTTACATGCCAATGTGGGCAATATAACCTATACATGCCCTTACAACCATAGTGATTTACCATACTGTACCGACATAGGCCGATAGATAGTGTAAGTGATCTCCACCGAGTTTCCAATCCAACGAGCTTCCGATTTACTCTAAAATAGGGGGGAAAAATAGAGTAAGCATAAAATGCTTAGTAAGTTCGTATAACATGGTACTTAACTTACCATACATCCTATTTGAGGTAACTAAGTAAGGCATATTCAATCAATTTGACGTCAAGCCCTACGCATCTTCTCATTGACCTTGTTAGTCATATATTCCATAGTAACATTAAGACAAGTATGAGCTCAGCAACAATTAAGTTTCCATGCACTTATGCTTTCCACAACATGTATTCATTTAACATGTATAGACATCTCTTAGTAATACAAGTATAGCTTCATAGAAATTCTTTTCGAGTTCAGATCATTTCATGGCAGGACTTTACTCATTTTATTTGAGTATTAAGGTCGCACAAGTAATAATACATTCAAGGTATACAAGTCTATAATCAAGGATAAACCTATATTCATCAACCAAATTCCGAGTACAAAAATCATCGTCTCATGTTTCTATGTATCAATTATCACATATCATCCTTTTCATGTATTTTAGGTAGATACATGTAATAACTCACTTCTTATTCATAATCTTCTCATGTCAAGAGTTTTACCCGTTGAATTTATTTGGAATATCGATGGATACACCGGTAGTACACTCGAGGTGTACAAATCAAAATCCGTCATTTCATACTCAGTAGTGCCTTGTAGATACACTCTCGAGCCACGTATCATACATCAGAATTACCAGTCCATGCTAAATTCTAGCTGTAACATATACTCTAAGCGCTTTGTCAGATTACCAGTCCAGGCTAAATCCTTTATATGACAAAGAATTCCCTAGAGCCCGATCTGGATTACCAGTCCAGGCTAAATCCAGTCAATTAGGATTACTAGTCCAAGCTAAACCCTAATTGAAACATATATTCGAGAGGCTCATTTCGGATTACCCGTCCGGGCTAAATCCATTCTGCAGCACATGCAGTTTTATCAAGGAAATCACATTTATCCATCGACTTCCATTTATTCAAACGGGATTTAAAAATTTATCAGGCAATTGTCAGTATATATTCAATCTTATAAATTTATGCATTCATACAATTCAAGTGTTCACATTCAACTCAAGTATAAAATTTACATTTTTATCATTTATCGAGCATTGTTGCTGATCGGGCACATTTCATTTATCGGGCTTTGACGAATATGTGATCACTTCACATAATTAAGGCATTTATACAATTCACAAGCACAACATTCAATTCAAGCATAAAAATATATACAATTTAGTTACACGAACTTACCTCGACAATGTTCGTGTACTTAAAATCTACTAATCCGACATTTTCCTCTTTCCTCGTTCTAGCTCCGAATTTGGTCTATCCGGATCTATACGAGTAAATTTAACATCAATTTATCATATTTCATATTCAAGGGGACTCAATTTTCATCCTAGGCAAAATTAACATTTTGCCCCTAACTTTTCCATAAATTCCATTTTTATCCCTAGGCTCGGAAAATGAAACTTGTGCAAATTACTCCCTATTCCAAGTCTAAACAAAGCCCCATTACAAAATTTACAACACAT
This sequence comes from Gossypium australe, assembly GCA_005393395.2. Lineage (NCBI taxonomy): Eukaryota > Viridiplantae > Streptophyta > Magnoliopsida > Malvales > Malvaceae > Gossypium > Gossypium australe. The sequence continues at coordinate 64,699,019 of CM016621.1, read as the reverse complement.
GTACTCATAAAATTTTAGAATTTTTCCTTCAATTTCACAAGTTTACATTTTAGTCCCTAAATCATGTTTTCATCAAAAATCACTTTGTAGAAGTTATTTATCTATCAATAATATTTCATTTTCTACCATAAATTTCTAATTTCCAACATATACATCCATGACCCATTTTTCATATCTTGATAGCTTTTCAATTTAATCCCCCAAATAGATAGTTTAGACTATCCCGATTTCAAAAATATCAAAATTACTAAAAACGGGATAAGGAAACTTACCCAATTTGGCCATGAAAGCTTCTTCTCTCTCTCCTAAGGTTTCCATGTTTATTTTGGGGAAGAAGATAAGAAAATATGATTTTTATTTTCTTTTCATCTTTTTAATTAATTAATTAATATTTTCACTTTCCAATTTATTCCCTAGCCTTTTTCTCATTTTCAATGGATGAATCATCCAAAAATATCTACATACTTTTTATTAATGGTCTAATTACCATATAAGGACCTCTAGTTTTGAATTACATAGCTATTTGATCCTTATAGCTACTAGAATTCAACTTTTGCAATTTATGAGATTTAGTCATCGTAATTAAGCACTAAATCGATAAAATTTTTGTATCAAAATTTTCACATGAATTTTCTAACATAATACAATCCATATAATAAAATAAAAATAAATTATATTTTCGACTCGAATTTGTGGTCCCGAAACCACTGTTCTGATTCCACCGAAATTTGGGCTGTTACAAAGTCTATCTATTTCATACTCATGTATGTATTAACTTAAATATGTCATTTTTTAACATCAACATGTCTTACATAAGTTCAAGTATATAATTAGCCTATATTATCTTATAACATCATTTACAATCACTACTCAAAATGACCTACATGTGACATCTTAGGTACATGCCATTACCAAAAAGAAAAGTACTTCACCACTTTTGAGTTCGGGATCGGCTTTAGATGCTGATTCGACAATCTGGCTTTAATCTAACCTGCGCACGGAAAACAAACTGTACGCTGAGTATAAACTCAGTGGTATTTCTATAATTTGAATATTTATTAAACAATAATTTATAATATTTATTTATATAATCACACATAAACAAAATCATTCAACAAATAATCAATTTCATAAATGCATCATTCATAACACTTTCAATACTATTTCAATTTCATAATTGCAATTCAATAGCTTTTCTCAATAGGATACATCATTCAATTTCAAACCAATATCCATTTCATGAATCCCTGATTCATGCAATTCCATGCATTTCAATTGCATATTTCATTTCATTGTCCATTCCAATCCATATTCAGTATCATTCATTGTCAACCAATTGGCCAAATCATTTGTTTATCCCTATTAACAAGACTCGGACTTTGACGGATACAAGGATCCAACCAAAACACACCAGTACGACACTCAGTGCCTCATCGGCCTAGCTGAAGAAAAACAGTACGGTACTCAGTACCTCATCGAAATTATCCGAAGTAATAATATGACATTTACAGTGTCTCATCGACTCAAGGTCGAAGTATTCATGAACACTTCCAATCCTATGGCATGCCAACTATATCCGATTTAGCTCGATATAGTTAATGGGGTATTCAATTTACTTTTCAGTTTCCAATCAATACACAATTTAATTAATCACATAAATTCATAATTCAATACAATTCAATTCACTTTTCAATAACAAATATTCAAATTCCACAATAATCACATATTCATATCTATTTCATCACATTCCCAATCAATCCATTTCAGTTGTAAAACACAATACAAATAATTCTCACCTTAATTACTTACCATGATATTTAATCAAAATACAACAATTAATAATTAAATTCCCTTTTCAATTTCAACCAATATTCATTCCAATTCAAATATTCACATATGTACATGAAATCAATTCAATTCAATATCACAAAATCAATATCAATACTCACTTCAATGCACTTACCATACATATTAAGTAATAATTCAACAATTAATTATTAAATTCGGATTATAGAAATAGAAACTGTAATTTTCGAATCACTCCTTGTCGACTATCTCTTTTCCTTTCTTAGCCGAGATCTCCGGCACAACGATAGCTACAGAAATTTAAAACAATTAAAAATTATCAATATACTACAATTTCATATTAAATATTTCAATTTACATTCAACTTTTGTATAATTTTCAATTTAATCTTTAATCAAAACTAATTTTATTTTATTTACAATTTATTCATTATTTTTCATTCAATTATCACTTAAAACTAATTTCAGTTCTCTAATTTCACCATAAAACCCTAATTTTGAATTTCATTCAATTTAGTCCCTACTACATAAAACTTATGATTTTCTTTACAATTCAATCCTTATCTCAATTCTAACTTAAAATTCTATCAATTCAAACCCTAATTCTTCAATTAATTCAACATAAACCACATCTAAAAATTAACTAACTTTCAAAATTTTCACTTATATCAAGTAGTATTTTATTCTAAGATTCTAACAACATCAAAATTACAAGAAAAAGGGACTAAATTGACTTACCAATTAAACTTGAAACCTTAAAACCCTATATTTCCTTTCTTTTTCTTTCTCTCTTTTCTCCCCTCTTTTTCGTTCCCAATTCTATTTGTTCTTTTAATAATATAATAATAATATAATATATTTACTTAAATAATAAGTAAATACATATATGTGTTGCAAATGTATGTATATTTTTATTACACATGTACATTATTATTACCATACAATTGTATTAATTTGATTTATTTATTTATTTAGTAATTATTATATTTTATACTTAAATATTAAGTATTTACTTTTATAATTATTTTGTACTTACGTACATTATTTGTATAAATGTATTTCATTGTCACCATACACTTGTATTTACTTTTTACTATACAAGTGTTACTTATGGCTTATTTTCTCATTTAATCCCTCAACTTTTCTTTAATCTATAATTAAACTATCACACTTTATTCAATTTAATCCTTATACCTAATTAACCTTAATTCAAGCTAATTCTCCTAACTAATACTTATTTAACCACACAACTAACTTCGTAAATATTTTTAATGAATATTTTCGAATCCATTTTACGAAAACGGAGATCCAGAAATACACTTTTCCGACAACCATAAATTTCGGGTCATTACATTATATACATGACGGAAAACACAAAGTAGCAGGTTTTGTCAAATGTGATTTTTTCCATATTCAGAGAGATGCAAATGGAGTAGTAGATATTCTAGCAAAGGAAGGCTTAAAGTTGGGAGAAAGTACTTACCTGGTGGGTCTGATGCCTTTCTTTGCGAAAGATGCGGCTGAGAACGACCTTTGTAGGCGTTGCTTGGGGGATACGAAGGGTCACGGCGGTGTTCCTCTTTGACCGTCTTGATTGTCAGGCTTGTGGAGTTTCTTTGAAGACGAGACTAGATTGGAAATGTGTGAAATGAATGATTTTGATTTTATTGTTTTCAAATGGAAAGCGCCGTTGTTTTTCTCCATGGGGCTGCTGGTTTTCCATGGATAGGGAAAATATCTGGCTTTGGAAATTATGATCATTTAATGCTCTATTGAGTTGCTTGCCAGATTAAGGATTGGGTTATTTATTTTCCTTTTTTTTTTGTCCTTTAGCTTTTTCTGTTGGGCTATTCTGTATTCTCCTGTTATTGGTTTCTTTTTGTCTTTCTTTTGGGCTGTTTTTCAGAGACGTTTTTATGGGTTGTTTCAGCCCATATTTCTTTAATCAATAATAACTCAATTTCCTTTAAAAAAAAACTAAAAGGGGTAGATTGGTATTTACAAACATCTACAATTTTTTTTTAAAAAATAACATAGAGCAAGGAGAAATGCTTGCACAAATGGTTTATAGTAGTTCGACCCCAACTACCTACCTCCACTATTTTAGATAATTTCCACTACTAAGGATTTTTCAATTCACTTTATTGAATTGAAACCTTTTGACGACAATATATAACCTTTATAATTTATCTTTTCAAAGGCTAAGATAGAACTCTCCCTCTAGTTTTTATAGCTCAACTAGTAACCCTCTAATTAATTAAAACTGTGCAAAGATGAAGTAAACAAATATAACCTTTAGGAAGGTATGTGTTTACAAAGCTTGGCTCACTAAAGCAAGTAAAATGAGAGTAAGGAAAGAATTTACAATAAGTGCAAAGACTATGTATAAAAGAAAAGTGAGAAATAAAGAATTTGAAGCTTTTTTCTTGACTTTGATGCTTGGATATGTTTCTCTTTTGTTTTGAAGTGTTCTTAAGGTCAATTTATACCCAAGAATAAGTTTATGACCATTTTTAACTGTTGGGGATGAAAAATGGCCATTGGAAGCATTAAATTAGCAAGCTTTTCAGCCTTACACATCAGGGGATTGATCCCCTAGTTCAAATAAAATAGTTGTTAGACTGTAGAGATTGATTCAAGGGGGATCTATTCCCTAAAATTGTTTTTAGCTATTGACTTAGTGGGGATCAATCCCTTCATGGGAGGGATTGGTGCTTCTGTACCAAAATGCCTAAAATGAGTCGGAATTAGTTTAAAACATGTTTAAAGGCATTTGCATAACTCAAGAACATAATATATAATGTAACACCCCAAACCCGGCCTAGACATTATGGCTGTATCTGACAATGTCACACGATAGTGTTTTTGAAACCTCGTTGTTACGATGAAAACATTCCATGTTATTATCTTTAGTAAACCTTTGTTAGAACTTAGGAAGTCGTCTTTATTCATTTAAAACATTTGTTTTGAAACATCCCTTGTTGCAGAAGCTTTAATAAAATAGTCTAGGTGATCATGTTTAGAAATTACTTTAACTTTTTGAAAACCGAATTTCCTACGACCAGCAGGTATAAATCCATAAAGTAAAATAAATAAATTAAAACCCAAATTTAAAACAAAGTCCCAGAGAGTCCTTAAATTACAACCCAAATAATCAATAATAATCAAATCATAAATCGTAAATTGAAAACCATAATGTCCAAAAATCACTGTGGTCACCGTTGAGTCCTCCGTCGCACCGATCTGTCTAAGTCTGGGGATTACCTGTGCACATTAAACGAAAAGGGTGAGTTTACGTAAACTCAGTGTGTAATCCCGCAGAAACAAACAAACAATCAGTATTCATAGTGCACAGTTGAACAGTCTTGGGCCTAAGCCTTTTTCAGTATCAATGATAGTTTGGGCTGTAGCCCATCTCAGTATAGTGTCAAAATGCAGTAGGGCTTTAGCCCATCACAGTATCCGTAGCAATAACAGTTATGCAGTAGCAAAATCCTACCCAACTAGCCTCTACACACCATCTCCGTCCAACCCTACACTTCATGTGGGGATATAATCAACCCACCCATCCTTACACTCCAAGTCATACCAAATGCGGCACAATACAGTAGTTTGCAGCTGAGCTGCCAAAGCCTTTCAGTACACTTCCTCCGAATAACAACCCCCAACCTAATGCAATGCAACACACAATGGATGACTATAATTATGCAATTTCAGTACATATATTCAGTTCAGATATTAACATGCCCAGTACAGATATCATTCAATCAATTTCACATATTAAGGGGTCTAAGTAGCGCTTACCAACCCCACAGTAAGTTCACAGTCGACTTGGGCAACCCGTGCAACCTTAAAAACATTTCGGTAAAAATGGGCCCACATGCCCATGTGATCTGCCCGTGTGGGCCCACACGCCCGTGTGGCCTACTCGGCCCAAATTGGCTTTGGCTTTATGATCCATTTTTAAAGTAACTCATGCTAGCTCAATACTCATTTATGTTTTCGCTATTTACTTATATGTTCATTCAAAGTTGTCTACTTGAGTCATTATCACTAAATTATTTATATCTTGAGGTACAGAATTCCAAATTAAGATCCGCTTGATGTTTTTGAAACTAGACTCAAGTATCTTTCTACCATAAAATTTTCAGAAATTATAGTTTATCAAATAAGTACAGTAAAATCTTTAAAGTTATCCCTATTCTGCTGTTTGACAGCTACGACCTTTCTTTACTAAAAATTATTTATCTCTTAGTACGGAATTTAGATGATGATTCCGTTTGTTTCTCTTGAAAATAGACTTATTAAATATTTAAAAATATAAATTTAAGCTCCTAATTATTATTTTAAAATTTTTGATGATTTTCCAAAGTCAGGACAGGGGAACCCAAAATCATTCTGACCTTGTCTTACAAAATTTATTATAACTCATGATTTACAATTCCATTGCTTACACTGTTTCTTCCATTAAATACTAGACTCAATGAAATTTAATTTCATATTTTATTCAACCTCTAACTCAATTTACACTATTTTTGATGATTTTTCAAAATTACACTACTGCTGCTGTCCAAAACTGTTTTAGTGCAAAATGTTGATTTCCTAGTTTTTAACACCCTTATTTCCTTTCTCTACAATTTTTCACATCATTTTCTCTTATTTCTTGACAGCAAGCAATTTTGGCTTTTCAGCAAACCCCATTTTTTGTGTTTCGGGTACACACCTGGTATCGTTTTGATGCCTAATCACTCTCGAGCACTTCAGGCCTAAAATCAAGATACTCAACATCAATTTAACGGATTTACAAGTGAATTGACAACCAAGAACGAATAGAAACCCAACTTACCGTCAACGATAACCCTTCATTTAACTATTGTTAAAACGAGAACATTGAATTCACCAGTCCGAGCCTCCCCTTACGCCCAAATCGCAGAGAAAAAACATTACCACTTCAGTCGCTAAGAGATTCATGACAGAAACAAAGAGAAAAACTGACCGAAACTAAGCGAGCACTAACCACGTGCGAAAACGAAGGAAAATAAATGGATTCGGGAAAAATCAAGAAGAATAAAAAGAAGAGAAATATGGAAAAACTCAGAGAATTTTGGCAAGAGGAGAGGGAGAAGAATAGACGGTAGGAATTTTTTTTGGAAAACGGAGCTAAATTTCGATTATGGGAAAAAAATAAAATAAAATCCTGATAACCCCCAAAATCCCTTAATCTTCTCCCCTAATTCCCACTTCACATCCGCTACTCAAAATCCCCCTATTACACAACTCTATCCCGAAATTTGAGCAAAAAAAGTAATACCTTTGCCTGCGCAGGGATTCGAACACATGACCTCCACCATAATAACACACCACTGAATCACCAGACCAGCAGGCCCATTTTGATGTAATTTACCCAATATTTAAACTTCAGCCCTTTGCACAAGGTTAAGGCTTTATTTATAAAAATACCAAAATTTACTCAGGTAAGGCTTGAACTTGGGGCCTCACACACACACAGAAAACACATAACCACTGAAGCAGATAGACATTGTGTGTCACACACACACGAAATCAAAAATTAAAATTTTGGGGCGTTACAATTCTACCCCCTAAAAGAAAATTTCATCCTCGAAATTTAGCCGGTCAGAACAGATGAGGATATTGCTGACGTATCGTATCCTCAGGCTCCCACGTAGTCTCCTCAGTGTTATGATTAAGCCAAAGAACATTAACCAGTGGAATAGATTTTCTCCTCAGTAATTTTACATCTTGATCCAGATTCTGAACCAGCTCCTCCTCAAAGGTCAAGTCTGGCCTGACCTCAATCTCCTTAACGGAAACGATGTGAGTAGTATCAGAGCGGTAGCACCTCAACACCGAGACATGGAACACGTCGTAGATACAATCCAACTCTGGAGGTAGCTCCAACTAATAAGCGACTAGTCCCACTCGCTTCAAAATACAGTAAGGTCCAAGAAACCTAGGGCTCAACTTGCCCTTACGACCAAACCTCAGTACCTTCTTCCATGGTGAGACCTTAAGGAATACAAAGTCTCCCACCGAATACTCAATCTCACGTAGCTTCAGGTCCGCATAGGATTTCTGTCTATCAGAAGCCAATTTCAGTCGATCCCAAATCAGTCTAACCTTATCCTTTGTCTTAGAAACCAACTCAAGACCTAGAACACGTCGCTCGCCCAACTCAATCCAACATAAAGAAGTGCGACACTTACGACCATACAATGCCTCGTAAGGTGCCATCTGGATGTTAGACTGGAAACTGTTATTATAGGCGAACTCTACTAGCAGTAGATAATCCTCCCAACTTCCTTGAAAATCAATAGCACAACTCCTGAATCTGAGCCTTAAGCTCCACAAGCTCCTTCGGTGCCATTCGATAGAGAGCGAAGGACACCAGAGTTGTACCTGAAAGTAGCTCAATCCTAAATTCCAACTCGCGATTCGAAGGTAACCCCGGTAGCTCCTCAGAAAAGATGTCTGGAAAATCCTTTACTGTTCTGATATCCTTAACTATAGAATCCCCAGAATCCGAAACACTTCTGTAGGCCAAGAATGCCTCACATCCCTTACGAACCATCTTCTCTGCCACCAGTGCAGAGATCATATTAGATAAGTAATTCCAGCGTTCTCCAATCATGACTATCTCCTTATCCTCCTCAGTCCTTAGTACGACCCTCTTAGTCACACAGTCTAAGCTAACACGATGCTTGACCAACCAGTCTATCCCCAGAATTAGGTCGAACTCCCCAAATAAAAGCTCCATCAAATAAGCCAGGAAGATTGCCCCTTGTACCTCTAAAGGAACGTCCATATACAGTTTGCTAACTCTAACAGATTGCCCTAACAGGCTCAGTACTGTAACCTCACTCGTAATGCTCTCAACTGAAATCCCCAAGTTTCTAGACACAGTACAGGCTATATAGGAGTGAGTGGATCCTATACCTATCAATGCGGTATAAGGTACATCATGAATAAGGAACGTACCTATGATGATGTCTAGAGCATCTCTATCCTCTCAGCGACGTGCAACATATACTAGAGCCGACTACCTCGCCTCAGTCTATCCAGCACCTCTGTTCGGTGCTCTCTGTCCACGGTCCATGCCATTACCACCCCTAGCCTTACCACGGCCTCTCAGTGATTGTTGTACTACCGTCTGTGGCTATGCATTACCAGTACCTTGAGCTTGCATCTAATCAGCCCTCAGTGGACACTCCATGATACGGTGATCCAATGCTCCACACATCAGACACGCCCCAGTCCTCCTCCAACACTCGCCTTGGTGGTGTCTACCACAATCAACACACGGCTGCTGTCCAGTAGTAGCAATAGGGGGCCCAGCTCTAACTGGCCTATCAGCTCTAGCTTTTTTCTTAGGCCTCTATACAGAACTCGAGGGCTCTGAATCCCTCTTGTTCCCACCTCTCTCTATTGCAATTTTGACACTCAGTGCGCTTAACCTCCTCGGTGATCTTTGCCTTTTCGACTAAGGCAGAAAAATCTCACTCCCTCTGCGGAGCTATCAGAACCCTTAAGTTATCCCTGAGGCCATCCTCAAAGCGAACACATTGCTCATACTCTAATGCCACCATACCTCGCGCATAGCGGCTCAGTCTCAGAAACTCAGCCTCATACTCGGCCACTGATCGATCTCTCTATGCTAGATTCATAAACTCTCTCCTACAAGTGTCCACATAACTGGCTCCCACATATTTTCCCTAGAAGGCGGTCTTAAAGAACTCCCAGGTCAGACGTTCGGGCTGAGTGCCCTCCTTAACAGTAAGCCACCACTGATAAGCCTCATCCCGCAGCAGTGAGACTGCACCTTTTAATTTCTGCTCAAGGGTGCAATGTAAATCATCCATAATCCTTTTCGTGGCCTCAATCCAGTACTCTGCCACATTAGGGGCAACTCCAGTGACACCCTTAAAGAGCTCAACTCCATTGGACCAGAGTCGTTCCGCAATCGACCCTTGGCCCCTAGATCCAATATTGGGCCCAACGACCCTCTCCAAAATCCTTAGCATAGCTTGGGACAATGCGTCGTCTCCAGCCATGCGATCTTAAGACCTAGTCTCAGTAGCAAGCGACACTGGCATCTCATTCGTATCCAAATTTGGTATGCTACCCAGTGAAGAGGACTCAGCTCAAGCCCCTTTACGGCCTCTACCTCGGCCTCTAGTGCCCCGTCCGTAGATACCTCATGCACTCATTGTCTAATCACGTTTATCTGTATTAACCGTTTTATGAATCAGTAACAGTTCCAGTGTTTATTAACAAATGTTTTATGTAAAACATATCGATTATTCAGAGTTTGTTTTCGTAAATCGTAGTCTCACTACAGTTTTAAGTTTCTCTACAATTTTCAGAATACACTAACTAGAGTGTTTTCAGTAAGTTTGCTACCTATAGTAGTTTCAGAATATACTATCCATAATAGTTTTAGTTTAAAATAAATCACAGTTCAGAATACTTACAAGATCAACGCTGGAGACTCAGTGTACCACTTACTTAGTAAAAACATTTCAAATCATTTGGAAATCAATCAATTTTTCGAAAGCCCATTTTTTTTTATAAAACCCATAATCCACAGCCAAGTTTTGTAACCTGGCTCTGATACCACTAAATGTAACACCCTAAACTCGGCCTAGACGTTATGGTCGTATCTGGCAATGTCACACGATAGTGTTTTTGAAACCTCGTTTTTACAATGAAAACATTCAATGTTATTATCTTTAGTAAACTTTTGTTAGAACTTAGGAAGTCATCTTTATTCATTTAAAACATTTGTTTTGAAACATCCCTCATTGCGGAAGCTTTAATAAAACAGCCTAGGTGATCATGCATTTAGAAATTACTTTAACTTTTTGAAAACCGAATTTCCTACGACCAACAGGTATAAATCCATAAAGTAAAATAAATAATTTAAAATCCAAATTTAAAACCAAAGTCCCAAAGAGTCCTTAAATTACAACCCAAATAATCAATAATAATCAAATCATAAATCGTAAATTGGAAACCATGAAGTCCAAAAATTACTGTGGTCACCGCTGAGTCCTTCGTCGCACCAATTTGTCTAAATCTGGTGATTACCTGTGCACATTAAACAAAAAGGGTGAGTTTACGTAAACTCAGTGTGTAATCCCGTAGAAACAAAACAATCAGTATTCACAGTGCATAGTTGAACAGTCTTGGGCCTAAGCCCTTTTCAATATCAGTGACAGTTTGGGCCTTAGCCCATCTCAGTACAGTGTCAAAATGCAGTAGGACCTTATCCCATTACAGTATCCATAGCAATAACAGTTATGCAGTAGCAAAATCCTACCCAACCAACCTCTACACACCATCTCCGTCTAACCCTACACTCCATGTGGGGATATAATCAACTCACTCATCCCTACACTCTAAGTAGTACCAAATGTGGTACAATGCAGTAGTTTGCAACTTAGCTGCCAGTAAATTAGGCTTAAAGCCTTTCAGTACACTTCCTCCGAATAACAACCCCTAACCAATGCAATGCAACACACAATGGATGACATGCTATTATGCAATTTCGGTACATATATTTAGTTCAAATATTAACATGCCCAGTACAGATATCATTTAGTCAATTTCACACATTTAGGGGTCTAAGTAGCACTTACCGACCCTACAGTAGGTTCACAGTCGACTTGGGCGACCTGTGCAACCTTAAAAACATTTCGGTAAAAATGGGCCCACATGCCCATGTGATCTGCCCGTGTGGCCCACTCGGCCCAAATTGGCCTTGGCTTTGTGATCCATTTTTAAAGTAACTCATGCTAGCTCAATACTCATATATGTTTTCACTATTTACTTATATGTTCATTCAAAGCTGTCTACTTGAGTCATTATTACAAAATTATTTATATCTTAAGCTACAAAATTCCAAATTAAGATCCGCTTGATATTTTTGAAAATAGAATCAAATATCTTTCTATCATAAAATATTCATAATTTATAGTTTATCAAATAAGTACAGTAAAATCTTTAAAGTTATCCCTATTCTACTGTTTGACAGCTTCGACCCTTCCTTACTAAAAATTATTTATCTCTTAGTACGAAATTTAGATGATGTTTCTGTTTGTTTTTCTTGAAAATAGACTCATTAAGGATTTAAAAATATAAGCCCGTAATTATTTTTTTACAATTTTTGATGATTTTCCAAAGTCAGAATAGGGGAACTCAAAATCATTCTGACCTTTTCTCACAAAATTTATTATAACTCATGATTTACAATACCATTGCTTACACTGTTTCTTCCATGAAAGACTAGAATCAATAAAATTTAATTTCATATTTTATTCAACCTCTAACTCAATTTACACTATTTTTGATGATTTTTCAAAGTTAGACTACTGCTGCTGTCCAAAACTGTTTTAGTACAAAATGTTAATTTCCTAGTTTTTAACACCCTTATTTCCTTTCTCTACAATTTTTCGCATCATTTTCTCTTAGTTCTCTTATTTCTCGACAGCATGCAGTTTTGGCTTTTCGCCGAACCCCTTTTTCTGAATTTCGGGTACACACCTGGTATCGTTTTGATACCTAATCACTCCCGAGCACTTCAAGGCCTAAAATCAAGATACTCAACATCAATTGAACGGATTTACAAGCAAATTGACAACCAAGAACGAACAAAAACCCAACTTACAGCCAACGATAACCCTCCGTTTAACGATCGTTAAAACGAGAACACTGAATTCACTAGTCTGAGCCACCCCTTACGCCCAAATCGCAGAGAAAAAACAGTACCACTTCAGTCGCTAAGAGATTCTTGACATAAACGAATAGAAACACTTACCGAAACTAAGCGAGCACTAACCGCGTACGAAAACAAAGGAAAATAAATGGATTAGGGAAAAATCAGGAAGAAGAAAAAGAAGAGAAAGATGGAAAAACTTAGAGAATTTCGGCAAGAGGAGAGGGAGAAGAATAAACTACAGAATTTTTTTTTGGAAAAGGGAGCCAAATTTCGGTTATGGAAAAAAAATCCCGATAACCCCCAAAATCCCTTAATCTTCTCCCCTAATTCCCACTTCACATCCACTACTCAAAATCCCCCTATTACACAACTCTATCTTGAAATCTGAGCAGAAAAAATAATACCTTTGCCTACGCAAGGATTCAAACACAAGACCTCCACCATAATAACACACCACTTAACCACCAGACCAGCAAGCCCATTCTGATGTAATTTACCCAACATTTAAACTTAAGCCCTTTGCACAAGGTTAAGGCTTTATTTATAAAAATACCATAATTTTCCCAAGTAAGGCTTAAACTTGGGGCCTCACACACACATCCAGAACACATAACCACTGAAGCAGATAGACATTATGTGTCACACATACACGAAATCAAAAATTAAAATTTTGGGGCGTTACATATGGGTAAAATCAATTTAAACAAGTGTTCTTGAATTTGTTTTGGACTTGAAAACATTTTCTATGATATTTCTTTTGTTTCCACAAAATGGATTAGGAGATATAATATATAAAATTTATCTTAAATATTATTTTATCAAAAGCTTAAGACATTAAAGTTAAGATAATTTTACCATACGAAAACTCAAATATCAAACCTTAAGCTCTAAATTAAAAATCCTAAACTTGAATCCTCAAACACTAGCCTCTTGAAACTCGACCCCCAAAACTCAAAACTCTTAAATCTTAAACCCGAACCCTCAAACTCGAACCTCTTGAAACTTACATATCACAAATAAAATATTTGAACTAAAAACCCGAACCTAAAACTTGAAACCTTAAGTTTTAAAGTCTAAATCCTAACTTTAAATCTTAAAAAAATAAAGGGTAAATTACACCCAAGATCACTAAACTATTAGTAAATTTACGCTGTGATCACTCAAATTCAAAAAACTACAAAATGGTCATTGAACTATTTAAAAATTTCATTTAAGTCACTAAATCATTCAAAAGTTTTTATATAAGTCAATGAGTTATTGAATTTTCATTTTTATTTTTTTAAAAATTGTTGCTAATGAGCCCTAAACAACAATTCGACAATTGATATGATGGATCAGTACGCATGGATGAGTGGAAAAACATATAGTAGATCCAAGTCAAATTGACAATCAATGTCGGAAAATGTAGAAAAAAGTTGTTTGGGTTTTGGTTGGCAGATTCGTGATATTTAAAATTGCTTTATGAAAAAAAATCTAAACTATAGAAGAAAATGGGAAATAGAATTTTCAATTGGTTAGACAATGCAAATAGAAAAAGTCACACATCAACGATTTTAATAGACCAACGACTTAAATAAAAACTTTTGAATAATTTAGTGACCATTTTATTACTTTTAAAAGTTGAGTGACATAATGCAAACTTAATAATAGTTTAGTGACCCTGGATGCAATTTATCAAAAAAAATGGTTGAGATTTTAATTAAAAGATTAGATGTTAGCTACATATTTTGCATACCAAATTTAGAAAAATAAATCCACATAATTTCCTTTTTGGATAAATGGGCGTGGATGAAACAAATAACAAATTTCCGCACCTTGTAGTTAATCTCATATACAACTTTGTATACTCTATCAGCATGAATTGAACATATTAAAAACCAAATTTGAGAGAAAAAAATTAACAATAGGATGATACTACCTTTTCTTCTTAAACAGATCTACTTAGATTTCGTTTAACAGTGCTTTCCGCTATTTTCCTGTTCTTTTATAGTCAAGTAGAAACCTTAATGGGAAGTCTTTTTTCTTTTTGGTATAATCATGAGTGTGTAGGTAACATTATGCACAAGCAATCAGTCAAATAGATTTGTTTCATTTAGAGATGTAAAATAGCAATTTAACCCATCAATGGTGATGCATACTGAAAGCAGAAACTTACGTTGAGACGCAAATGAGACAGAGACGAGTAACTGAATCTCAGCTGCAAATTGGAGCAGGATTACAATCATGTACTTATTAAAGGTACTCTATTTTTTGAAAGAAAAAGGTACTTTAGTTTATTCAATTAGCAAGAGGTTATTAGTTTCTAGGAGTATCATGCCAAATATAAAAGACAAGCATCAAAGACTATCTTGCAAATATGCCGACGTAAACACAAGCATTACGCAGATAGAAAGACCTAACAAAGTACATGCATGAATCAGTTTCTGAGGAGCTGCCAATAGCATCCCTAAAACCCTAACCAGATAGGGGGTGGGGAGATAAGGATAAGACCTCAAATTCCATAACTCACTAAAACTTGATGTTTAACTGGGACTAATTTATTCAATCTTGAAGAAGAGGATTGAGATGTCATTTGGGGGCTCCATTACACTTCAATCATATTCACGTATGGAGAAGGCTCACCATGATTCAAAACATCTCGGGGGCACACAACAAGCCATACATTTAAACCTTCTGCACTGATTAGACCATTTAAAAACACATGAAATTTAGCCAAAATTATTAGACAACCTTATATTTCTCTTCCAATCTGTTGAAACCACCTTTTCTTGGGAACTATTGTAGAAACAGCCTTAGACGGCTATTAACACCCGTCAAAACTTTGATATATATCATTTGAGATGAAATAGTTTTGTACTAGTATACAATTCTAAGGACTAAAGAAAGACCAGTCAAAACTATATTAGTAGCTCAGGGGAGGTCCAAAATAGCAAAGTTTACGTGTAACAAGAAACCCAACTTTTTTAGTAAACACTTTCCTCCCAAACAAATGGTAAAACAACTAGCCTATGCTTCTTCCAAATGAAGGTTTCTACAGGACTTTGATAGTAGCACGACTTTCCTACATTGGAAATGATAATAAATCTAAAAAATCGACCAAACAACAATTCACAACTTATGGTGTTAACATATTTACCCTCAGTAAGTAGTTTGGAATATTAGTAATTTCAAAGTATAACGAAATTCTTATAATTTGTATAATTGAGTTAAGTAGGTGGAGCAATAATATTTTATTTTTATCAAAAGTTGCATTGGAATTAATTTATAATCTATAATTTATGTATCTATCTATCTATAATTACCAATTTGAATTTTTTTTTGAATTGAAGAGAATATTCTTTATTTTTCATTATATTACTAATTTAACTAAAAATAGTTATAATTTAATTTAAATTTATTAGTTTAAAAAGTTGTACTAATTTTAAGATAAAATATTACTTGGATAGAAATGTATAAAATATAGAAAAAAATGTGATAATTATAATTATAATTTATAATTATTAGTTAAAAATTTTGATGTAAAAAAGTTTTGTTATTTTTTTTAAACAAAATTGGGCTTATTGATGTACAATAGAATTACTACTTAAATAGAATTCTAAGTATCTTAATTATCACTAAATTAATATTAGAGTTACATATCAATTAAAATTTAAGTTAATTTTATAAATAGAGGCATATAAGAAAAATTACTGATTTAAAAATGAAGATTTTTAGAATTAATAAGTTAGAATTATAAAAAAAGAATGAAGCATCAAAGCAATATTAAATCATATTAAGAAAACAATGGCATCGAAGAGTGATTAAAGATTATATTAATTGATGATGAAGTAATATGATATTATGATATTATTTTTAAAAAAATTCAATAAGTTTATACTATGTTAAGGAAGGGCTTTTAAAATCTTTTTTTTATCTATCTATTATTTGTTTGGTGCATGTGAAAAATGTTTTGTGTGTTTGTTTTGAAAAGAAAGTCAAATTTTAACAATTGTTTTTTAATCACTATTATTAAATATGTTTATTAATTTAGTTTAAATATCTTTCCTACTTATCATGAACTATTATTATAATTCCTACATGTTGTTTAAACTATTTTTTAAATATTTTTTCAAATTAACATTATAGCTTACTTTTTTTATATAGTTTCAAATTTGTATATCATTTAAAAACTAAGAGAAATTATCACTATCAATGATAGATAACAACAATTAAATATATTTTTATTTAAAACTAATTAAAAATTAAACGCGTAAACTTATATACAACTCATAAACATTAAAAACTAGTATATATAAAAATTCAAGTTTGAAGAAACTTTTGAACTAATGATAACACCATTTATTTTCTATGATATTGCTAAATTCACATTTAAAAATAATTATAATATTTAAGTTATAATTATTAGTTACAAATTAAATAAAATAAAAGTTATGATAATTGTATATTTAAAAATAATTATAATTTAATAAAAGTTGTGATGATTACACATTTAAAAATAATTAGAATTTAAATTTAAATTATTAGTTAAATTTTTTAAATTTTAAAATAGAGCTACTATTTGAATAAAACTCTAAGTATAAAATATAGGAAAAAGTTGTGATAATTATATTATATTTACAATTATTAGTTTAAAAAAATATTTATGTTAACAAAAGTTCTGCTGTAACACCCTCGACTCGGTCTAGGAGTTTCGGCTAAGTCGAAGGCGTTACATTTGATCACTGAAGTGATCCTGTAAAGCCATTATGTTTACTTGAGTCGATTTGTTTAAAAATTGCTCTTTTGTTTTAGGAAAAACATTCATTAATTTAAGCCGAATGTATTTAGTAATTTAATTACAATAATATTAATGTGTGGATTAGAAAAATGGTTAAGGTTTTAAGGAAAATATTTATTTAAAACTTTAAGTATTTTGTAAAGCAGCGGAAAACAAAAGATAGTTTTCTAAACTGAATGCCATGCAAATATTAGAGTAATATTTAAATATCATGCATAAAATAAATAAGCTAACAAATTCCAAACCTAAGATACAAAAATGAGAAAATACTAAATACTTACAAACTCAAAATAAACGGTTAAGAAAAATTTTAAATAAAACTTAATAGTAAACTTAATAAAAAACGACTTGCTAATCGAGGGTCCTCTGATGCCATTCCGAGTCCTAGTTCTCTGTGCTGCCTGAGAAGTAAGGAAAATGGGGAATGAGCTTACAAGACTCAGCGTGAGACTAACCTTAAACCATCATATATAATTTGCTCAAATAGTAAAGCATACAATTTATAGCATAATAGCAAAGTAAGCGTACTATAAAGAACATATAGTAAATCATTGCATAGACAAAATATATTCACTATGCAAATGCAAATTTATGTTTCAATTTCACACCCGTCCATCCGAACCGCCCTCGAACATTACTCAACACACTATCCCACATAACAAAAATTTACCATCTCGGATTTGATTTTCGGTGACGGTTGTTGTTCATTGGTCATCTATGACGATGACTTTTACTACCACCTCGATTTGGTATGGTTTTGATGGTGTTATAAACGACCATCCCGTCCTATCCGGTTTAGATGACTTTTCACTTCAATAAACTATCATCTCGGTCGACACAGTTTGGTGGCTTTTTAGCCTACGATCTTGACTTCTCTGTTTTGGATGACATTGCCGCCTACTTCATGTAGTACTGACTTTCGGTGTGAACTTAAATTGCCATTATCTCCTATAGAACTCCTCCATCCTCTATTCTCAATTTCATGTAATTATGCACATAAGCTTAGCATATTTATGCTATTTATCATCAATTGATGCAACATTCAATACCTCATGCTTTAGCATTAAAATGCATATGTTCATGTATTCATTGATCTCACATGTCAACACATATATTTTGTGCGCGAAAGAAAAATAATATCACATGTACAGTGGTTCGCATATATCATATATAGGGTTTGCATATAACATATATATAGAAGTCACATGTAACATATATAGGGTTCGCATATTTAATCTAGGGTTCGCATGTTTAACCTAGGGTTCGAATGAAACAAATTAATTACTTCTAATTCAACAATTAATTATACATAATGACTTAAGTTTAGATCTCACACCTGATTTGAAGACTTAAAAACCTTAACTTTGGAGAGATTGATGACCTACTTGAGAAAAGAGGGATGATTTTGAAGATTTTGAATTCCTTGATCGAAAATCGTTTTAACAATGGAAGAGAAAAAGAAAGAACTAAAAAATTTGAAAGAATTTTGCAATAGGGGTTTTTAAGGAAAAATACATAATAAATAGAAGGAAGGGGGATACATTCTATTAGGATTTGAAAAGGAGTAATTTAAAATTCAAATTAGGATAAAAAGATAAAAAGATATGAAATTTTAATTCTATTTAAATTTTAAAGAAGGATAAGATATGAATTCTAGTTGGGATTAAAATGGAAGGAGAAAGGGAGAGGTGTGTTTCAAACTCGGGCTCTCCTAGGGTATCAATGCCATGGGTCCATTAGGAAGGAAACTAACGCGCTAACCATTAAGCCTAAACTTATATTATTTGTTTTAATGTGACTTTTATCTTAAGTTGCTGAAAATTTAAAAAGGAAAAATGGGAGATGTGATATTTGAACCTAAACTCTTTAGAAAAGGAAGCTAATATTTTAACCATTGAATATATAATATTTCTTAATAATTTTTAACAGTAATTTTTAAGGCATTCTAATTCTCTTATCCTATGTGTAGAAAAAAAAATCTAAATTTAATCCATATTTCATCTAACTCGGGATGCAACATCTACTAATTTCATTTTAAAAAAAGTTATGATGATTTTATTGATATAAAATAGAGTTATTACTTTAATGGAATTCTAAGTATATTAATTATCACTTAATCAATATTAGAGCTAATTAGTTATTATTTTTAATAATGTTACTTTGTATTAATTATACAAAGTAAAACTATATTCAACAGTTGACTATGTTAAAAATGCTTTAATTATTATTTGAGAGTTTTCTATTATAATATTTGAATTGAAAAGTTAACTTATTTTAATAATATTCAATAATTCAAATAAGATTACGCTAATTATTGCTATTAAAAGTACAATATTAGAAAAAAATAATTAAATATTAAACTCGTAAAATTACATGCAATGCATATGACATTAGAATCTACTATATATAAAAGCATGAGTTTAAAGAAATTTTGAATTGACGATAATACCTTTTATTTTCTATCATATTTAAAAAATAATTATAATATTTAATTTAGAATTATTAGTTAAAAAGTTAAAGTACAATAGAAATTATAATAATTATACATTTAAAAATAGAGTTATTATTTTGTCCACCAGTAGGGTTCAATAAACAACACATGTTTGTTATATTTTATTTTCCTTTTTTTTAAATACTCCCTAAAGACACATAGTAGCATTTCACCTCTGTTTGTGGAGTTTTTTTAACTTCAGTAAGAGTGCATTAAATAATTTTTTAAAATAATTATAATTTAATAAAAAATTTGATAATTATACATTTAAAAATAAGTAGGATTTAAATTACAATTATTAGTTAAAAAGTTATGTTAATTTTAAAATAGAGTTATTGTTTGAAAGAAACCCTAAGCATAAAATATAGTAAAAAAGTTGTGATAATTAGAATTATATTTACAATTATTAGTTTAAGAATTTTGACGAAAATAAAAAAAATTGTGCTAATTTTATTGATGTAAAATATAGTTATTACTTGAATAGAGTTTTAATTATCTTAATTATCAGGTAATTAATATTAGAGTTAATTATGTTAAATAATTATTATTTTGATAATGGTACTTTGCATTAATTACATAAAATAAAACTATATAATATGTTGAAAAAAATTGATTATAATATTTGAATGAATAACTTAATATATTTTAATTATATTCAATAACTCAAATAAAAATATTATTTTATACTAATTACTACAATTAAAAATACAATATTTAAAAAAAATAATTAAATATTAAATTGGTTATATTGAAAAAAATGCAACTTAAAAAAAAATCAGAAGAAAGATAATTTCTTTATGGAAAAGTGTTAAAGTTATGAGAAAACACACATTATGAGAAAGGACAGTTATTTTAATGTACAATCATTTACTGGATTCAAATGATGTCATTTTTAGTATATCCAGGCATCAAAGGTAGTTATTATTTAAGAGCAAAACTCAAGCATATCCACATAATTGAAGGAGTTATAATGAAGTACAGGATGGTGGCATCTGTGTTTCAATGAACACCACAACGAATTTGGAGGGAAAAGAAAAGCAGAGTGATACTAATTACACGACTGTTAAGATAGGGTCCGTGTAAAAGCTGAAACCAAAGTCAGAGGATAAAGCAAGCAACCACAATCACTAAAATTCAATAATTACAACAAAAGCTCCCTTGAGTGAACCATAACCACAATTGAATTTTGTATTTTTCGGATGAAAAATTTAATTACTTTTTTTCTATAAAAAATATTTAATTAAATTTTCGTACGAATTAAGTCATTTGACCATTATTTTTCGTTTTTGGTTGTTATAGCGTTGATATAATCGTTAACGATGTTGATGTGACGTTTCACGTTAAAAACCGTTACTAACGTAACAATACCACATCATCAAAAAATAAAAAATTAAAATAAAGATATTTATTTTTTTTCATTTCAAACTTAAACTTTTTAAAATTATAAAAAAATATTTTTGAAGTATTTATAATTTTTAAATATTATTAAAATTTATAAAAATATAAAAATGAAGTTCAAAAAAATAAAATAAAATAAAGAGAGCCTAACCGCATTGCAAATAATTATTAATTAGTATAAAATAAAATTTTTTGTCCTAACGTTTAAATAGGAGGATAAATGAATTTTGGTGTGTTCCTATATTAACAATAATATCAATGTCAACCAAGTTAGATGCAATTGACTTTAGAAATATATTTTATCAAAAAATTGAAGAAATCACATTACAATTATATTTTACGTCATTTTAAAAAAACAAGCCGAAAGTATAATTTTATTTTCTAAAAACAATCATTCTATTTTAATTTCTGTCTAATGAACATTAAAATTTCATTTTCCTTAAACTATATAGCATATTTAATATTTATATGAATAAAAAAGTTCCTTTAATGTTGAGTAGAAATTTAACAATAAAAATTAAATTCTGCACTAAATTAGTGAAAATGAGTGCAAAGATAGTTTGTTAAAAGATATAATATTTTTTTAAACTTTTTTAACTGTTTTTAATATTTTTTATAAATTGTAATAATGTTTTACGAATTTATACATTTTCTAGAAAGGTAAGATAAAAAATTTAAGTCTGAAATGAACTTGGACAAATTGTTGTCTAGGTTCATTCTAGTAAAAAAAATTAAATATATTTTTAAATTTTTTTTATTTTAATAAATTTGAATTTTTTTTTTTTTGCTAACATGTGGAAGGTAGTGTGGCATTGCAACGTCAACAACTGTCTTTAATATGAGCGCTATGTCAACACAATTAACTACCACATCAGTGATATAAAGGTCAAAGATGGAAAAACATTGGTCAAAGGACTTAATAGATGCAATTTGAGAGTTTGAGGACTTGATTGAGTGCATTTTTGTGGTACCCTACACCTGACCCATACAACAGATCTGAATGCAGGATGCTACATTCGTTATTAAAGCAACTCAAAACAATAAATAATTATGGCATTGAAACTAAATAAGCAAGTGTAGCATAAACCATAAAACAAAATCCAACATTTTCAAAGGCCCAAAGATATTTTAGAAATTATATTAAATCGTGTTTAGACATATCAATTACACAAAGTGAACTATTGGCAATAGAAAATGCATTGAATGCATTTTTTTTACAACTCTAAACAACTCTAATGCTATCTAAATGGTGTTTTGCAAAGTTCAACTGTTAGGACAGTTTACTCCCCATCTAAATGACTAACGTTTGCCATACGGATGGCTCTAAGGTTGCTAGCCTAATCAATACTAATCAATGATACTAATTTATTAGGCATCTATTTGACATAAAAAAAAAAAAAACCTTAAAATACACAAATTCAAGGCAACCAATACATTCTATCATAAACAATTCATTTAGTAACTTAAAAGCATATATAATTAGATTCAACTAAATTTCAAGTTTGTCATATAAACTAGAACTTAGCTACATGCCATTTATTGACAACTTGAAAATAAACATTACATCACTTAGCTAAGCTGAGATATGAGCCTTTGCATCTTGTTGATCTTCATGAGCAATTCAAAAAGTCTATTCAACCCATGTGCATGGAAAAAAAAAAGCACATCTGCATACTAAGTATTGAAATCTCAATGGTGCTAATATAATTTGATTTCAACACATAAAAACGTTAAGCAGTAAAACATACTAACATAACATTATAACATATCATTAAACAAGTTTCATTACATTCAACAAAGAATATATATAAACATATCATTATGTCAAATCACCCTTAGGGTATTTATTCAACCTTTTCATATGTTAGGTAAACCAAATTTCATTATCATATTTTAACCCCTATTAATTGAATGTAGACTTAATGATTAGATACATAGGGTTCTTCTATCTCACTAATAAGCTCATAAGAGCATAACCATTCAACACACCAAAGTATACATAAATATAAGGCTTGAAAGCATCGTAACATATCCCTCCATCACACCAAAGTGCATTTAAGTGCAAAACGCAAAGGCATCATTTTATATTACTCCATCACATTAAAGGCACATAAATCCAAGGCCTAAAGGTATAGAAATCTAACAAGACTCCAAACACACTATAGACCCTAGTTAGCATGCCAACTATACTCAACTATGTCTGACATTGTGTAATAGGTCATTTTCACGACATAACATTATTAAAACAAGAATCGTCATAATTTTTACCATGAAATCATAATGAAGAAAATATTTACATATTTAAAATCATACCACCAAATTTTAAGTCATCAAAACAAAGTGACAACATTTCATATCATCAATCATCATTACCAAACCCTCAAGCCTACCTATCTAACAAGCTTATTGTAACAACCCTCACCCGTATTCAATGCCAGAATAGGGTTACGGAGCATTACTAGACTTACAACACATTTATACATACTTTTAGCATACATTTTCTCTATTCAAAAGTTCATCATTCAATCTCAATCAATATGTCCCTAGTACAAGCCTACGAGGCCCTAAACATGCTTTACGAGTGGTTCGGGACTAAACATATAACTTAAGAAATTTTCACCAACTTTGAATTTTTTTCTCAAAACAGGGGACATATGCCCGTGTGGCTAGGTCGTGTGTCTCACACGGCCACCAGACACGCCCGTGTCACAAGCCGTGTTGACATTCAAAATGAGAGCACATGGCCGTGTCTGACCCCGTGTAACTCTCTGACTTGGGTCAGACAGCCAACACACACGCTTGTGTGGCTAGCCCATGTGCCCTAAAAATAACCATACATGCTCGTGTGCCAGGTCGTGTGCTAGGCCATGCCAAACCTGTAGGGTATACTAACTTATGCCACACGGCCAAGTCACACGCCCGTGTGGAGCATACTGACTTGATTTCAATTTCAACACCAGGGGATACACGGCCGTGCAGCATGACCGTGTATCACACACGGCTGAGACACATGCCCGTGTCTCTGCTTTGTGGACAAAAATAGGCTATTTGCCAAGCCAATTTTCCACCCAAATTTTAATGTACCTACAACACATCAATTTGCACCATTCATAGCATAAATAGGCATTTAAACCATCCAATTCAAACCTAATTCATGCATATTTAATACCACATTTCTCAATACACACAAGTTGTAAAATAGACCAATCCATTTATACCTAAAATCTCATAAACTTAGATCATCAATATGGCTACTCGAAACATGCATTCTTTACCTTGATTCACAAACAAATAACATTCCAAATATCAACATTCACTTCTATAATACTAACTACTAATAAGCATCATCAAAACCAACCCCAATTTACATATTATGAACTATATGCACATACACATATACATAAGCAAATTTACTCAAAATAAGCCAACTTTCATGGCTATCATATACAAACCAAGACATATACATTTACAAGCCATTTCAAATGGCCAAAATCATTACCAAAACATAACTAACATTACCAAAGTCTCTATACATGCCATATACTTAAAATACCAAAGTTCATAGGTACCAAGTGATAGGTGGATAGTGTGAAGCGATCTCCGACGTTCTCGAATTCGAGCTAGCTTGATAACACTATAAAACACGGGAAAAAATAAACAAAGTAAGCTATAAAGCTTAGTAAGCTTGTATGAAATAAACTCAACTAATCATTAATACACAAATCATTAAATTGAACATATTAACATGTAATTCATGATAACTAACAAACCTTCACATGCTTAATCATAAGCTTATATGTAAACTTCATAACTTCTTCAATTTAAAGCTCATACTATCCATGTACTTACCTGTACAAATCCATAACGAGCTCATACCTATTCGGATTACTGTCGTATACTCAAAATCTCACACACTAAGTGCCAATACATAGCCGAAGCTATTTTAATCTCGTACACTAAGTGCCATACATAGCCGAAGCTATATTGATCTCGCACACTAAATGCCATACATAGACGAAGTTATATTGATCTCGCACACTAAGTGCCCACAAGTAACCGAATCATCGTCAAACACAACTGTAATCTCGTATACACAATTTATGCAACATCAAAGCATTTAAAGCATAATTATAACAATGCTTATTGCATACGAACTTACCTCGTGTAACACCCCCAAATCGGCCTAGAAGTTAGGCCCGAGTCCAGAATGTCACATTAAAGGCACACTTCAAAACGATTTTACAATTTAACAATTTAAGGCCCAGAAGCCCAAAACTCTTGTATCTTGTTAAATTAAGTTGAAAAGCCCATATTTTAGAAAACATTCATAGGTTGAGTTATTTCGAAAACCATGTTAACCTTAGAAATTTTATTTAAGTTTATTAACTGGGTAATTGAAACAAAAATAATAAAACCCAAAATCCAAAGTCAATTAGGGGTTACATGGCCTTATTACAATTCAATGAAAAAGAAACAAAGTATTTAAAATAAATTCATTTAAACAAAATAAAACATTTGATTAGTTTGTAGTGTGGCCATCTCCGAGTCCTCTCCCACGTCGAGTCGTCTATTCAGGATCACCTGAAACATTAAATAAAAGGGTGTGAGTTTCGAAACTCAGTGTGTACAACCCTTGGTAATCAAATCACATACAAATATTCACATTGGGCCTAAGCCCTAGCAAAATCGATGGTCTTGGACCTTAGCTCACAATGACCTCATATCATATCATATCATATCATATCATATCATATCATATCGTATCACATATAAACAAGATAATGCAAAACCCATCCCAATAATCCATCCGCTACACACACCATTTCCCTTCAAACCTTATACACACCTGTGGGGATTTCTAAATCGACCCACCCATCCTCTACACACCAAAGGTAGCCCGGTTGCGGTACTACCTAACGTTGCAGCAAAGCTGCTAATCATATAATGGGCTTAAAGCCATCGGTGGATCCATGGCCATACGACTATGCGATCCTCAAATCTTCCTTCGTACCATAATTCCCACCCATATGCATCCTAAGCAAAATATCATATGAATGCATCACATACACGAGTAAATCCATAGACTCATATTTGTCACAGAGGGGTATTTTCGTCATTTCACTACCCAAGGGTATTTTCGTAATTCTACCATACAGGGGTATTTTGGTAATCTGGAAAAATAAGAGTATCTTGGTGATTTTGCAAAACAGGGGTATTTTGGTAATTTTACAAATATAGGGGTATTTTGGTAATTTTACAAATAATAAGGGTATTTTAGTAACTTTACAAATATAAGGGTGGTTGGTCCCTCTCGGGTTTTAGTTATAGACTTTGGCCCATCAACAAGTCCTCGCGACTAAAGTAAACAGACACTACGCACCAGGTAGGATTCCAGAGAAGATGAGGTGGGCCGCTAGGGCCGCTTATGTACCAAGCTCTCCCTATATCCAATCCTAGACATGCGTATGTCCGTTGCCACACTCTAACCCAGCGAATTGTTCATGGACATGTCTAATTAGATTAAGTCTTATGAAATTTAAGAGTTGTTCAAACTTGGCCTAAGTCCACAAACCCTAACATACTTGTCTACGTCCCCATAAAGCCCATCAAACCCAAATTACATCTTTACGGCCCATTAGGCCCAAATCACATCCTTATGGCCCGTTAGGCCCAAAACAATTCCAGATCAAGTATTATGCTTGACAGACTCAATTCATACACCAAACCAAACAAACTCATCAAACTTAGCCTTAGGGCCCACCGGGCCCATTTAGCCACTTTCGGTTTTTTAGCTTTTCGGCTTTTTGGCATTGCCGATATCGTGTGTGTAGTGTTTGTACACACCTGTTAACCTTGCGCCCTGCAAATCTCCTAAGTCACGAACCTACAATCGACATTACTAGCGATTAACCAAAGCTTTAACACATACTTATCAAAAACCGAAACCTCACCGTACCCTTACCGTGTGCCTCATGTTCTAGTAGCCCTTCCTTTGCTACTATTTGCGATTATCTTCTAGATTTGCACTCAAACACCTATATCGTCAAAACCAAGTGGCCCATATTGTACATAAGACACCCCTATGAGCCACATTAGATTCGGCCATTTACTAAACCATGACTGAGTCGAGAACACTTACCATCTTGTTAGCAATCCTTACCTACCACGCTTGCGATTGTTGAGCCTTACCCTTGTTAATACATGTTAACGACAAGGAGGGGTTAGATAGCCCTTCGACTTTTAACGAAGCACACTAAAAAGTTCAACTTAAGCACTTGCCGAAATCCTCCTTTGATCTTGCGGCTTAGACATCTACTGAACAAGATTCAACTTCCAACGTGACTAGGAGTAGATAACAAATGATTGAGATAGAGAAACAACAACAAGGGTTTGGCAAGAGTAGAGATTCGGCTAGGAAAGATGAGAGTAAATTCGGTAAGGAAGGGAGTTTGGCTTAGCAGAAATTCGGTAAAAAGAGAAGAAACCGTTTGAGGGGGGAAGAATAAAACTAAAGAATTCTCAAAAAACCCTTCAAGCCTTCGGCCCCTTCTCCTTTTAAAGCCACAGACCGAACACTCCCCTCCTTTAGAGTCCCATTCGGCACCACTATATCCACCTCCCAATCCCTATCTTTTCTCTCTTATCTTCACCTTAAATTTCTCTCCTGAACACTCCCCTTCAGAGTCCCCTCCAACGCCACCTCCTTTTGTCCAGGCATAAAAAATAAAACTCCTTAAATTTCCCCTCTTAGGCCTCGAACCTTAGACCTCTTTAACTGACAACCACGCCACCTCATACCTCCCTAAGTGATGCCACTTGCCACTAGACCACAAGCCCATCTTGTGTCCTATTTTCACTCAATCTACTTAAGAGGCCTCTTGCCTGAGACTAGGGTCCACTAAGTAAGAGAAAATAAATTTTTCCCTATGGTCTCCCCTATCTCTAAGGCTTCAAATAATCCCGATAATACCTTAATATTATTATTCTAAGTGCTACTCATACATACCAACCTCAGTGCACAGAAATTTAAAGTTTCGGGATTTTTGGGGCGTTACAACCCAATAGCCCAAATCTACTAGGCCCAAATTCGAGGCGTTACACCTTGGATGTGAAAACGGCGAAATAAGTCGATTAGTCGATAACTTTAGTTTTCCCTCGATCTAGATCCGAAGTCCACTTTTCTTGATCTAAATGTATTCAAAGTTAACTTATTTAATAATCTCTCTATTCAATTTAATCCAAAACACACATTTAAGCACATTTACACTTTTACCCCAAGAATTTCACAACTTTTACAATTTAGTCCTCAGGCTTGTAAAACAAAATTCATTCAATTTCATCACAACCCAAGCCTAACCGAATTACTATTATACCCCTAGCAGCCCATATTTTTCATTTAATTCACATTTTAACCATAGTTTCCACATTTCACAATTTAATCCCTAATTTGCATTTTCAATAAAAATCACTTAACAAAACTTGTATAATTCACAACCAACATTTATAATCTATCATCAAACATCAAAACACATATGTATTCATCAATGACATCATTCAAAATCTTTAACATTTTTGCAAAATAGTCCTTGGGCTAGCTAGACTAAGTTGCAATGATCTCAAAAACACAAAAATTATTAAAAATGGGACAAAAATCACTTACCAATTGAGCATTCAAGTGACCGAACCCTAGCAAGCTTTCATGGACATTTCTTTCTTCTATTTTTGGTGGTGTTTCATCTTAAGGAAGATGACACTTTTATTTTCCTTTTTGTTTTATTTTACTAAATAACTTAATTACTAATTTAACCTTACTTATTAAACATTAAAATCATATAATAGTTGTCCATAATTTTCCACTCATTCTATTAGTGGTCTAATTACAACATAAGGACCTTGACTTTAGGTTCTATAGCTATTTAATATTTTTAGCTATTAGAACAGCATTTTTGCACTTTACGCGATTTAGTCCTTTTTATCAAATTAACTAATCAAACGATAAAATCTCTTAACGAAATTTTCACACCAACATAATATCATACTGTGGACATTAAAATAATAATAAAATAAATATTTTGATTTCAGATTTGTGGTCCCAAAACCACTGTTCCGATTTGACCAAAAACGGGCTGTTACACTTATGTAAGGAAGGCGAATTAGGCTAACATAACCATAACAGTCACATTTCAAATACTTTTTCCTTTCCTTTTTCTTTCAAAGGTTCGACCATGTTTTCAGCTACGATCGATAAATCAAACATGAAAAAAATGTTAGATTCACACATTCAAATAATAAATCATTCAAAATAAATATGAGATGCATTTTTCTATACTTGACCAACTAGGGTTTTAATGTTTGACCTTCACGTAACTCAACATTCTCCCATTCAATGTAACATCCCCAAAACCACTATGCCATACAAGTAAAGTGTTATATATATCGAGGATATTCATAGTATTCCCGGGTAAACAAAATAAGATATATTATAATAGTAAATAGGATTTTTTTAATATCAGAGAAAGTTGAAAGAAATGTTACATTGTGAAATATTAATTTAAGGCATGAACTAAATTGTAAAGAAATGAAAAGTAACTGGGTCAAATATAATCAAAAGTTGTGGGGTCAAAGGGAAAAGGAGGAACAAGTTTAGAGATCAAAATTGTAATTTTGCCAAAACTATTAGTGGTGAAATTGTAGATGCTAAAAAGTTCAAAGGGTAAAATGATTATTTAACAAGTGAGATAATTTTCGATAAAGATACCAAAATTCCCTTGGACATGAAATTCCACTATTTCACCCAAAGTTTTTGGAAATTTCCATAGGCACCAAAGAGGAAAGATGAAGTAGAGATCCAAGAGAGTATGTTCAATAACTTAGAAGAAAGAAATCAGTAGATGGAAGTAAAGAAAACTGGAAGAAAAGGGAAGGATAATGATGAAGTCGAGAAAGAAATGGAAGAAAAGCAAAAGAGAAGAAATTCTTGTCAAAAGAGGTAAGTGTTCATATTAACTTTACTTGTATTTATATATGATCGTTAGATTTCAGAGTTTTAAATTTATATGAATGAGAATGATCGAACCTGGAAACTAACTCTGACAACGATCGAGGCAAGTGCACCTATCGAACAGTAGTATAGCTTAGGCAAGATCGGATTGTCGAACCCAAAGGAACTAAAAGTACTAATACCAACTTTCTTTTTATTATCTAGCCTAAAATAAGTGAAGTTGTTATCTAATCTAAATTTAACTAACTACTAAGCTAAGACTCAAGACAAAAAGAATGAATTGGGGAAATACTGTTGGGAAAACTCAGTTGATTAAGACGATACCCTTAGGAAGAATCCACCTAGACTTCACTTGTTATCTAACACTGAACCAGACGATTTCTTCACTTGACTTGATCCGTAAGATTCCCTAAGTTATATTAAACCCTCTCTCGAGGTGAATAACGTCTAACCCTAGGTTGATTAATTGAAATCTCTTTCTAATTAAAACCCCTAGAATCGCATTAACTCGATCTATGGACTCCAATATTAGGTTTCATCCTAATCCGGCAAAATCTCGTCACCCTATCTCTAGGCGCGCGATCAACTTCGCTTAATTATGCTAGATCTACTCTTAAGTAAGGACTTTTTCTCCTCCACCTAAGCACATCCAACTTGAACCAATATCCCGGAAATATTAACATAAGGATTAAGCACACATAATTAAGAACAAATCAAGTATTTATCATATAGTTCAGAAAACAATAACAAGATCCGTCTTAGGTTTCATCCCCTTCAGGTATCTGAAGGGTTTAGTTCATAACAAATAAAGAAAACATAAGAAATCCCTAAAACTCCCAGAAGGAATTGAAGGAGAGATCCGCCGTCTTAAGTAGAATTCTGGCTTCTTGAGATGGATCAACTGGCTATCTTCGAGTGGTTCCCACAAATCTGACATTTTCGGCTTGGCTCCTTGGCCTTGCTCACCGTCTGTTCCGGCTTCTGTCGAACTCCTCTTCAAGTTGCCCCATTGGGTGTTTATATAGACTTTGTGATGCCTTACTTGGCCCCCTAAGTATCCTAATTTAAGTAGAATTCCTACTGGGGTGTTTGAATAGGATTTGGAATGTGTTTCTTTGCCTCCAAGTATCCTTTTCCGAGTAAAACTGATAACACTCTAGAATGTCATGTTTTTATGTACTAATTATATATTAATTTTGAGTGTGATTCTACTAATTTGGGCTATTTATGGACTTTTATCTCGTAGGAACTAAATTGGAGACCAATGCAAAATTGAGGGACAAAACCGTGAAATTAAAGATAAAAATAGACCAATGTGCAATAAAGGGAAAAGATGGTGCCAAAAGTGCAAACATGGAGGGCAGAGGGATTGAAATGCAAAAAGAAGAGACTTTGCTTTATCAAATTCTATTTTAATTAAATTAGGATAATTAATATTAGGATAATTATTTAGGATTATTTAATTTCTTTATTTATCTCTATTTATCTTTAATTAAATTGTAATTATCTTTGGGAGTTTGAGTAGGACTAGTCCATCTACCTTAAGCACTATAAATAGGGGATGGAGTGACTCATTTTGGTTGTTCATATTTTTTTGTACACTCTTCCCCTATAAGTCTTTTGTGCTTCCCATATTTTCTTGGAATAAAAATCCTTTTCTCCATTCTTATATATTTATTTTTTTCACACCCCATCCATGAGCCACTAAAATCCATCTAGCTGAAAGTTGTCGAATTCCCCAAAAAGGTTCTTGAGGCTTAGAATCCGCACTTAACTTTCTCACCCAAGTATTCATCACTTCTCCGCATTACGGGGCTGACGCTTCCGTTCATGTCCCTTTAAAAGTGAACTTTTCAACGTATGCAAAGGCGGCCGCTTTGTATGATTTGGAAGGATTGCATCGTCAGTTTGTTAGCTTACTACGTCAGAGGTTGGCGAGCCCAAGAGACAAAATGGCGTGGGATTCACCATTGAGAAGCGTTGATCTAGCACAGATGACTCCATGAAAGCTGTTGCAAGCTAGAGTCAGGTTCCCTAAATCTGTAAGTCTAAATTCTTGGAGCTGGTGGTCGTAGGCGTCCTCTTCCACTATAACTGGCTTACTTGGATAGAGGAAGGTCATCTAAAGCCAAAGATTGAACCCAAGGTGGAACGAGACAACCGGAGGCTAGAATCTCGCCAAATAAGAAACTCATTCTTCTCTAAACTCTTTTATTTTCCTTTTTCGTAATTTATTTACTTTCACAATTTCAATTCACTTTAAATTCTATTTTTATTATTCCCGAATGAAATTTTTAATTCTGTTTTTTTATTTTTCCAGAAACGCAAGATTTCTTGGGCACGATTCTGCCCAGGATTTCGATAAACAGGCATTTGTATAATCCGATCCCTGTGGATTCGACCCTACTTCCCCTTTACTGTTATTTTCATTATTTTGCAGGGAATAGGATATATTTTTGGTGCATTCAACGACGCATCAAATTTTGCTGCCGTTGCCGGGGATCGGTAACGTACTAATCTTGTTTTTTGTTTTCTATGACCAGATCTGCTCCAGGCACTCTTGCGTTTGACTCGAAGATCGAAAAGACTGCGAAAGCTAATCGGAAAAAAACCAAGTTAAGGAAAAAGCAGTCCGCGGTGGTAGTGACTCAAAGTAATCCACCGCCAGAGATTAGAATCGACGACGAAGTAGAGTCTAGGGTTAACGAAAACCCTACTCAAACGCTTGAAAGTAAAGCAGAAGAAGTCGATCCATTTGATGAAATGCTTAACGCTAGGGTTAACGAAAACCCTAATTTAGCACCTCAACCAATGGCTCAAACAATTTGAAAACTGGCCGAAGCTCCGTCAGAACAACTGCCACTGTGCATCGCATATCCTACCATGGATACCGACTTTGAACTAAAATCCGGGTTAATTCAGTTGCTGCCAACATTTTGGGGGTTACAAAATGAAAACCCCCATCAACATTTGAAGGAGTTTCATATGGTTTGTTTGAGTATGAAACCTCAAGGCGTAACTGAGGATCAAATTAAATTGCGCGCTTTCCCTTTTTCCCTAGCAAACTCAGCTAGGGAATGGTTATTTTATTTACCTTCTGGATCTATTACTGCTTGGGCTGATTTATCTCGTTTATTTCTCAACAGGTTTTTTCCAGCATCCAGAGCAGCTGAGCTAAGAAGAGAGATCGTGGGAAAAAGGCAAAAAGAAGCAGAGATTCTTTACGATTATTGGGAGCAGTTTAAGAAGTTGTGTGCGAGCTACCCTCAACACGGTATAACAGAGCAATCTCTCCTCCAGTACTTTAATGAAGGTTTGAAATCGATGGAGATGAACATGGTAGACGCCGCCAGTGGAGGAGCGTTGGTCAACATGACCCCCATCTCTATAATGGCTGCAAATTCTCAGCAGTTTCGAGCTAATCCTGAGCCCCCTAGAAGGGTTCACCAGCTAAGTAATTCTTCCATAGAAGATAGACTTGATAGACTTACTAATATTGTGAGCTCTCTTGTTGCAGAAAAAGCTAAACCAGCTCGATTATGTGGAATATGTGCTACACCAGAGCACACAACTGATGCATGTCCTAGTTTGATTGATGACACTATGGCTCATTTGGATGCCGTGGGAAACTTCCCTGGCCCACCACAAAGGCGTTATGATCCCTATGCTAATACCTACAACTCGGGGTGGAGGGATCATCCTAATTTGAGTTATGGAGCTAATCCACGGTACAATCAGCCATACCAAAACCGACCTCTACAGCAGCCACAAAATCCAGGTAACTCTCTAGAAGCTCTTGTCAATAAATTAGCAACTAATGTTCTTTAGTTTCAACAGAAAACCGAGGCATCTATAAGGGAGTTGACCACATCGATTGAGAGAATAAGTTCTCAAGGGAGGTTGCCGTCACAAACAGAGCCAAACCCAAGACAAAACGTGAATACAGTGACGCTGCGAAGTGGAAAGGTACTGGAATCGTTTCCCGACAGAAATCATGCCCAAGAAATCGCCCAAGAAAAACTTGAGAAAGACAAACAGGTCCGACCGAAACCCCCATTACCCAAAATTCAACCCCCATTTCCAGAACGATTCAACCAGTGTCGAAAAGCTAATGGGGACAAGGAAATCCTCGAAACATTTAGGAATGTCGAAATCAACATACCGCTGTTGGATGCCATCAAGCAAATACCAAGGTACGCTAAATTTCTTAAAGAGCTTTGTACCAACAAGCGAAAATTAGCAGGTAATGAAAGGGTAAATGTTGGTGAAAATGTGTCTGCAGTGTTACAGCGGAAAATGCCGGCAAAATGTAAGGATAGGGGCATGTTTGCAATACCATGCAAAATAGGTCATTTGGGAATTAAAAAGACTATGTGTGATCTAGGAGCCTCCATAAATGTAATGCCATATTCTATTTATGAATCCCTTAACGCAGGTTTCTTAACAAAAACAGGTGTTATTATTCAGTTGGCAGACAAGTCCGTTATACATCCTGAAGGAGTCCTCGAGGACGTGTTGGTAAAAGTTAACGAACTTATTTTTCCTGCAGATTTCTACGTGATAAAAATGGAGGAGGACAGTGCTCCGGGATCTTCAGATCTCTTGTTGGGACGACCATTCCTTAGTACAGCTAGTGCTAAATTGACGTTCGAAGTGGAACTCTCACAATGGAGTTTGATGGGGAGATCGTGAAATTTAACGTCTATGATGCCATTAGCCATCCCAATGAAATTTTGAGCGTGAATTGTGTCGACATAATTGAATCATTAGTGGAAGAAAATTTTGAGTCCATTTATGATTTTAAATTTGACCTTGATAAATTTGAATCTTTTAATGAGTTGTTATCCCCAGGTACTAAGCTTTTACCTTCTGTTATGCAGGCACCAGAATTGGAATTGAAACCACTACCTGAACATCTGAAGTATGCGTTTTTAGGTAATGATGATACCCTCCCAGTCATCGTCTCCAATCGACTCTTCCCCCATGAAGAGGAAAGTTTGGTTCGTGTATTAAAAAGTCATAAGGAGGCGATTGGCTGGAGCATTGCAGACTTAAAGGGAATAAGCCCGTTGACGTGCACACACAGGATCTACGTAGAGGAGGACACGAAACCGAGGCGAGAGGCGCAAAGACGACTAAATCCGAATATGATGGAGGTAGTAAAAAAAGAAATAATCAAGCTTTTAGATGCTGACGTGATCTACCCCATTTCAGATAGCAGATGGGTAAGTCTGGTGCAAGTCGTGCCCAAGAAAACGGGCGTGACAGTAAAGAAAAATGCCGAAGGTGACTTGGTGCCAACCTGAGTGCAAAATGGGTGGCATGTCTGCATTGATTACAGGAAGTTGAACTCTTACACTAGAAAAGATCACTTTCCCCTTCCCTTTATTGATCAAATGCTTGAAAGGTTAGCTGGAAAAACTCACTTTTGCTGTCTTGATGGATATTCAGGTTTTTTTCAAATACCGGTCGAGCCAGAGGACCAAGAGAAGACCACTTTTACGTGCCCATTTGGTACATTTGTGTATAGGAGGATGCCGTTTGGTCTTTGCAATGCGTCGGCTACTTTCCAGAGATGCATGATGAGTATATTTTCTGAATATGTGGAAAAAATTATCGAAGTTTTTATGGATGATTTTACTATTTATGGGATTGTTTTGATGAATGCCTTAAAAACTTAACGATAATTTTGAGCAGGTGCATAGAATTCAATCTTGTCTTAAATTATTAAAAGTGTCATTTTATGGTAGACAAGGGTTTAATTCTAGGACACATAGTTTCTTCTTGGGGAATTGAGGTTGATAAGGCAAAAATTGACATTATAAATTCTTTACCTTATCCCTCTACTGCAAAGGAAATTCGTTCTTTTCTTGGCCATGCAGGGTTCTACAAGCGCTTTATAAATTTTTTTCGAAAATAGCAGAACCACTTTGTGAGTTGTTACAGAAACATAAGCAATTCGAGTTTGGCCAAAAGTGTAAGGAGGCTTTTGATACACTCAAGCAGAAGTTGGTCTCCGCTCCTATAGTGCAGCCGCCGAATTGGAAGTACCCATTTGAAATTATGTGCGATGCAAGCGAACGCAGTGTAGGAGCGGTGTTAGGGAAAAGGATAGATAAGGAACCCCATGTCATTTGCTATGCTTCGAAAACCTTGGATGCGGGACAGAGCAACTACACCACTATCGAAAAAGAACTCTTAGCCATAGTATTTGCTTTAGATAAATTTTGACCTTATTTATTGGGATCTAAAGTAATTATTTTTTCTGATCATGCAGCACTCAAGTACTTGATTGAAGAGAAGGATGCAAAACCAAGGCTCATTAGGTGGATTTTGTTGTTCCAAGAGTTTGACGTCGAAATTCGAGAAAAAAGGGGATGCGAGAATTTAGTGGCTGACCACTTAAGCAGAATAAAAGTGCCTTTTGATGACGTCCCTATTAAGGAAGAATTCCTTGATGAAAGCCTATTCTCGACAGAAGCATGTCTCCCATGGTACGCTGATATGGTAAATTTTCTAGCCACAGGCTCGTTACCCACTGAGTTAACACGTTCCATGAAGGATAAACTTAGACGAGAAGCTCGATACTACATATGGGACGACCCATACTTGTAGAAACACTGTTCAGACCAGATGATCCGACGATGTGTCCCAGAAACTGAGGTAACTTCTATCATTAATTTTTGTCATGCTGAAGCTTGTGGAGGACACTTTGGCCCTAAGAGAACTGCTCATAAGGTGTTAGAATGTGGGCTATATTGGCCCATAATTTTTCGAGATGCGTATAACTTCTGTAAGTCTTGCGATAGATGCCAACATACAGGTAACATCACTAAACGAAATCAGATGCTCTTATCCCCGATTCATGTATGCGAAATCTTTGATGTTTGGGGTATCGATTTCATGGGCCCATTTATTTCTTCATTTAGTAATGTGTATATAATTCTCGCGGTAGACTATGTTTCTAAATGGATAGAAGCAAAGCCTACTCGTAATGATAATGCCAAAACCATTGTGGAATTTCTAAAGCGAACTATTTTTTCTAGGTTTGGCACACCTCGAGCCCTAATCAGTGATCGTGGCACCCACTTTTGCAATAAAATCATGGAGGCACTATTGTCGAAATATGGAGTCCATCACCGTATAGCCATAGCATACCATCTCCAAACAAATGGACAAGCCGAAGTCTCAAATAGGGAGATAAAAACTATTTTGGAGAAGACAGTTCGGCCCAACCGAAAAGATTGGAGTCTACGGCTTAATGACGCACTGTGGGCTTATCGAACGGCATATAAAGGACCAATTGGAATGACCCCATACAGGCTCGTTTTTGGCAAAGCTTGCCATCTTCCTGTGGAGTTAGAGCATAAAGCCTATTGGGCGGTTCGACAATGTAATATGGAGCTAGACCCTGCAGGAGAGGCGAGGAAGTTAGATATCCAAGAGTTGGAAGAAATCCGTAACGATGCTTATGAGAATGCTTGTATTTTTAAAGACAAGACCAAGTTGTTTCATGATAAGAAAATAACTCAAAAGCATTTCTCAATAGGACAACGGGTTTTACTTTATAACTCTGTGTTGAAATTATTTCCAGGTAAGCTTCAATCACGATGGCAAGGGCCTTACGTTGTTACTGAAGTGTTCTCTCATGGTGCTGTTGAAGTAGAAAGTGAAGAATCAGGGAAGCGGTTCATAGTCAATAGCCAGCGGTTGAAGCCGTTTTACGAGAATTTTCGAGCTCACTCGGTTGAAAAAATTTATTTGGAACCTCCGTAAAACCGTTTGAGTCGTCAAGCTAATGACGCAAAACAAGCGCTTGTTGAGAGGCAACCCAATATTTATTTTTCTTTTATTTATTTTCATTTTTGTTTCTATTTCCTATTTATTACTTTCTTCTATTTTATTTTTAATTCATTTTTATGTTTTTTATTATTGTTTAAATATTAATAAAATTCTCTTCTTTGATTAGGTCAAACGGAACAAAGATTCAGCAAAAGAAGGAGACAAAACAGAGCCAAACAGCCCTATCTAAGGTACCAAACAGCCTTTATTCCAGGTTTTATTCCAGTCCAGAATTCCATATCCCTGCAGCCAAGCAGGCTTATTCCAACTTAGAAACCCCTAACCCTGCAGCCAAACACCCCTTATCAGCTACTTAAAACCCCCAAAACCTAAACACTTTTCCCACTTTCTTCCCCCCATTTCCTTGCCGCCGCATGCACACCTTCCTCCCCCTTCCAACCGCCGTTTGCCATCCAACACTCGCCGCCGACCGCTCGCAATGGTACGAACACGAAGTCGCGTCGCCGTCGAACCCGAGTTCACCGTCAACTCGCGTCACTGTCGCCAAAGCACGCCCCAAGCCGTCGATCTCACTGATGCTCCTTCTTCATCCTCATCCTCACCGCCGATCGACGCCCCAACCTCGCCCAACTCTCCATCTTCCTCTCCTTCCTCCTCCTCATTCACAATCGCCGCCCAAGCCGCCTTGCCCGCTACCTTTTCGCCTCCACACGCAAGCATTTCGCCCATCCGTGACCCCACGCCCTCCGTAACGCCTAATGCGCATACGAGCCCACCATCCGCCGCACCGACATCCTCTCTACGCCGTTCGGTCTCGTCTCCGCCCAACGACCACGAGTCACCACTCAGTGGCCATTCACACCCCGACCACATGCGTGCCCTTCCACCACTGCCACCACCAGAGGAACCCTCACCACTGCCGTGTCACGCGTCACCCGAACCAACGTGTCGGCCTCGCTGTCAGCCTCCACGACGCGCGGCCTGAATGGACCACACAACAACAGCTTCCTCCGCCGACACCGAGTCCTCCCAGCTTCCCCAACGACCACGGCGTCGACCCGAGCCCACACCAGTGGCGGCTTCGGCTTCTTCCTCTAGCAATGCTGCTGACTCTTCCATACCAACTGACGAGCACCGCACGATACCTTCTCGGGGCCCAACCTATCGTTCTCGCGTCAACATCTTACCCCCGGAGGGCCATTTGCATGGTAACCTTACTTTCAAATCCTATACTGCTCGGAATAGGTATGATTTCCTCCGCCATAAAGTGATTGTGCCTTGTAAGTGTCTGTCGATACCTATTTTGGCTGCCTTTCATATTGAAACTGCTGTTACCGATTATTTCTAGAATATTGGCTGGGTTGGAAATTTTGATGTCCCTTATTCTGCCTATTATGAACTTGTTTTTGAATTCTATTCTACCTTTCAATTTATTCGGCACAATCCTGTTTCAATTGACACACTTGGTGTTGTCAAATTTCGGCTATTAGGTACAAGGCATAGTTTATCTCTTATTGACTTTAATATTGCTTTATCTTTTGTAACTGAAGAGTATGCTATGTCTCAGGATTTTCAGAAGAGTTTGTGTACATTTCCTACTGCTTTTAAAGCTGTTGAGGCTTTTTCTTTGTTAACTAATAATGTCGAGACTATATATAACCCAAAAACATCGAAAGATTTATGGTTTCGCGACTCTGCCTTATGTTACATACACCGTTATTTAGCTTACAATTTTTCAGGCCGTCGAGATGCTCCGGCTAACGTCTCAAAAACGGAACTATTCTTTCTATGGTGTATGTATACCGGTCGTCCGGTTAATTTGGGTTATTGGTTTACACTTCAATTCGAGCATGTTATCAAAGCTAAGCGCCCTCTCATTTTAGGTTCTCTTATTACACAACTGTTGTTTTCTTTGCATGGTTCTAACGCTCCTGTTTCAAATTTACATGTTGCTTGTTAGGCCGATCCTTTAGATGCCCGATGCTTCGACTCAATGGGGCTCCTACTTGGCACTCCGTCCTCCTTCCACTTTGTCCCCCCTGGTGTTCGTTCTACACCATCCGAACGCATCTTTCGACAACGACATCAACCTGACGCACCAGCTGCTGCTCCAGCCCAACCCACATCGACGGTTGAACAACGTTTAGAGTGCATTGAGGCTCGACTCGACACTGTTAGTGAGCAGCTCACTGAACTCCTCACTCTCCCCCGCAATTGACAGTAGCTCAATAGCCTAACGGGGAGTTTTTCTAAACT
Source organism: Gossypium australe (assembly GCA_005393395.2). Classification (NCBI taxonomy): domain Eukaryota; kingdom Viridiplantae; phylum Streptophyta; class Magnoliopsida; order Malvales; family Malvaceae; genus Gossypium; species Gossypium australe. The sequence continues at coordinate 64,658,753 of CM016621.1, read as the reverse complement.
TTTCTTCCTATTTATTTCTTTTGCATCCACATTGAGGACAATGTGTTTTCAGTAGGGGGAGGTACTCTTCGTATTACTGTCATATTCTGCTGAGATTTGTGTTTGCTGCTTGAGGCTCTTTTAGGTTGTCCATATTTTTTTAAAACATTCTGTCGCTAATCATGCCCAAGAATTTGCCCATGACTTACCATTATTTGACCCACATGCATGATTCTTGGCCACTGGGTTAATTCTGATTCCGACTGTTTGATTTTATCTCCATTGTTTTATTCTTATTAGGCCAATAATATTTATGATTAATAAGTTAACTCTATCTTGCTTTTCGTAAAATTGATCAAGTTTAATATCAAGTGGACACTTAATATGTTTGCATGCTTAAGTTATGTTCATGACTATTAGGTGGTTACTAAAACTTATTTTTGACACTTGATTATTTCTCTTAGGTCCTCTTGAAGTTAATATTTCACGAAAATTGTGATTAATAAATATTTCCAAGGTTATGAGTGCAGCTTAGAACGTGACTGACTGAGTAACCGGGGTAGGGTGCTTGGGTTGTCATTCTACTTCGCGTCAAAAGGTTGTGTGACATGATAGGTAAAACTCCGCTAACCAAGGTTATGAGTATGGCTCAGAACGTGACTGATTGAGTAACCGGGGTAGGGTGCTTGGGTTGTCATTCTACTTCGCGTCAAAAGGTTGTGTGACGTGACGAGTAAAACTCCGCAAACCGGAAATAAATAATTTTTAGGAGTATGTTGGGCTAAGTAACCGGGGTGGGGTGCTTGGGTTGTCATCTCTCTTCGCGTCAAAAGGTTCGATATATTCCTAAGTAAATAAATAATTACAAAAAAATAGTACTAATAAAATTTCAGCTAAGGACTAAAAGTGGGAATAAATAGAGTGTCTCAGTAGGTTTGGTAAATCACCTAATTGACATGAAATAATTCAAGCCGATTTTAATTTTTGTGTGTGTTAATTAGAAAACTTTTTCTGTTTTACTTAAAGCAAGCTTAGAAGTTCTCTTTATTTTTCATATGCATTTTTGACTAATCTTTATAAAACTTTGGAGTAGAATTTCTTTCAGGGTCTAATTTTCACAGTGGACAGGAACCATACTTGAGGGCAAGCATGGGCTAAGTAGGGGGATTTGATAACACTCTAGAATGTCATGTTTTTATGTACTAATTGTATATTAATTTTGAGTGTGATTCTACTAATTTGGGCTATTTATGGACTTTTATCTCGTAGGGACTAAATTGGAGACCAATGCAAAATTGAGGGCCAAAACTGTGAAATTAAAGATAAAAATGGACCAATGTGCAACAAAGGGAAAAGATGGTGCCAAAAGTGCAAACATGGAGGGCAGAGGGATTGAAATGCAAAAAGAAGAGACTTTGCTTTATCAAATTCTATTTTAATTAAATTAGGATAATTAATATTAGGATAATTATTTAGGATTATTTAATTTCTTTTTTTATATCTATTTATCTTTAATTAAATTGTAATTATCTTTGGGAGTTTGAGTAGGACTAGTCCATCTACCTTAAGCACTATAAATAGGGGATGAGTGACTCATTTTGGTTGTTCATATTTTTCTGTACACTCTTCCCCTATAAGTCTTTTGTGCTTCCCATATTTTCTTGGAATAAAAATCCTTTTCTCCATTCTTATATATTTATTTTCTTTCACACCCCATCCATGAGCCACTAAAATCCATCTAGCTGAAAGTTGCCGAATTCCCCAAAAAGGTTCTTGAGGCTTAGAATCCGCGCTTAACTTTCTCACCCAAGTATTCATCGCTTTTCCGCATTACGGGGCTGACGCTTCCGTCCATGTCCCTTTAAAAGTAAACTTTTCAACGTATGCAAAGGTGGCCGCTTTGTATGATTTGGAAAGATTGCACCGTCAGTTCGTTAGCTTACTGCGTTAGAGGTTGGCGAGCCCAAGAGAGAAAATGGCGTGGGATTCACCATTGAGAAGCGTTGATCTAGCACAGATGACTCCACGAAAGCCGTTGCAAGCTAGAGTCAGGCTCCCTAAATCTGTAAGTCTAAATTCTTGGAGCTGGTGGTCGTAGGCATCATCTTCCACTATAACTGGCTTACTTGGATAGAGGAAGGTCATTTAAAGCCGAAGATTGAACCCAAGGTGGAACGAGACAACCGGAGGCTAGAATCTCGCCAAATAAGAAACTCATTCTTCTCTAAACTCTTTTATTTTCCTTTTTCGTAATTTATTTACTTTCACAATTTCAATTCACTTTAAATTCTATTTTTATTATTCTCAAACGAAATTTTTAATTCTGTTTTTTTATTTTTCCAGAAACGCAAGATTTCTTGGGCACGATTCTGCCCAAGATTTTGATAAACAGGCATTTGTATAATCCGATCCCTGTGGATTCGACCCTACTTCCCCTTTACTATTATTTTCATTATTTTGCAGGGAATAGGATATATTTTTGGTGCATTCAACGACGCATGAAAAACTTCTCTTGGCCGCAGCAGGGACACGCCCATAACACACGCCCGTGTAAGTCGTGGCCAGGTCGTGTTCAAACCTGATGAGTGGGGCACGGTCGTGTGAATCGTGAACAGGCCTTGTTACGGCCGTGTGGTCTTGGGCCCAGGCTGTGTGGATTTCGTGATATGGCCCATTTACTCCATTTTGGGCCCGTTTTACGTTCTTTTCATCCTCGGGTGCTTTCCTGAGTATAAGACATGAAAAGAAAGGATTAAAAGCACCAAATTACACAATTCAAGGCTTAAATCATTCAAAAGCATGCTAAATGTGGGATTAAATTATGTTACTTTTACGGTTTATCACATACCTCCACACTTAAGCTTTTGCTTGTCCTCAAGCAAAATTCTCAACTTATAATTAAAACGAACTTCCTCGATTCATAATATTCATCAATGATGCCTCATCACAATTCATAGATAATTTATGCATGGATAATTCAACTCAAAGAGTCCTAAAGATTCAACAATCAAAGTCATACATTTATAGCCCTGAAAACGTTAGGTGTTTCCCCTCACCTAAATAATTACCTCTGATTCAAAACCTACAAGAATTAACATCCTCACTAAAGATTCACTCAAATCACTCGAAGTGTTTTAAGGTTCATAATTAAGCACTCAAAAGTTGAACATGAAAAGTTAATCCCATAGGCTTGCATGAAAAATCAAATCTCCACCACTATAATATGAGATGGTACACAAATCAAAAGGTCTTTAACAGGGTTGTAATGGGGCTTGGGTTAAAGGTGTGGATAAAGGCTGAATTAGAAGGTTAGAATCGAGATTGACTTGACAAATTACCTAACTAGAAACAATGAACTGATAATGAATAATTATATTAACTGGAAACTAATAAAACGAGCTTCTTTTTCAAGAATTGGAATTTACATGCATAAGCTCATAGAACTAATAATGAATATATTTCAATTTTTTTAAGAACAAGTCAAATGTGTGATAATTGATAAATTCAACTACTTGAAATAAAGATCATAGTCAGGCAACTGATCAAATCAAATCTCGACATAAGGGTAGTCAAAAGGAATGGTGATAACAAATACAAAGGGTTTTGGGTTAATATTAGTGGGTGAGTCAATAAAAAGGGTTGTTAGGATCAACGGGGTTCACTAGGGGTTAATTATGAAGGCAGGCTTTTAGTGGAGTAAGTGGGTTAAAACCTAGGTGCCTTTACCATCTCTGTATATCAAATCAAAGGTGTGGTCTCGACATGTATTATCAATGCAAGTTCTAGAATAACAAATCAATGTTGACACACTCATAATCAATAAAGTGAGCACGAAAAAGAATGTATGCTCTAAAAGGCTCAAAATCTCACAAAAATTATGGGTTTTTTGATGTCAACCTCGTAAATTTCAAACTTCAAGGTAACATTCAGATTTAGGTAGACAACCTAAAAATTTTTAAATTTTGACAAGTAGACTTATCATGCTTGATTCTCTAGTATCCTTCAAATTTAATTATCAATGCACAATTATCAATGACTTAATCTAAAACATATCAATAAAAATCATAAATCAAAGGAAATTTCATTCTAATCGTAATATGAGAAACTTACTTTTTGAACAAGGCATAATTCAGGGATTTTCAAATAATGCTATAGTTAACCCCCCCACACTTAAGATGTACATTGCCTCAATGTACAAAGATAGATAATATCAAAATAATCATAAAATCATAAGATGGGGAGAGAAGTGAAACTTCCTGAATTTTGGATGAAGTCAATGAAAGAAACCGGATAGGATTGGAGGTGAACGTGGGGAAGCGTCTCGAACTGTTTGAAATTGAGTCCTCGAAGCAGCCGTTCTGATTTTATTGTATCCTAAGCTAAATCTAAATGGTAGAACAATAAAAAGAAAATAATAAATAAAATACAAATACAAATACAAATACAAATACAAATACAAATACAACATAACAAATACAAATACAAATACAAATACAAATACAAATACAAATACAAATACAAATACAAATACAAATACAAATACAAATACAAATACAAATACAAATACAAATACAAATACAAATACAAATACAAATACAAATAAAAATAAAAATAAAAGTAAATAATGGAAAATGAAAGAAGAAAGATAACGGGAAAAGGAAGGGAAGAAGGGAGTTAAATAGAAATTATGGATCTGGTAGTTGGCCCCGCCCTTGTACCTTCCTGTGCTGGCCACATAGCCACGGCCACGGCCGTGTGCAAGGCCGTCTGGTATGGAAATCTGTACTTTGGTTAGTTTATGGTTAGGTGCTAAAAGGAAAAATAAAAGTTAAAAAAATAAAAAATGTAAAATTAATGGGGTTAGTGCTCAGGTTGCCTCCCGAGAAGCGCTCGTTTATAGTCTTAAGCTAGACTTTACCTCTCATTCGTATAGTCATGGTGGTTTGAGGAGGTGAAAATCTTTTCTCATGCGATCAATTCGGTTATTGATATAAAATTTAAGTCGAGTAGTGTTTACCTTAAAGGTGATGATTTTGGGACTAGTTACCTCGACTGTTTTATCTGGGGAGATTTTCAGTATCTGATCTCCTATCTTAAGTTGGCTTGTCCCATCATTAAGTTCGTCGTGGAGTCGCCTCGTTTTTAACTTCGTGTGTTTTTAGTTTCTCTTTGAGGTATGTCTACCATTCGTCTAGTT